>OX454417.1:36157183-36582996 GCA_949715475.1 Microchrysa polita | reverse complement strand
TCTTTCACTGCATTATAAACACTTCAATTCACGACACATTGCACTTTTCGCGACGAAAATCGACCGGGAACCAATACTTTTCGTGTAAAGTTTGCCGCGACCAACCCGATTTGCCTTTACCGCAATGTAAATTTTCCAACTAATCGAGCCTATGATCGGCCGCAAAAGTATATGAGCGGGTTCTGGTTCCGGGCTTTGAAATATAGATGGCTTTGGTAGCTAGTGTAGATGCTATGGCCAGTTTTTGGATGAGCTGCCAATTGAAGTCAGCGTGGATTCAGCATTCAGTTGTATCCACATTGACTCCAAATGGTACCATCACAGAACAGAGAGTTATAAGGAAACGAAAATCTACGTGAGAGATGAACGAATTCGGTTGCCGGAATGAGACGTGAAGTGAAAAGCAGCGATAAAGTTGCTAAACTGGATTTTGTATGGAAGTTTGAAATATTGTTTTCTAAAACGTAAACATTCTTGATTGCACCAGACCGGTTTTAAACGAGTACTTTGACATATTGTCTTCTCAAATGTTAACATGCTTATTTAGGATTGTGGATCGTGCGGGTGTTGCGACGCGGTGTGTTTGCAGTTGCGCATGTATAGGAGTTCTATCGGCAATCTACCATGGGAATATATGGGCGTTGCATCTACATACTTATACTCGATGGGTACCATCTACACCAGCTATCAAATGGAGCCAGAAAATGGCATAACTAAACTTATTTTTTTTTTATTTGCGTTAAATTAACATGGTTATTCCAAAATTATACAATTTCACAAAAAAAAAAAAAAAACGAACAAAAGTTTCAAAATTGTCAACTGCCAATTGTCATCGCGAGCTGCCAATTGGCAGTCCGGTTGATCCGAGCTAATTTTTGGTGAGTAGTGTAATAGCACCCCCTGGTCGATTAAGATGTGAAAAAATCCTTAAAAAGAGAAATTAAATGCGTGGCAGTCCACCAGTAAACTATAAGGGCCGCAGATGTGTGAGTGACATCCAATTTTCAAAATCTAAACTGCTGTTTTGTTGGGGTGTTGAGATCAACAGCACGCCCAGCAATGTTATTTATCCCCATAAATGGATACTTGTTTACAATCTGAGCGACACCATAATCCGTCACGTACGTCGTGAGTTCGAAAAACACCATAAAATGAATTCGTTCACGGAGAGTCTGGAATCCATGATCCTGTGCATCAATCCAACCACAAGCCAGGCTACTCTAAAATTTGCTAACAATATTTCTGCGACCGGAAATTTCAGCTCCTAAGAAAATCATGATGTTGAAAAAATTTTGGTCTTGGCCCCCAGGGGGGGGGGGGCAAATCCTGGCTACGCCCATGATCATAACAATAGGTTTTTTTTTACAAAAATAGGAAATAATCAATACTTTTCAAACGTTGTTGTGAAGTTCTCAATCGAGTAATAATATTAGGTGAGTTCTCTCTCTAGCCAACCATGAAAACAAATGCTTCTGAAACACAGACAAGGGATGAGAATGCAATTATTGTACTGAAAAAAAAAAAGATTAAGGTGCTGGGCTTCATGTTTTTTTTGCGAGCTGTATCAAGCAGCCAAGGTCTTAAATGTTGAGATGCTGCACACACTATTTGATAAAGCGTGGAGTACCGAAATTTTCCCCATGGAATGGGAGGAGAGATTGATCATTAAACTTCCAAAGAAGGGCAGCTTTATTTGATAATTGCAAGGGAACCATACGAAATCCCCAATCACAAAATCCCCAAACGTAGAAAAATCCCCAAAATCAAAATCCCCATATTCAAAATCCCCATAATCATAATACCCATATACAAAATCCCCATAACCATAATACCCATATACAAAATCCCTAATCATAAAATCCCCAAACACCTAACTTATTTTTTGATTAGCACAAGCAAAATATTCGAGTCCATTGCATATATCGTTCTAAACATAATAGGTTTTCTTTAACATCGTCGAGACAAGTCCTCATCCGATCGAATATTCGCGGAAAACTTGGTTGGCTTATTGTTGGAACCGATTGCATATTGCAATAGTGTAAAGCACCTACCATTTATTATCTACCATTTACCATCTACTATTTGCTATTTACCACCCACCATTTGCAATTTACAATCTAGGTATACCATTTACCATCTGTCATCAACCATTTACAAGCTACCATCCGTCTACCATAAACCACCTACCATTTACCATCTACCATTTATCATCTGGTCTGGCTGGTCTAGCGGTTAGTGCGCGCACCTTCGGTGCACAGGGTCATGAGTTCGAATCTCACCGTGTTCCATGGTGTTTTTCGAACTCACGAGCTTGTGACGGACTATGATCTCACTCAGATGTTAAACGAGTACCCATTTATGGGGATAAATAACACTGCTGAGCGTGATGCTGATCTCATTACCTCAACAAAAAGCAGATAAGATCTTGGAAATAGGATGTCACTAACACATCCTGCGGCCTTAATTCAATGTTGGATTGTCGCGCCTGTTATTTATTTTTATTATTTATCATCTGCCATTTAACATCTATCATTTACCATCTACAATAGCCTCAAGAAAGTCTCCATTCCCCATTTGAGGTGTGATCTTAGAACGCGCGCGCGTTCTTAGATCACACCTCAAATGGGGAATTTCGTTTGGGGATTTTGGTTTTGGGTATTTTGATTTCGGGGATTTGGATTTCGGGGATTTTGATTTCGGGGATTTTGATTTCGGGGATTTTGATTATGGGGATTTTGATTTGGGGATTTTGTGACTGGGGATATCGTATCCAACCCTAATTGCAAAACCTGGAGGGGTACTTGCATACTTCCTGCCTAGTTAAAGGGCGATTGACAGATCACACTTACAGCGTGTACGAAGCGGTGTCCTTTTTGCGTTTCTCTCTTGGATCCTAATAAAATAAAACTGAATTTTTCCGATGTTAAAACTGTAAGTATTCACTGGCAATACCAGTCAAAAATAATAACTGAAAAAATATTACTAATCAATCATTTGTCACTTCTGAATGATTTTATATAAATAAAATTAACATTCCTTTAATTATATTACAAATTTAGAATGTGTGTAGAGTAGATATTAACCCCGTGGATCCCAACGGCTTATTGTCTTGTTTTGCCATTGTCATTTAAAATTAAAGTGTTTAGATTGATTGCTGATATGTATTCATACGTGTATTTTCATTGCGGCAGACATTTCCTTCATAATAAATAAATGTATACGAAAAGGACTGATTTGATGTTATCATTTACAAAACATGTGAATTTTAACAAGTGTGACCGAAATAAAGTGCGAGTAGTATAGGTTTCCCCGGCGGCATATTATATATTGATATCTTGTGCCCCGTCCCAGAAATGGAAAAGATGAAAAATAAATGTAAGTAAAAATTTGCAATTTTAATGGATGCATTGTTCAGTTGCGATTGACATGACATTTTATATGAAAATACATTACACATGTCTTATGTGATCATCCATTGAAATTATTAATGGATTTCGCGAAATAAAACTAAAGAGGTCAATGAAACTGAATTATATTTTTTCTGTTACAAGCCCTATCTTTACATCTTCTGTATGCTTCCATGCAGCTAATCTATTCAGTTTGCGCAGGTCGATTCGGAATCGCTTCTCTGAATGATGCTATTGAAATGGAAATTTTACATAAGTAAGTGCAGATGGATTTTAGCCTTTATTGAATGACCATATCGATTAAGACATTACAAATTAAATTATACATATGTTTGTTTTAGTAGCTACATACACTATACCTTACCTATATACACTATTTGCGACATGAAATCTACAATTCTGATTACTGCGCAATCATTTAATTTTCTCGTTGAAGACGATACTGAGGTTATTTTGATATGTATTTGCAGGTAAGGGCATATTAGATGAATTATAATTTAGCCATGTTTGTAGTAGTCGTAGTAGTAGTCTGGCTGGTCTAGCGGTTAGTGCGCGCATCTTCGGTGCACAGGGTCATGAGTTCGAATCTTACCGTGGATCATGGTGTTTTTAGAACTCACGAGCTTGTGACGGACTATGATCTCACTCAGATATTAAACGAGTACCCATTTATGGGGATAAATAACACTGCTGAGCGTGATGCTGATCTCATTACCTCGACAAAAAGCAGATAAGATCTTGGAAATAGGATGTCACTTACACATACTGCGGCCTTAGTCCAATGCTGGATTGTCGCGCCTGTTATTTTTATAAGATCGGTATAGGGTATATTGTTTTTGTTACGCCGATATTATGTAACACCTCAAAGGAGCCACCGGAGGTATGGCAAAGTATATATATAAATGATCAGGGTCGGTCCCTGAATCGAATAAGCCATGTCTGTCTGTTAGCACGATAACTCCCGAAATAATGAAGCTAGCGGTTTGAAATTTTGGTCAAATGTTTGTCTTGCTAAAATCTTGGGCGGTATTGAAAATGGGCCAAATTTATATATTATAGCGAGAGCTGCCATCGAAATGTCTCCAATAACCTACTGAATCGATAAGTCGTCCACAGCGATACAAGTCATTGAATTGTCTACGATACTAATGAAATCGACAAGCCTTCGATCCACTTTCGATTATTCCATTTCTTAGTAGACGGTCTTCGATTCTTTATCGATGAAGTGCCGATACTGTTCTAACTGGGTACAGCCCTTATTTGTTTTAGTGCCGCAATCGTTGTGATTCCGCACCAAACCCAACATTTCTCAGGATGTAGACCTCGCGGATGCAATTATCTATGCCATTGCTTGTTACAGTGTAATTCGATCAGAGAAGAATTTTATTTAATGTCCTCACTTCTTAGAAACATTCGATTTGTCACCTGATTTGACAATAAGGATTACAAAACATTTTTTTCAAACTGCAGGGACTGATCCGCCAGCAAGGGATTCAACCCTCAAACCCGCAACTCTTAAAGGCAAGAAATATTTGTACAAGCATTTTGTATTTAGTATAAGTATGTTCTGGGAAATTATATTCTTAAATCAATTTTATGATTTTTGTCGATGATTACTTTAGAAATGGAAAATAAGAATACCCGCCCTGAGGCGGGTATACGAGCTTACCATATAAAAAAATTGCATTTGCTCGAACAAAAAGAGCTCAATTTTATAGTGTTTTGATTGAAATTTTTGGTGTTATATTCGCTTTTTATATTTGTTAGAGTATTAGAACTCATAGAAAATGGCAGCTGTCAATGAGGTGATAGATAGGGCACCCTTAAAAAATAATAGAATAAGATAAGTTTATTTATGTATTTCAATCCCAGCTGGTATTATAATTGCGGTCTAGTAATTGTTGAAGCAATTCTGGACTTAGAGCATTTCAAATTCATATTGCATTTCCGCCAAACAACTGTATTTTATTTGTTTTTTTTTCTTTCTGCAAATAACAAACTTTCCTTCGAGCCCAACATATCATACACCGGCATAATATAAGCGCTTGTTTAGGTACCTTTCTATTCGAACTATTTTACCATATTCTAGGCCGTTTGCTAGAATACCTTGAAAGAATAATTGATTATACCATATTGAAATCCGCCCAGGAGTCTCCAATAGATGGCGAAGCCAATGGATACCTAAATTTCAGGGCCCAAAGGAAAGGCAAGTCGGATTAAATTTGTCAGATGAAAAGGCAAAACTAGCTCGTATGTCTCAGCAATGACACAACCCACTAGCTATATGCACAGTGGAGCCAGTAATTTTCGCCAAAATGAGGGACGCGCCAACACGAGCAACGAGAAAGCTTGGACTTTATAATACGGAACGGCTGAAGAAGATCGCGCTAATTTGATGATTTCCATTGTACTAATTATCAAATCTTAGAAAATGATTCACATGTTTAATTGTTTGCAGACCAAAGCTTTAACGCCTAACATTCTATAAAATAGATCCGGATGAATTAGGGTCTGGTTTAGGGTCACTACGGACAAAGATGATAGTTGCAAGCGTCCATAAGGCTGCTGGTCAAAAAGACCCTGTCGACAAAGTAGATGTTTCCAGGGCCGGCCTTAGCATTCTGGTGGCCCTGGGCCAAATCGATGATGGTGGCCCCTACCAACACCGAAACAATAATTTGTTATAGAGACGACATGGTTTAAATTGTGTATTTTCATTCACCATTTCTTCGTTTATCCATGAGCAATCATGTTAATGTGATACATTCTTTATTTTAAGGAAATCTATAGACATCGCTGCTTGTTTGAAGGGAGTTGTTTCGTTACAATTTCATTAACTTCTGTTAGTACAATTGTAGCAAACATTTCCTTAAATGCCACTTCCTTCCAGGAAATGAACCAAATTCATTCGAGCTGCTCAGTAGCTGGCAAAATGTTGCCTCAATCGAATAAGAGTGTTTTGTATATTTTTAAGCGTAGAAACGAATGTGGTAGTCTTCGATTTGCTTTAAGAATAAAAATATGATTATAAAACATTTTAGGCTCCAGTACACAGTCATATTTGTCCATATTTCTATTATAATATGCTTAAGCCTACTTGATTTCGCTTACTGTACGTCTAAAAATTTATACTGTGACTGTGTAATGGGGGGCCTGAGAAATAAAAGGCCTTCAGGATAAACGTACAAAAACTAGATTGTTTTTTTAATGAAAAACCTGGAGTCGAACGTCTAAATTTCTTACTGTGTGCATGTGTCACCTGATGCTATCATAGCTTAGTTTCTGGATAGAATTTTTATCAATTCTCGAAAATAGGGAACAGTTAATATAAATATTGTGAGTAAAATTTCAGTCACCATGATTCAATATTTGTAGCTTCTTAGGAAGTAACTGTACTCTCAGTTTAAAAAATTGTGAAAATTTGGTACGCAAAAATAGTTTGCAATTCCACAAAGCATTTTACACTGCATTCTCTCGCTTGATGTTTCATTTCAAAGGTTTTTTTGTTGGTTTTTGAGAATATAAATATTTTTTATATTACGCCTAACCACGTGGCAAATAGGTGGATGCCTAACGAATGGTTAATACTGATCCATTTGTGAGCTGTTTACTCGGGATATTTTTTTTCGGGGAGTCCTCTTTTTTTTTCAGTGAAGTTTTTTATATCTCTCGTGACGTCTGCGAATTTCACCTGGTTGGAAGTTCTTTTGATGCTTTTAGCTCAGCTATTTTTTCCATACTCAATTCCAAAATGCCAAGTTAAACAATTTATAAAGGGTCACTCCGTTCTTCAAGTTTCTTCAGCTCCTGAACGACTAATACTCCCATAGCGTAATCTCCGTCCAGTTGTTGCGGAGCTATACGTTCGAGAATAATTTTAAAAAGACAATACTCTCGTCAACTCGTCAACAACAAATTGTTTTCTCTATTAAACTCATTGGTATTACTGACTTCCGATATAGGTACTTAAAGCGTAAGTTGGATGATAAAATTACCAATTTAGGGATTCATTACTGCTCACAGAAATTGTCCTTTCATTGTATGTCTTCTCGAATAGAAGTATCTTTCGATACTCGGTAAGGTCTATCGCACGTTGGCTTGGCAATTACACACGGTAGTCGTCAGCGCACAATGCTCCTCAGGAGTTAGAGCAAAACAAGAAAACAAACCGTCCACATTATGCTTGCATTGTTTTTTTAATTACTTAATTCAATTTCCGATTATGTATGCTGACAAAATTGTCTTTGTGCACAGGGAAAACATACACCTCAAGCTTACTAGTTATTCTAGTGTAATAAAACTATAATAAGCAAATTTAAAACCAAAAAATTGGGAATCGAACATTGGCAAAGTTTTCGATCAATTCCGAGAATGAGCAAAAATGTATAATTTATTATCGCATAAAATCATCGTTATTACGCTTTGTATTAGCTGCAATATAGTCTTATATTTCAAAAGAGTATTACATGGAGGCCCCTTGAGAAAACTGCCCTTTCCGAGTGGTGGCCCCCGGAATGCAAACGTTCCTGGAGAGTGGTGGCCCCTTCAAAGTGGTGACCCTGGGTGACCGCCCAGTTCGCCCACCCCTAGGGCAGGCCCTGGATGTTTGTAGAGTAACAAACGAGTACAAACGTATAGTGATACGTGAAATGCATTTTTATTAATTTTGATTAAAGTACAGTATTTAGATTAGATCATTTTCTTACGTATTGGAGCAACTAGCAAACAGCCCCACAATTCCAAGGAGGACTCTATTGCAGCCGTTGAATATTTTGCGGGTTTCAAGTATATGTGGCAACCCTGTTCTGCTGACGACGCCATCACCATTCCCGGAGAGCGAGACAGCAGTCAGTCGCTTTTGTATCTTCGCACAAGAAAGTAATCATTCGAACGTTCTTTCGACAGAACACGTCGCGATTTGTCTTTTGTTTAAAATACAGATAATAAACGTTCTAAAATAGTGCTAAAGACATCTTTCATTTGATATTCCCAAAGTGGTGACCCCTGTGAGAGTGCGCGAACTATTTTATATTGTGATTCGTCATCAATCGTTCGGTGAAATCGTAGTTCATGGCTACCAACGAAAACGTCTCGGCCTCCGCCACCACGTCGGCGAGCGCCGCGCGAAACGACGACGACGACGTATTTCACGACCTGGCAAGCACCAACGTGGTGTACACACGTTTACCGATGCCAGCAGTGTCGAGCGAAAACATAGAAGCTTGGTTCCTTTCTATGGAATACTGGTTTGCCGCGTCCGGAATTTCGAACGATCGCCAGAAATTCGCGACAATCCTGGCCGCCATTGGGCCGAATGTCATCGCCCAACTCATCGACGTCCTCTCCGAAGAGCCCGCGACCGGCAAATATCAGTTCATTAAAACGCGAATCATCGCGCATTTTGCGGACAGCGAGCAGCGTAAGCTAAATCGCCTCCTGTCGGAGATGCCTCTCGGCGAAAAACGACCGTCGGAGCTTTACCACGAAATGAAACGTGTTGCCGGGTCAGTGGTTGGCGAGAGCGCCTTGAAAAGCCTATGGATTCAGAGACTTCCCGAGGCTGTGCGCGCGGTCGTAGCTGCAACGTCAGGCTCCGCGTCCGAATTCACGAAGATCGCGGACACGACGATGGAAGTTATGAAACCACGATATGTTAATCAAACGACATCCACGACAGCGTCGGGTGAGCTCTTCGAATTAAAAAGATTGATAGTCGATATGCGTGAGGAGATAAACAGTCTTCAACGACGACCCACATCAAACCAGCGTGAATCCCGTCGAACGACCACCGCCGACTCCCACGATCCTCGTAACGAACGCCCCGTAACCGAGCTATGCTGGTATCATGAGACGTACGGTCGCACCGCCCGCAAGTGCCGCAGCCCATGTCGATTGCGAAGTAACCGTCCACGTACACCGACTCGTCCATCCGCGCAGACGACTGTCAATGATATCGACAAACTGTGACGCCATCGCCCCCGAACAATACCTAACAACGCAACTAAAATTAACAACCACCAGATTTGTCGCCTTCAAGTTTTCGATTGCAACTCAAAACGACGATTTTTGATTGACACAGGAGCGGACGTGTCCGTTGTCCCAAACAGCTCATCATCATACGACCTTCGACCGACCGAGACCCAATTATTCGCAGCGAATGGCTCGCCAATCAAAGTCTCTGGGCAGCAAGTTTTCCATTTAGATTTGGGCTTGCGCCGTGATTTTTGCTGGCCATTCATTGTCGCCGACGTTAAAATGCCGATTATCGGTGCGGATTTCATCCGCCATTTCGACCTGCTCATCGATTTACGGCGTAATCGCCTCATTGACAACGTTACGAAAATCGAGTCGCCCTGTGTCAGCAACACATGCTCAGACATTGCAGCTATAAAAACGTTCGACACGACCAACCCGTTTGCCGATCTATTTATCGAGTTTCCTAACATAACGAATTTAACCCCGTACGGTGTGCGGACAAAATCGACGGTTTACCATAGGATTGAGACAACTGGACAGCCTGTTTTCGCCCGTCCGCGCCGACTCGACCCCGAAAAACTGGAAGCTGCTCGCGCCGAATTCGAATTCCTTATGCGTGCCGGCATCTGTCGCCCGTCGAGCAGCAATTGGTCCAGCCCGCTACATATGGTACGCAAACAAGATGGAACATGGCGACCGTGCGGTGATTATCGCGCTCTGAATGCGAATACGAAACCTGATCGATACCCGTTGCCATACCTTACCGACTTCACGAGCAACCTACGAGGGAAAACGATTTTCACGAAGATCGACCTTCAGAAAGCGTTTCACCAAGTTCCAATTCACCCCGATCACATCGAGAAGACAGCGATCACGACTCCGTTTGGGCTTTTTGAATTCCCATTCATGACTTTTGGATTGTGCAACGCTGCGCAGACATTTCAGCGACTCATCCATGAAGTTCTCCGCGGACTCGATTTTGTATTTCCGTACATCGACGACCTAATCATCGCATCATCTTCACTCGACGAACATCGCCAACATTTGAGAACCATATTCCAGCGACTCACCGAGAACAACTTAGCGATCAATCCTGCTAAATGTGAATTTGGGAAATCCGAGATGTCATTCCTTGGCCACCGACTCACGAGAGAAGGAATCCGTCCACTACCAGAAAAAGTGACAGCGCTACTCGAGTACCCCCAACCCAGTCTCGCAAAGGACCTCAAACGTTTCTTAGCGATGATAAATTTTTATCGCAAATTTATACCGAACGCCGCAGAGCCGCAATCACGTTTACAATCAGCGATTTCGGGCAATCAACGAAACGACCGCACGCCAATCCAATGGAATGACGAGTTGGCTAAAGCATTTGAAGAGTGCAAGGCACAGCTCGGCAACGCAATCCTTCTCGCCCATCCGTCCGCCTCCGCCGAGCTTATACTTCACGTCGACGCATCAGATACCGCAGTAGGGGCAGCACTTCACCAATTAGTCAACAATAAACTCGAGCCTTTAGGTTTCTATTCGAAGAAACTTACGACGGCGCAAAAAAAATATTCAACGTACGACCGCGAACTGACAGCCATGTACCAGGGAGTTCAACATTTCCGCTACATGCTGGAAGGCCGAATGTCACACATCGTCACCGACCATTTGCCGTTAACGTTCGCCTTTAAGCAAAATTCCGAGAAGGCGACGCCCCGACAAGCACGACAACTTGACTATGTAGGCCAATTTACAACGGATATTCGACACATCGCTGGCCCAACAAATGTCACAGCAGATTTTCTGTCCCGAATACAATCGATCGACCGAGCCATCGACTACGAACAAATCAGCAACGAGCAACGAAACGATCCCGAGCTTCAGCAGCTCATTAATGACACTCGAAGCGGTAAATCTTCCCTCGACTTACGTCTCCTTACAATACCGAACAGCTCCGTCGAACTTTTCTGTGACGTATCATCGAAGCGCATTCGCCCGTATATTCCACCAAAATTTCGAAGGCAAGTATTGTTGAATACGCATAATCTCTCTCATCCAGGCACTCGAGCGACGACTAAATTGATGACTGACAGGTTTATCTGGTCTGGCATTCGTCAGGACACTGCGAAGTTTGTGCGAAATTGCATCCCATGCCAACGAGCGAAGGTCTCAAGACATACGATATCGCGGCCATCGACGTACGAAACACCGAAACAACGATTTAGTCACATAAATATCGACATCGTCGGGCCCTTTCCATTATGCCGAGGTTATCAATATTGCCTGACGATCATCGATCGTTTTACGAGGTGGCCGGAAGCGATCCCGATGCCGGACAAATCAGCGGAATCAGTCGCCCAAGCGATCGTGGACGGCTGGATTTCACGTTTCGGCGTTCCCCGATCCATTACCTCCGACAGGGGACGACAATTTGAATGCGCTGTTTTTAGTGAGTTGCTCACCCTAATTGGTGCGAACCATTTTAAAACGACGCCGTATCATCCGCAATCTAACGGAATCATTGAACGATGGCACCGGACGTTCAAGGCTGCCATATTGTGCCGTGATCCATCGAGATGGGCGTACAATTTACCAACGATTCTGCTGGGACTCCGAACCGCTTTCAAGCCCGACATCAACGCAGCACCCGCCGAATTGGTATACGGATCGACGCTCACGATTCCAGGTGAATTTTTCGACAACAATTCATCTGCACCAATCGACAGTGATACTGTGAACCAGTTCCGGCAAGCGATGAGAGCATTACGACCAACGACAACCGCTCATCATACCGATCCGAAAACGTTCCGAAGTAAGGACCTAGCGACATGCGAAAACGTATTTGTGCGAAACGATGCTGTGAGACCATCTCTCTCACAACCATACGACGGCCCGTTCCCCATCATCCGTCGAAGCGAGAAATATTTCACCATCGATATTCGTGGACGCTTTTCGAATATTAGCATCGATCGGCTAAAACCAGCGTTCACAGCCGACGACGCCTTACCGACTTGTGTTCCTTCGACCTCGCCACCGCAGCATCCGCCGATCGTTACTTCGACGCCTCTTTCCGACGATATTCCCCCAACCACAGTACCTGCCACACAAACCGAAACATCGATGAAGTCTTCCCGATCCGGACGCCGTATCACGATTCCACGACGATTCTTAAAGTAGCCTTCATCTAGCAGGGGAGTATCTGTGGCAACCCTGTTCTGCTGACGACGCCATCACCATTCCCGGAGAGCGAGACAGCAGTCAGTCGCTTTTGTATCTTCGCACAAGAAAGTAATCATTCGAACGTTCTTTCGACAGAACACGTCGCGATTTGTCTTTTGTTTAAAATACAGATAATAAACGTTCTAAAATAGTGCTAAAGACATCTTTCATTTGATATTCCCAAATATATAACCTAAAAACCAACTTTATACACTTATCTAGTTATTGCAGTACCCCCATTATTTATCAAAATATTTGAGCAGTTTATATGGAAAATATTGAATTAAAATTACCTTAAATCCGTATACCCGCCAGGAGGCGGGTATCGGTACACGATTTGGCCAAAGTTAACCTAAGATAACGACAGCAATTGCAGCGCGCTTCCCGTGCGCCGCAATCGTGCGCGTTTACGCCCGAATTCATGAGGTTTTCTTTGTTGACGAAGTATTCGGTCAAGCGCTCGATGTTTTGTTGCTCTCATTGGAGAACATACCACGCTGTTCGAACGTAGTCGAATTTAACAGGGAGACTTCTCAGTATTTTCGCAAGTATCATCGGCTCCTTCTGTTCAAGACTCATGTCTTTCAACCACTGCGACAAAATCGACTACTTGCTCGTCCTCCGCCATTTTAGAGCTAATAAACTTTTCAAGCAATACTTGGAAACTTTGCTCACTCTTTTCAGCATGTACAGCTTGGAGTTTTGACCACATCTGTGCTTCCGTTGAACATTCGGTTAGGTATTTAAGTTGTTGCAGCTCAATTCCTCTCATGATGAATGACTGTGCTTCTGCGTCCTTCTCGTCCCATCAGGGACCGTTTTGCTGGGTCTTTTGCTCCGTCCCTGTAATATACAGCTTCAACTTGTTCTCTGCCATGTAAATTTCCATCTGACGATGCCAAAGTTGGTAGTTTTGGCCATTGAATCGATGAATACGGTACGACTCGCCCATGCTTACTTCGGGGATTTGAAGCTCAGCTGGGGTTGCGATTGCCAAATTATCGCTGATAATTACACTATCGGCAAGATGTGCGACTATAGCAGAATCGGATACTGTTGAATCGTCAATTATAATATCACTTTCCATTAAATGGTAATTATGAACACTCGCGACACTTGGGCATCTATGGGCCCATAACCTTTTGAGTTATGGTGAAAAAGTAATGTTTTATATGTAACTATTTTTTAATCCACGATTTATGTATTATAATTGAATGCCACGTTATAAAAGAATATCGCAATTAGTTAATAGAAAGGAAATGAAAATATAATGTTGAGTTTGATTAAATGGACGGAGCTCCATGTGCTCCATGTGCGTCTGCACTTTTCGAGAGTCGGACCGAGAAGAAGGCAAAAGGAACTGAAAACAGACAACAGGTGTTGTCACATTATGTTCTAAGTTCGAAAATGATTATCAGTTCAAAGTTGTGATAAACCAATAACCAGTATGTTAACATGGCCTACACAAACATCAAATGAGCGTGGCGGTCGGTTTATGCCGATATTAAACCCTCTACCCGTGACATCTAGCCAATGGTTGTGGTATTAGCTAATGTTGTACTGAACTTATTCCAAGCTCCAAGCTTCGTTCATTTAATCAAACTCAACATTATATTTTCATTTCCTTTCTATTAACTAATTGCGATATTCTTTTATAACGTGGCATTCAATTATAATACATAAATCGTGAATTAATAAATAGTTAATGGTTGGTGCTTTAGATATAAGCAGCTTTATACCCGAATAGTTTTTTTCGCTTTATATACCTTAAACCATACCCTTTTTACAAAAAAAAAACATACGACTTTTTCCTATTGTCGTATTAACCGGAAGAGCTGGAGCTGCTGGTATCTTCCACAACTTCCAGGAAGTCAATCCTACTGATAGGATGCGACGCTAACGCACGACACATATTGTGGGGTAGTACTGAAATAAATGAAGAGGTGAGTCGCTTTTTGATTTTATCCTAAATACTAACCTTACAGTGTGCAATACGGGAGCCTACCTTCGTTTTTCCGAGTTCGGATAATTACGCGGGATGGAAAGAGGTCCTGGATCTAACGCTCCTGTCAGACAACGATAAATTTAAGGTGGAACAATAGAGAGTATCAGAGCTGAGGTCTTTCTCGACCATAACTGGATACTCTTTAACATTAATGTCTCCAGGGAGATGCCGCAACCTTACAGAAATCCTAAGGCGACATACTGGAAGAAGTTCAGGCAGGTTTGTAGATCAAAACTCTCATCTGCAACAAACCCCTCGATCAGCTCCGTGGAGGAGCTGGACAAGGAGGTTAAGTAATTGGAAAAATCCTTGGAAGTAGCGTTCAAGGGCTCGTGTTCTCCCCTATGGTGGAACATGGACCTTTCTAAGTTACGGAAGCTAACTCGGGATATATTCAACATTTGCAACACACATCAGTTCTGGCAGCCATACAAGGACTGCCTGAAAATTTACAAAAAAGCTTTTACAACCGCAAAGGTACAAGCTGGGACGATCTACCCCAATCACTGGACAACGTCAAAGGCTCAGCTAGAATCAGCAAGATTTTGCCCAAAGTATGGTCGTAAAGAGAGGATGGCACTTGGGCGGAATCAACTGGTGAGCTCCTGATGAATACGCATTTCCCTGGGTGCAGGAGCACTTGGACGCAGAGCCCACTATTGCATAATGGAGATGATGAACGGCCGAGTGACTTCCTTTTCTCCATGATTACTGAGGAGAAGACTACCTGGGCAAACAACAGCTTCTTCCATTATATATCGCCAGGACCAGATGGCATACTACCGATTATGCTTCAGATAACGCAGGATCTGGTAGTTCCACGGCTGTTGATATTTTTCAGAAGCCTTCTGCTACTCAACCACGTCCCCCAGTCGTGGCGAGGGGTTCGAGTCGTTTTCGTACCGAAGGTAGGCAAACGAGGGCACGAGACCACGAAGGATTTAAGACCGATTAGTTTATCCGTATCATCGAACACAGCCTTGAGTACAAAGAATACACGTTATCCGCTTTTCTAGACATAGAGGGTGCATTGAATAATGTTGTTGTTGAGGGTGCATTGAATCTATTCATGAGGCACCTCAGACTGAGGAATTGAGCCACGGCTTGGGTCGTGGATAGTGACACTACTAACGACCAGAGTTATCCATGGTGACTTAGGAAGCAGTAATCTGACTAAATTCGTGTGCAGAGGAACACCTCAGTGTGGTGTCATCTCTCCACTACTGTGACTAGTAGTTATTAACAAAATCCTAGCTAGACTTGACAGAGAGATGATTAAGGTGGTCGCATATGTGGATGATGTAGCGATTATAGTATGAGGAATGTGTTTCCGTGATTAGTCAGATCATGGAAAGAGCCCTTGGTTTGGCCAGTAAATCGGCCACAAGCTGTGGCCTGGGCGTAAACCCGGCGAAGACAAAACTGATGCTGTTTACTACAAAAACAAAAATACTGCCTTTTTTACGCCTGCAAGACAGTATTTAGCAAGAAACTTGTCTGGTGGCCAGCGCTCAGTAAAGGCTACAATGTAACAAAACTTGGTAGAGTGCAGAGATCGGCTTGCCTTAGCATCACAGGGGGCATGGGAACATGCCCGAGAGATGCGCTGAATGTAATCCCGCATTTTCTACCCATCGATCGTTTTGTCAACCAACTGGCAGCTTGTAGTGCAGTCAGGCTCAAAGCGTTAAGCTGCTGGAGTGATAGGCAATACGACCACAGCAATATTCTAAACCAGCTCCCACAAGACGTACGCAACGCTGTAATGGATCTCAAAGTGCGTAAACTAAGCTTTGTGAAAAACTTTGATGTCAAATTCCCAACTAGAGGTGAATGGAAAGAGAGTGAGGTGGTCAAGGATTTTGACATCACATTCTTCACCGATGGGTCTAAAATAGATTGTGGTGGGTGCTGAAATCTTCTGCAGATCACTAAGTATCTCTGAATATTACCGTTTTCCTGATCATGTCAGCATTTTTAAAGCTGAAATGCTTGCAATCATGAAGGCATGCCATGCTCTCAGGGGCATACAAAATAACCAGAATATCTGCTCAGATAGTCAGGCTGCTATCATGGCTTTACAATCGGTGAAGACGACCTCCAAAGTTGTTGAAGTATGTGAGCCAGCATTAACCAGCATTGGCATACACGACAAAGAATCACTCTACTCTGGGTACCTGGACACAGGAATATAGAGGGTAATGGCTGACGAACTAGCCAAAATGGGTGCCACTCTTGACAGCTCTCATGCGGAGGGTATTTGCGTCCCGATGGCAGCTGTTAAGAGTAAGATCTCCACCCACTATATAAGGGCTGCTTATTCCAACTGGCGAAATCTGAGGACTTGCGTCATATCAAGGAAGATGTGTCCTTCCTACGACTGGAAAAGACCGTCTGAGATTCTGACTAAACCGTGTAGAAATATCGCCAAGCTTACTGCTGTTATCACGGGGCACTGGCCAATGGGGCTCCACGCTGCCAGGCTGGGCATCCCCTACAACGCGCATTGCTGCAGCTGCGGTAATGTAAATGAGAGAAAAATCCTGATTCACTTTCTGTGTGAATGCCCGGGTCTTGCCAGAACCCGGTATAG
The DNA here is from genome assembly GCA_949715475.1 of Microchrysa polita. Classification (NCBI taxonomy): domain Eukaryota; kingdom Metazoa; phylum Arthropoda; class Insecta; order Diptera; family Stratiomyidae; genus Microchrysa; species Microchrysa polita. The sequence goes on along the minus strand of OX454417.1, from coordinate 36,565,808 downwards.
GACGCTCGGTAGGGATTTTCTGGGAGGCTGGGAGGTAGCGCTAATTGTGAAAGTAGGGGAGCTGCTGTACTTCCTAAATAACACTGGCTGGTTCAAGGTACGTCCCCACTCCTAAATTCATTACCTAACCTGCATCATATTCACCAGATAAACTTCACGGAATTTGTGGTTTCAAAACGGCGCTTTATGTGCTAATTGGTCTTTTGGCTAGCCTCTGCCTAAGCCACCACTTTTACCAACCAACCAACCGACCGGTATTAACATGCGAAAAAATAATCTGCAAACATATTGGCAATTTCAACAGGTACATTACCAATTGCATCGTTAAATTTATGGAACTCCCCATTGTTTCTGACATATACCAAGAGAGAAGCGCGCATTTTCATTGAAAAAATTACAGCGGAAAATATTCCGATTTTACCTTCAGGTCTAAAAACCTTTTTATGAGTTATCAAAACTAAAATGCGAGTTAGTCGTCTAAACCCGTTCTCAGTACGTTATTTTGGCTGGTTAACTTGAAGTGAAAGCCTATGAACATAATCGTGATGCTCCATTCATATATGTACCAATGTCACCAATGTCATCCCTACGTACAGTGTTAAATAAATAGCAGGCGCGACAATCCAACGTTGGACTAAGGCCGCAGGATATGTTAGAGACATCCTATTTCCAAGATCTTATCTGCTTTTTCTTGAGGTAATGAGATCAGCATCACGCTCCGCAGTGTTATTTATCCCCATAAATGGGTACTCGTTTAACATCTGAGTGAGATCATAGTCCGTCACAAGCTCGTGAGTTCGAAAAACACCATGATCCACGGTGAGATTCGAACTCATGACCCTGTGCACCGAAGGTGTGCGCACTAACCGCTAGGCCAGCCAGACTACTACGTGCTAGGTATGATCTAGTCCGCAGGATAGCTACTCTTGGAAATATCATGTACACAATTGGGTTCGAACCTGCGTTATCTCTCCCTTTGAGAATTTCCTAAATACGACACTGCGCCCTTTACTTGAAACATTTCAATATTTTGTATCCATCAAAGTAGAAGAAATTAATATACCGTGATCTGCTATATGCATCGAAGTCTTTCGTTTTGCTTTTCAATTCTTTGTGTCAAATCGATAAATCTCTTGTAGCATTTATGACAGATACGTGCGAAATTAATGGTTTAGGCTCACGACGTGAACCAGATATGACTACATAGACATACATCCAAATTATCTTTTTTTCAGACGTTTTATCGACAAGTAACTTAGTAGGTCGACTGATAGATGTTATAAAGCTTTAACGTGCGCACACAATGGATTCAATGAAAGTTATCTGTCGAGTGAGTCAAGGTGTTATTTCGCCTTCATAATAAATTTTCTGTGACAAAAATTCCAAAACAACCAGTAAAAATCATATAAGGTGTGTTCCATGATTTATGGTTGACGCGATGGATGTAATATGTCTTTGTTCTTCAAATTGGTTGGCACTTGAAAATGCTATGAAATATTTTTTTGGTACAGGATGGATGCTGTCACACAAAATTGCTTTAATAGTAAATAAATTAGTTGCAGTGCAGTTATGTACACAGTACGATCGATAATGTCGTATGCTTGCTAGAAGTGGACACAAATTTGAAACACGTCGATGTTGTACTTCCTCCCAGCACTTTTGAATTATGTGAATGGATTCACCGTAAAGATAAAGAGCTGATCGGTCGTTGAACGACCAGTTCGAAACCCGCCTTGATATTCATCAATGGTTTCGTCTGTGAACGGATTAGTTTTCATTTCCAGAATTTTCGATAAAATCTTATAATTCTCACATTTCAGCTTCTCTGGTCGAGAGCTTCTTTCGTAAGGGAGTTCGATGATACGGTGAGAAGCTTGTCCACTGTCCTAAGATAGTCTTTATTTTTCGCCTCAATCGAGTTCTTGCATTTTTCGTTGAACCAGTCGGTTTGTCTACGCTGGGCCTTGTATCCCACGAATTCCTCTGCAACTCTTTTGATAGTGTCTTTGAGCTCCGCCTAGAACTCATGAATGCCTAAATTGCTGATGTTTCTTAACATGCCCGATAGTATTTCCTCAAAGTCAGTAGTTGTCGGCACATCGCTTACCGTGATGTGGTTAACCGTTGAAGGAAGGCCATCATGTGGTGGTTGATGGTATGTTCCTGGTCTCCATGTCCTGGGATAGAATTGTGTAGAGTTTAAAGGTACTTGAAGCTAGTTTCGTCCGAAGCTCCCCTAACCGCTTGCAGAAGCTCTTCAGTATTGACATATTAACAATGTGTATGGCTTCTAGAAGCTGCTTTGAGACTTTGTGTAATTAAAAGAACAAGCTGGAAATATTATCAAGTTTGAAGAATATACCGTTATCGGTATATGTCCATAGCCACAGTTATGTTTCAATTAGAGCTATCCTACGTGTTATACATATATTTGCGCTCGGTTTGTTTTCTTTTTCGAGCTGAAAAATATATAGATAGTACATAATTTAGTCCAGTCATATTAGCGTTTTAAATAGAAAAAAAAAATAGAGTAAGGCAAATTTTTGTTGTTTTTAAATGAGTGGGCTCCCAGGAATCTAAAACTCATTTTTCTAAAAAAAAAATTTGATCGGAAAGGTCCCAAAAAGGACAAAAAAGGATACTCTTTAATCCCTGACCGGAGTTCGGCATACGGGGTATCATATCAAAGGGGATGCCAAGTATATTACATATCCAGTATTTGATTTCTGTTTCAAGGACCCTCAACGGAATAAATCGAGTTTAACACTTTCCCGGACACAACGTCTATAGACGTCCAATTTTGAGCATTTGACCATACAAATCGTGTCAAATTTTGGCGTTGTGTCCGGCAATGAGTTAAATGGAAAATTATCTTGTATTCCGTGTATCTGTCCAAAGCCATAAATACGAGAATAATTATAGTTTTCACTACTTTTTTCACTTTTCAGAATCTATAATAGCTAAAAATTCTACGATTAAATTTTCTAAAAAAAGTTGATCGGAAAGCTCCGAAAAAGGACTTTAATTACACACCATGATCGAGCGTGGGTATGCGGGGATCAGGGGCGAACCCAAGGGGGGATTTGGGGGATGAAACAACCCCCGAAATTTTAAAATGAAAATTATAGGTATGAATAAAATTCACACAAAATATCTTCATTGATAAATCAAATACCTAAGTGATGATTTTCACTATGCCCGACGTCAGACTATCGTTTTAAAGTGCCCATAGACTTTCCAACCGATTGAAGCAAGTTTTTGATTGCCCGATAAATTGGAAGGTGTATGTGACCATCTAATCCATTTCTTTTTATTGGACGTGTGGAATGTGCCATGCAATTTTTCATACAATCTGATTATCATGTGTTTTCAGTTGCTGATTTATTGACATAAACCAGTGGTCATTCTTCATGTTGTGGTTGTGGCGGTCATTGGCTATATCCACACATGCGCGCTTTTGTCTTCCCTATCGTCTTCAAGCTCCGTGTCCTCTTCTTGATTGCGTCAAGTAATCAGAAGATGAATGCTTCATTCTATCCAAATCTGTTCATTATTTATCGTTAGATGTGTGTCGCGGCTTTGTTCAGGACAGATTAATGATCAATTATTTCGTTAATAGTATGAATAGATGGTAAGTTGTTAACATATTCAACATTTGCAATCGCGTTCAAGAGTTAATACCTTTCTTAAATAGCGCAGACCTCCCAAGTTTCAATTGTCAAAATGACGAAGACGAACGAAAATTGAGTGTCTAGACAGGCCCATTTTCCATCGAAAGTAGCAATGGATTTTCCATCGCCACTAAATCTCGTATGAACCGCGAGATTGTGTATGTGCTGTACGGGCGTCAGATCGATTGGTCAATCGATCGGACAGTATATGGGCACTCTTAACCCTAAGGTCTAAGAACATTTAAAGCGTTGGATTTCATGAGCTACTTTGCAAATACAAATCACCCCCCGAAATAAATTCCTGGGTTCGCCCCTGGCGGGGTGTCATATCAAAGAGGACGTCGAGTACATTCCATATCCGCCGTTTGTTACTTGCTTCAAGGAGAAAATTTGGCTCACATGAAACATTTTCGTGTTTCCCGCATCAATATCTTATTAAAACCGTAATTCTCCATTTAAGCCCGAATGGCTTTGGAAAGATACACGGAAAACACGATAATTTTCCATTTAAGCTCGATTTATTCCGTCGAGGGTCCTTGAAACAGGTAACGAACACCGGATATGTATAATGTTCTCGGCGTTCCCTTTGATATGATAACCCGCATAACGACCTCTGTTCAAGGATTAAAGAGTATCCTTTTTGTCCTTTTTGGGACCTTTCCGATCAAATTTTTTTTAAGCTAAATGAGTTTTAGATTCCTGGGAGCCCACTGATTCACAAACAACAAAAATTAGCTTTATTCTATTTTTTTCTATGTGGAGGCCTGAATTGGGATATTTTGACTGGACTAATTCAGACCCCCATACACAATGCGATCGATCATACGATAAACGGTCCTTTTCATACTTTTGGTAATGCAGCCAAAGAAAAAGACCATTTATCGTACAATCGAGTATGATGTATAGCGACTCTTATACTTTATTATACCCTTCGCTCATAGAGTGAAAGGGTATATTAACTTTGTCACGAAGTTTGTAACGCATTGAAGGAAGCATCTCTGACCATATAAAAAGTATACATTTATGATCAGCATGACTTGGGGAGTCGATTGGGCGATGTCAGTCTGTCCGTCTGTTCGTCTGTCTGTCTGTTGCGACGCGTTTCACTCGTCCAATTTAAAAGCTATGAAGCTGAAATTTTGCACAAATGCTTCTTTTTGCTGCAGGCAGTTTGTATGTTTGAATCGGTAAAATCGGACTGCGTTACAAACATAACTCCCCAAATTAGGTTCTTCCAAGAAAAACTTTTTTATTTGTGCACCAATTTCAACCAAATTTCACACAAATGTATTTCTATTGATAACGCAAATCATATATAAGAATGGATCAAATCCAACCATGGGGTCATAGGGCTGCCATACCAACCCAACCCCCAAATTAGGTTCTTGTAAGAAAACTTTTTTATTTGTGCACCAATTTCAACCAAATTTCCCACAAACCCAACCCCCCATTTTGGTTCTTCTAAGAAACATGTTTTACACAAATTTTGCAAAACCTTGAATTAATGTGTCTTTATCAAAGCAATTAAAAGGTCAAACCAAATGGAATCGTACTATGGGGCCATGCTCCCGCATCCCCCAATAAAATTTTCGGAGTAAATATTTTTATTTGCCCAATTATTCCAACCAAACCCCACACAAATACATAGATTGTTTTGTCGGCGCAACGGAACTTTTGTGAAGACAGAAGGAATAACATGGGGGGGGGGGATTAAATACAAGTCGTAGGTACGCCAGAAAAAAACTTTTAGCCCGAGGGTAGCGAAGGGTATCCAAATTTCGGCCGCACCAGAAATTAGCCTCGGTCTCGTTAATTTTTTTTTAATTTTTATTTTCAAGTGTAAAACAATGTGCATCATATTATATCGTAACTATATCCAAACCACTATTCAATCCGTTGCAATTTCTGCACTCTTTGCGTGCTAAGTAATTACCGTTTTGTGTCAAAGAAGTATTAATTTGCTTGAGCATGTCCATGAACTATCTTATCCCACCCAACTAAATGTGTCTTACTATTTCCTATACCAGTATTACACATGCGGTATGGCTCGCCCCGAAACGAAAACGTGCCAGCAGTTTATAATGTGCAGATTGCTTATGCAAATTATGTTAACACTTATTTCAAGCTCAGTCCAGTAGAATAAGAGCTAGACTAGAAGTTGATGACCGACTGATAAGTATCTACCGGACTTTAAAATTGAAGCAAGTATAATATGTTGGTAGAACAGATAAGTATCTGCAACAGCAACAGGTCAAAGATTGACAGTACAAAATAACCTTTGAACAAATCACAACAGGCTGCCGTAACAAAGTAAATTGACGTGTGTATTTACATATTGGTTCATTAGGTTTGGTACACCTGAAGAATTAAGAAAACAACGGAATATTGTTGTACGGCTAATAGTGGCATTAAACTGCTGACTGGATTTGTTCTTGTCAAATGACGAAAGGCAATGGGATATATCTTTGGGCATTTGAAATCATATTTTCATAAAATAATGCAATTTATATCGAAGGCCAAGAAATTCTTTGCCTTTCATATAAGGTGTGTGTACATTATGGGGCCTAACCACGCAAGTACGATAAATTATCATACAAGAAACGTATAAAATATAAAATGGTGGTCAATGAATTTTGTATTTTTTTCCATAAATGCTGCTGCTTCGTTAAATAAATATTTCGGTCAATCAAGGCAATACTCGTAGATACCTATTCTGGCAGCACGTCTAAAATATCGGTTAAATATAAAATAAAATATGAAAACAAATGTTAGACCGTATACGAGTATCCTTCATATTACGTTTTGTGTCATAATACGGAACGGGCTAAAAACGAAGCTGAGGCTAATTTCCGGCCGAAATTTGGATACCCTTTACTTTTTTCGGATTAAGAGTTTCCGGGAAACTTGTGTTTAGGTTCCTATACAGGGTGTTCCGCATTGGGTGGTCAATACTGTAAGGGTTGATAGCGCAACTTGTTTCAGCAAGAAAATTACCAATACAATCGGAATTTTTTTTACCGTTACCTTGCTATCGCTCTTTTTGTGAAAGTCATCGAAAATCGTTACTTGTCACGCAAAATCGTAATTTGCAGCACTCCTGATGACTTAATCCAAGATTTGATTTCAGTTTCGGAAACTACATAAAATTTCACAAAAACTGAAATTTTTCCTGTTGCCAACATTATCGGCACTTTCAAGATACAGTTACTCAAACTTAACAGAAATTTTAAAAACGATTTTTCATCGAAAATTCAAACAGTAATTGCATAACGGTGCTTTATACGTACAATTCTGCAAAGTTGATAAAAGTTGCTTCAACATGTTGGCTTTGCAACGGTATATCACTTTTCTTATTTACATTGCATAATTTTAGGTAAATACGCATTGAATGGTAAAAATCATGGCTTCAGTGGAATCGTTAACAATTTTCCCTTGACTCGAAAAAAGACATACAAAGGCAATTATAATTCGGGATAGAATCTCGCTACATTATTTTGACCAGAACTGTAAGATATTTGAAATTTGGTACATTGTTTGGCGAATGCTATTTATGGCAGATAGACGGGTGCCCGCTCATAATGCGAGACCTATCAAAGAATATTTGGAAAACGAATTTCCCGGAAAGTGGATTGGCAGATTTGGGACAGTTGCGTGGCCTGCGAGAAGTCCCGACCTTACTCCCCCAAATTTTGATTTATGGGGTAACTTAAAAAGCAATGTCTATTCCGAGCCGATTACCTCCCGGGAACAGCTGCTGCAGCGAATTAATGATGCTTGTGATAACATTAAGGAACCCCTCCTGAAATCCTTCGGGACGTTTCTTCCATGCGCCGAAGGTGTCGAGTCTGCATACAAAGTGGAGCAGGCCAATTCCAGCAGCATTATTCCAATTCATCAAACAGACCCATTTAATCATTAGTTAATATTTTTAGGTTATTGGTTCTTTCTCATATTCAAGACTTTATTTTCATTTTTATTTAACAAATTTTCAAAATTGCGATAGTAAAATATAAAAAATAAATGAATAAAATTTCAGTTTAAATAATCCGATAACAAAATAAATACCTCGTTTTTTTACATTCAATATGTGTAATTCCAAAATCCCGTAATGTAAATATGAAAAGTGATATACCGTTGCAAAGCCAACATGTTGAAGCAACTTTTATCAACTTTTCAGAGTTGTACGTATAAAGCACCGTTATGAAATTACTGTTTGAATTTTTGATGAAAAATCTATTTTAAAATTTCTATTAAGTTTGAGTAACTGTATCTTGAAAGTGCCGATAATGTTGGCAACAGGAAAAACTTCAGTTTTTGTGAAATTTTATGTAGTTTCTGAAACTGAAATCAAATCTTGGATTAAGTCATCAAGAGTGCTGCAAATTACGATTTTGCGTGACAAGTCACGATTTTCGATGACTTTCACAAAAAAAAAAAAACGATAACAAGGTAACGGTAAAAAAAATTCCGATTGTATTGGTAATTTTCTTGCTAAAACAAGTTGTGCTATCAACCCTTACAGTATTGACCATCCAATGCGGGACACCCTGTATAGGTCTTGTAACTTTCTTTTGGAGGTGGGGCTTCTATGGCCGCCCAATGACCCCATGATCCGATTTCAACTATTCCACATGGTGTTTGTGACATTAATAGGTACCTATACATATAGGAGCGGTTTGAGAACGATTGGTCTATAAAGTTTTCTTTAGGAGTACCTGGTTATAATGGTGGGGTTTCTATGGCCGCCCATGATCCCTATGCCCGATTTAGCCTGTTCTTACGTAAGTTTTGCAGCGTCGATAGAGACGGATCCATAGGATGTTTTTGTTGAAAATTGATCCATAAAAAAAGGTTTTCCTAGGACGTGTAACTTGTGTGCGTACACTTTTTTTTCGCTTCAACTTTTGAGCATTCAAGTCTTTCAACTTGTCGGCGTGTAAACAGAATTTGGAAGTTGAAGCGGTCGTTTATCGTTGTCAGCTTTTGTAATGGCACGTTCAGACATTTTATTTGAACAAAACTCCAAGCCCTCAACTCGTCTGCTGTCACGGCATCTCATGATGTCATATACTTATCTGAAACTTGGCTTAACACCAATATCAGTAGTGGGGAGATTTTAGATGATTATCAAAATTTTTCGATGCGATCGAAACCTTGATGTCCTTGGTAAGCTTGATGGTGACGGAGTTCTGATTGCTCTACGTAGCAATATTGAATGTTCTTTAATTTCTTCCACAGCTGCCGAACCTTATGATTGTGTTACAGTCTCGATCACTATTTCAACAGATGTTTGCCTGATTATTTCAAGCATCAATATACCTTGTAGTTCACCTTTACAAGTATTTATTTAAGTATTTACAGTATTTAAATATTATGAATATATTGCAGCCTAGTTCCAATATTGTGATTTACAGGGACTTCAACCTTCCGAATGTCTGTTGGCCGAACTTTCCTGGGCAGCCACTTTCCTCTTCCTCTCCATCTATTTTTTTCTTATCCTTTCGGCATCCATGAGTTCTGTAATTTGGTAAAGTTTAATATCGTCCGGAATCCTTTAGTAACTTACTCACGTCCCGCCTCTTGTTATCAAGAGCTATGGATACTTACTTGGATCCATACCATCCTGCGCTTGAGATTGACCTCTTAATACCTTACGAGCTTAGACAGCATAATAGTTTACCGACTCGCTTCAATTTCAGAAAGGCCGATTATACAGCCATTAACCAACGAATAAAAGCAGAAGGCTGGAGCTGTATTTTTCTTAACCTAAACTGTAACGAGGCTGTATCCAGTTTCAATAGCCTTTTGTACAACATTATACATGACCTAGTTCCACTACGGATTTCTATAAAACGCAAGGGTCCTATTTGGTTGACGCCTCTAATTTATAGGATGCTACGCAGAAAAAGTCGAGCCCGTGCTCGCTTCGTAAAGTAAGCTCTTCGGTCGTATGCCACTCTTTGCTCCCTTCTCGTTTATCGCTTGGGAATACTACCGCTACAACAGACGCCGATATTTGTGAAATTTTGCCAAATTCTGTTCAGGCGCCATCCTCACCACTTCGAATCCGTCCTATTTCTCTACTGATCAAGACACAAGGTCTCCAACCATTCTGCCCTCCTTTGTCTCGATCTTTTAATAAGATCGCTTAGTGTAAACTCTTCCTCAGGGCCTGACGGGATTACAAACTTGTTATTGAAGAAAACACACAATAAGAGTGTCCAAGAAGGACTATTTCCGCATCAATGGAAGACTTCTTATGTCGTTCCAATTCTCAAAAAGGATGACCCTTGCCTTGCGTCTAACTATAGGCCTATCTAACTTTTATCATCCTGTGCCAAAGTTTTTGAGCGCATAGTATTTAATTACATAAATACTTACTTGTGACATCTGATTGTGCACAATCAATATGGCTTTTGCAAGAGCAAATCTACGACTACCAACTTAGTGCAAATAGCAAACTACATTGCTAAGTCGTTCGTCGTTATGATGTGTATGTGGTGTACACTGACTCTCCAAGGCTTTCGATAGGGTTAATCGCTATATCTTATTGGAGAAATTGTTATACTATGGTTTTTCTAACCATATAGTGTCCTGGCTTTCATGTGACCTAGTTGAATGCTCATCTAGAATGGTTTATAAAGGCATTTCTTCTGCATCTTTCTTCCCAAGCTCTGGAGTCCCTCAGGGATCTATTCTTGGTCCCCTTCTTTTTCTATTTTTCATAAACGACCTTCCTGCGTTACTTAAGTGTCACACACTGCTATATGCTGACGATCTTAAGATTTTCACCTCTGTGTCTCACACTGCAGATTGCTTGGCCTTGCAAAGAAAAAAAAAAGAATTCCCTACATCGTTTGCCTATAAAATCAGCCTACCCTATGTTTTTAATCTTTTTATGTTAAGTAATCTTATATATTTAGCTCTGTAATTATTATATTATTATATTCTGCCAACACACACGATAAGTCTTCCAACTTGTTTGAATGCTCAAAAGTTGAAAGACAATTTGAATGATACGAATGACCAAAAATAACAAAGTTTTTCTTAAAGGAACTTTTAGGGGTTTGGTATGACAGCCCTATGACTCCATGGTCGCATTTCAGCGATCCAAACATATAAACAGCCTTCAGCAAAATAAGTATGTGCGCAAAATGTTAGCTTGATAGCTTTAAAACTGGCCCGAGCAAATCGCGTAGCAACATACGGCCAGATGGATGGACGTCGCCTAATCCTCTCGTCATACTGATGAAAATCATATGGTCGGAGATACTTCTTTCAATGCGTTACAGAGTTCGTCGCAAAGTGTATAAAAAGTTTTCTATGGCATCTCCATAGCCCGATTTCATGCGTTAGTGGATATAGTTTGAATCTTTGATAAGGATACATTTTTGTTGGTTTGGTAAACCATGAATTTGCCCATCAATCATTTCTACGAACAGATTAAGATTCCATATTCTGACGTTAATTCTTACAAAAATCCGTTGTCTTTGATCCGTAAATAAAAAAAAATCTTAGAGTCAATTTATCAATTGCTGCAGGTTGTCCTACACACCAAATTAGCCGGGCAAATTGGTAGTTTTGAAGGAGATGCATACACATAGTATACCAAAAGCCGGCCCCACACCGACCGGAGTGTGGCAAACACCGCACAAAAGATTGATACGAAAAATCGTGCAGCAGCAGTGCAGCAGTGTGGTTGGGCGACTCCAAGGTATCATTCTTGGAACCGGTCTTTTGTGCGGTGTTTGCCACACTCCGGTCGGTGTGGGGCCGGCTTAATATGTTGCACACTCCCGTGCACTTTGGGCCTCCATACACACACACACACACACACAATACTTCTGGTTATTGTTTTGGAAAATAATTACTTTCCAATTTATTAATTATTTAATTAATTGAGCATATTCTGTAACAGTAGATGATATGATTCACGAAAACCGACTTTTTAAATTCTTTCTTACCATGCAAGTTTTGGATTTTCTCTTTGTAACCTTGTAAACAAACATTTCAATTTGGCTCGCATTGGTTTTTCTTGGTCTCTTGTTTTTTCTCCCAAATTAAACACCGTGAATTATGGCTTGTTAGCGTAAAAATGGCTGTTGGTCATAAATCGTAAATCATTAGGTCGACATATGTAAGTAATGCGATTTAAAAAAAATTCCACAAAATGCCTGATTTGGGTCAAACCGCGCCGCCACCGCTGACACTTGTGGTATAGTTGCACTTATGTTGCCAAATGCTCCAACACTTTTTGTCAGGAGCCAACAATGCATGAAAATTGAGTAATTGACGGCGCAAGAGTTGCTATAATAAAACATAAACTCGAAATAAAAGCAAAGAAAATTGAATTACATACTTTTGCAATGCAGTATAGAAAATAGGTATTATATAGCTATAACAACGCAGCTTGTGCAGCCCACACATGAGTGATTCCATTGCACTGAAATCTGCAATCGAATTACCACAATGCACTTGGAGCCGTTTCGTTGATCGCTAGAGTGGAAAATTAAGAAACACCTTAAGGTCATCATAACCAAGAACTAAACCCATTCAATGGACGTGTCGCGGAGTTCAAATAGAGTGAATATAAAAAAAATGACTTAAATACCATATAATTAAAAAATATATATAAATTTATTGTTCACTTTTTTGCTCAGTTAACATATAAAATTGTCTTAAATACTAACGATAATGAAAGGCTACAACTAAATTACATACATATTTATACAAAACTTACGCTAATTAAGATGAAAGGAAGAAAGTGTAACAAAACAATCGAAGTAACATTTTTGAAGAGATAATAATGATGGGTTTGAAGAAGAATTTTATTTTTTTACTAACGCGATTTTATCAAAAATGATTAAATATAAAAATGGATTTTTTTTCGTGAAGAAAGCGCACTAAAGTAGGATCAACTACAATTTAATACTACGCTTTCGTCACTAGTTTTTCATGTCTCATATTATAAATATATTTTAAGCGATTTTTCTTCTTCTTCAATGATAGCCAATAACCAAATTATGTCAAATGAAAGGTAAATTGGAGGAAAATAATGACCTGCTTTCATTTAATATAAAATACATTGAACATAGAGAGAAGACCTCCTATAATGAAAATCACAGTTTTCGTTGTCTAATTTGAACTGGGTCTTAAGCAAAATGCCAACTTCAATGATAAATCGATGAATAAGAAGGAGTACGGAAGAATGTACTTACATAGCTATAGCACGCTATAAATTGGTCAAGCAAAAATCGACCCAAAACGGAATTAACTTAAGGCTAAGAGTGGCTCATAGTCAATATCCTTTGGACTTGACTTTTTCTTGTATTTTCGTTGCAGTTTTGTGCTGGCCAATTTCGATTTTGATTTGCTCACACGTTTCTTCTTCTCCTCTTGTGCCTTTTCCCTATCTAAAAGTTCGAGTTGCTCGAAAATATTCTTAGGATTTGGATGGTGTGTCTGACTGGTTGAATTCTTGTTAGCATACACCACGACGAATTGCGAAAATGCCGAATCGGCGGGCGTGTTGATTTCAGCAAAGTCCCGGAAATTCGCAAATTGTTCTTCCGGATAAGTGAAACGCTGCACGAATGCATCGGCATGCGGACGTCCGTGGCCATTATTGTTAGCACCTTCGTCGCCGAAAACGAACCCATAATCATTGGGTCCTTCGCTGTGGAACGGTGCCTCATTCTCGGCATAGAAAGTTCCACCGCGTATAACGCCGAAATCGCCGGATCCTAAAATTGATTGATCTAATGAGCGAGAAGCTTGAAACTTAGCGGATGGAGGTCCTTCGGGTGCTTGGAAATAGGGCCGGGAGTGACCGAGTGGTGGAACGTCGCGGAAGAACGTCGGGTAGAAGTTTTGAGCGGCTGCATGGGTGTTAGTCGTGGGGCCATCTTGTTCGCCACTATCGTATTCCGTTGTCGTTGGATATATTTGTTGGCCATCCGAGCGAATAATGTCGATGTTGGAAAATTCATCAGGCTCCATTAGCATGTCCGAATCGTCGTCAGGAAATGAATCTGTAAAACACGAAAAAGAATAAATTATTTTGTTATTCATCTATACTTGTAAATGTATCATTGATGATTTAAGTGAATGAATATAATTATCAAAAAATGAAATAAAATATGCCATTTGTAATTCGGATAATATCCTAACCTCGGCCTTAGGATTAAATACGTACTTCTAAGCTGGTGTTCTTATTTATTAAAAAATTAAAACAGTTTAGTTTCCCTTAACGTAAGATAACTTGATTCCACACAGTGTGTAGAGTGCAGCGATATACCCAACATCGCAATGTAAGCCTCACACACTCGCAAATTATTCTAGGTCACGCGGTACTTTCAGAACGGGCTACCGGACCGTGTTATTTTCGTTTTTCAGTCTATTGATTTTTAACACGGACTGTTGTTCTATTTTTCGGTTTTAACCCGAACATAAATTTATTTCAAATGTTTAAAAAAAAAAGTTAAATTCTTTACTTTTCAGTCATAAAAAAAAGTACGCGAATAAATCAAATAAGACAAGGTGAGTCTTGGGCTCGGCCCAGACTGATTCCCAGAATAACAATCCTCTGCACCTGCAGAAATGTCACCATTCCTTAGAATCCAATTGTTTAAGAATTTTTATCAATATAGTCAGTCGGGAATGCCCCCCAGAATGAATGATATCGCCCTGTTGTATATAGTTATTGACGGATGATGTGGAGTTAAAAGCCAATTTGAATGGGTCTCTTCACTGGACTAGTCAATGTCAATGCTGATTAATCTAATGTAAAGTTGTACAACTTATGACTAACAATGAAAGACTGCTTACCCTCTCTGGGTAAGAAAGAGCAACCCTGGTAGGATCGCCCTATGTGGACTCAGAGGCAACTCAATGTTTACCTTAAAATAATCTTGAACTTATTGTGAATACTTATACAAAATTTTACGACTGAGCTAGCATTCATTCAAAAGTTACGGGGCTTTTAAAAAAGGTATAAAAAGAAAATATTCTAATTTATTTTTTTAGTCTAGTGCCGAAATATTCAATTTAACTCTAATATGTTACATACATATCTTCTTCTTCTTCTTTATGGCACGATAGCCCGACGTCGGGCCTTGGCCGCCTGCATTGAAGACCTCCAATTGTCGCGGTCACGCGACCTTGTCCTCCAGTTCCTAAAGCCTAGCATCTGGTGAGCGTCCTCACATACAGAATGCTCCCATCGGGCTCTCGGTCGTCCACGCAATCTGGCTCCGACCACTCGTTGCGCGTTCATCACCTTTTTGGGCATGCGATCGTCGTTCATCCTTTGTACATGTCCCGCCCATTGCAGTCGCTGCAATTTCACGATCTTCGACACCTGTAGCTCATCATACAGCTGATACAACTCAAGCTTGTACCGGATGCGCCATTCACCTCGTTCACGAACGGCCCCGAAGATTCTTCGGAGAACCTTTCGCTCGAATGTGTCCAACAGGTGTTCAGAGTTTTGGGTTAGGGTCCATGCCTCGCAGGTCGCAGCCATAGCATAGCACAGGTCGGATTATGGTTTTATACACGTGGAGCTTCGTCTTCCTGTGCACCAGCTTCGAATTCATAATTTGGAGGACCGCAAAATAACACTTATTAGCTAGTTGTATCCGTCGCTTTATCTCATCTGTTTCGTTGGCGTCCTTTGACAAATTGCAACCCAGGTAAGTGAAGTTGTCTACATACCCTATATTGAGGTCCCCCACTGTGATGCTTGAATTTACTGGCGTTCTAGTTTTTGATTGCATCATGACCTTGGTTTTAGATTCGTTGATATGTAGTCCAACTTCTTTGGCGGCGTTATTGAGATTATGCAGGAGGATTTCTGCATCACCCAATCTTCGAGACATTTTTCAAGTGTCAACAAGACGTCGGTAGTGTTTCTGGCACTGCATTTTTAAAAACGTAATATTACCATTCATAGTAACGCTTTTAAAATTTCTATAACAACGAAGCGCTCACGGGACAATGCTTCCCCGGATAATCTGCTGAGGAACAGAATTAAACAACTGAAAGACGATCAAATGTCAACAAATCGTTTTGGAATTCTGGCGGACTTGGCTGAAGCTGCTGACTCACGAGAAACACCTGGACCCGCGGCGGCTGTCAAAAAGGTAAAATGTCCCCCATTAGTCTTGCCATCATCAGACCGCCCCAAAGTGGATTCGCTTTTGGCTGAGCTTCATATTCAAGAATACTCGGTGCAATACACATCAACCGGACTGAAGATAATGTTGAACGATATTGATGACTACGAACGAACACTAACCCACTTTAAAAAGAAAAATATTCACTTTTTCTCTTACCGACGGTCTGATAAACGACCTTTTAAAATAGTTGTTTCTGGTTACAATAATGTTGATCCAACTGAATTCGCTGAAATTTTAAGGACCGATCATAAAATCAATCTTTTGGAGGTAAAAAAATTCACTCCCCGCAAACGTAAATACGACTCTGAAATATATTATATTGTTTACATCGAGCGCGGTACTATAAAACTCAGCGAACTACGGAAAATCAAAACGATAAGACGAACTATTGTGCACTGGAACTATTATTCGGGCAACAAAAACGGACCGGCACAATGTCGAAATTGCCAAATGTTTGGCCACGGCTCATCCAACTGCAACCTGCCACTGAAATGTATGATATGCAGTCAGTCACACCATCATTCCATTTGCTCAGCAAATGAGGCAACTCAAGCAAAATGCGCCAATTGCGGTGGTAACCATTCTTCCAATAATGTAAACTGTCCTAAGCTTAAGCAATACATGGAAATTAGAACACATTTAAATAACAAGATACGCCCGCAACGCATCAACACTCAACAACAAACTGTCAACAGTCTTCCCAAATCTTTGGTGAATAGTAATAATTCAACACACTTTCCACCTCTTCCAACGCAAACTACTGGAATTCGTGCTAACATCGTCACAACACCTCTGAGCCGTTCGATGTCTTACAGTCAAGCAGCTCAAGGCAACATAACGCCGTCTTCCAGTCATGCAGCTCGAGGCAACATAACGCCGGCCCCGGCACGCAGTGAAAATGAATCTGGTAGTATGTTCACTGCCCAGCAACTGCTAGAAATATCTATGGAGCTTTTCGATAAACTTTCCGAATGTCGTTCCAAGAAAGATCAATATCGTTGTGTTGTAAATCTTGCAGTCAAGTTTCTAGATTGTCCAACAATATTAATTCCATAATGTGGAACGCACAAAATTTAAATAATAATACAGACGAATTGTTTGCGTCATCTTGTTCTCATACTTCCACTGAGTATTATCCAAATTTTATTACTTTTTCTGACAGTTTTGATGACTGTTTACACAATTCTAATTGCATGTATATAATCCACCAAAATATTAGAAGCCTTCGAAAAAACTTTGACGAACTTATATGTTTTATCAATTCCTTGGTTAATAAGCCTCTTTTTATTTTTCTTTCCGAAATATGGATCTATACATATGAAAAGGGGCTTTTCGATTTACATGGTTATTCATTGTTAACTTGTTGCAATGATTCTTATGCCTCGGGAGGCGTTGCGGTTTTGGCAAAAGAAGATTTCGTTTGCTCAGTTACTTGTCATAATCTTCGTAGCTGTGATCTTCTAAAATTGGAATGTGATATTTCTTCTTTTAAATTTAGTTTTGTTTGTGTCTATAGATTTAACCATGTTTCAAAGTGTGTTTTCTTGGAAGAGTTTAGTGATTTCATATCATGTATTAGCTGCAAAAATTGCGTTCTTCTGGGCGATATGAACTTAGATTTGTTAACTGAATCAGCTGAAGTTGTACAATATAAATTATTTTTGGCCGCTAATGGTTTTGATTCGTGCATTGACGTGCCAACTCGTATTACAGATTCAACTCAATCATGCATTGATCATATTTTTGCTCGCTTGAGTAATAATAGCAATTTTTTCTTAACTAGCTGTGCCACTGACATAAACATTTCCGATCACTTGATGACCAGCCTTTTCTTCAAAAATATTGCTTCTAGTGATGATAGTGTTGCTCCCGATACTGTTCCTTTAATAAAATACGATTTGGACAAACTGAATAATTTATTAAGAATTGAAAGCTGGGACCACGTCTTTAGGTCTGATAATCCATCTGAAGCATTTGATAGTTTCTTGGATACTTTGCTTGATCACGCTAATAATTGTGTTATTTCGATTCCTCGCAGGAAACCTATCAAAAAGCTCAAGCCCTGGATTACCGAATCGCTTGCTTTTAAAATTAGAAGAAGAAATAAATTGAGGTTAAAATGCTCTAAGCACCCGTCTAATACTAGGTACCACGATCAATTGAAAGTTCTCTGTTCTGAACTGAAATCAGAAATCCCCAGTTCTAAAGAAGCATTTTTTGTAAATGAGTTTAATAAACATAAGGGCAATCCCAGAGGTGAATGGGATACAATTAATAAAATACTAAATAGGAAAACCACTAAACGGAATGTAAAAAGTCTAAAAGTTATTGATCAAATTATATCTGAACCATCGCGAATTGCTGATGTCTTTATTGACTTTTTTTCTAACGCTTCTTGTGATATATCGGAAACCTCATGCAATAACTTGCATTTCAGTCAACTCAAACATGATTCTATTCAAACTGAAAGTTTCGTCTACGATAGCATTACATCTTTCGAAGTATATCGTTTAATCTTGTCTTTGAAAAATACTCATTCCCATGTCGAAAACTGTCTATCAAATTTTGTACTTAAGAACATAGCTTTAAATATAGTTGACGTCTTGGCAGACATCTTTAATAAAAGTATTTTTTCGGGGGTTTTTCCAGAAAACTTGAAATCAGCACAAGTCGTACCTTTATTTAAAAAAGGTGATCAGTTGGACCCCAATAACTACCGTCCAATATCAGTATTGTCTCCTTTTACCAAAATTTTTGAAAAAGCAGTTAAATCACGTATGTTATCGTTTCTAAATAAAACTAAGTTCTTTAGCGAATGCCAGTTTGGCTTTAGAAAAGGCAAATCAACCGAAGATGCCTTATTATCTTTTTGTAGTGAAATTTATGATGATATAAATAAAGGCAATCTTTCCGGAGCCCTTTTTGTAGACATCAAAAAAGCATTTGACTCTGTGGATCACCAGTTGATGCTCAAGAAACTCTATAATTCTGGGTTCAGAGGGTTTATGTGGGACTGGCTTTCTTCTTTCTTATCTAACAGAAAACAGAGAGTGAAGATTGGAAGCAGTTTTAGTAAACCGCAAGTGATCAATTTGGGGGTACCACAGGGCTCAGTGTTAGGACCGCTTCTTTTTCTTAAATTTATCAACTCATTATTTTTACAAAATTTCAAAAGCAAACTAACAGCATTTGCTGATGATGTTGCCTGCTCATTTAGCAATAACTCAAAGCTGAACATTATCTGCGATATTAATCATGACTTAGAAACACTTAGGGTTTGGTTCTCTTCTCATAGATTATCCATTAGCGACAAAACGAAAATAATGTTCTTTAATTTAAAAGGTAACAACTCTGAGTCGATTACTCTGTTTTATCATCATCTTAAGTGCAATCGCTTTCTGTCACCACATGATCAGTCATCTAGCCTGTCTAACCATTCTACCACTTTCAATTTCAATTCCGACGGTTCTTGCTCAGAAAAATGCTTTCCGATCGAAGTTGTCTCCTGCTTCAAATACCTGGGAGTAACTGTTGATAGTAAGTTAAACTGGTCAAATCATATTTCTAACGTGTATAATTATTCTTCGTTTGTGATCCGTCAAATGTATCAACTGCGCCAAGTCTGCTCACTCCAAGCTTTAAAAATGGTCTATTTCAGTCTTTTCCACTCTAAACTAGAGTATGGTTTATCTTGTTGGGGTGGGACCTACAAAACCAGATTAAACCCTGTCCTGTTAGCCCAAAAGCATGCCATTAGAATTATTTGCAATAAGAATAGACGGCATAGTTGCTTTCCTCTATTTAAAGAACTAAACATTCTTCCAATAATACATTTATATTGTTTTAAAATTTCAAAATTATTCTTCATTCGGTGTGGCTATCTTCATGCTCGTCACTCGAATTCTTATGATTTACGACTGAATAATGCATTTCTAGTTAACGTCCCCCGATGTACCAGAGTGTGTTTTTCACAATTTTACTCATGTTCCGCTCCAAGGTTGTTCAACAAGCTACCTTTTAACATAAGAAAAATTCGAATTCTCCCTAAGTTTCTCAAAGAGGTAAAGATGTGGCTTCTTAACCATGATTATTCAGGAATTTGTGCAATATTGTATAATATTTTGGTTTAGTGTTATATATAGGCTTTAGTTATATTAAATTATCATTTTGTTGAATGTATTATAAACTCTTTCCTTGATTTTAATTTATATATGCAAATTTTAAATAAAATTAAAAAAAAAAAAAGACACTAGAAACCTGAATGTAAAATGTACTTTGTAATTCAAATAAATAAATTCTATTATTATTATCATTACTATAATTGTATATCATTGTATTGTATATATTTTTCTGCTTGTAAATTTTTTATTTCACTTTAATCTTAATTTTAATTAGTTTTTAGCTAAACTTTTATCTGTTTTTTTGTTTTTCTATTCCTTTGCTCTACACCTTTTAATTTATATTTTTATTTTTTTGTTTGCCTATTTTGTATCTTTTTTGACATTCGGAACTAATTTTTATAATTACAGAATGTATTTTTTTTGGATAAAAATAAATATATATCTATCTATCTATGATGTTGATGTCGTCGGCGTAAGCTACTAGTTGAGTCGACTTAATGAGTAGCGTTCCGCTGCTGTCTAAATTCATGGCTCGAATTACATACTCCAGAGCCAGGTTGAAGAGCGTCGGCGCCAGCCCGTCGCCTTGCTTGAGTCCAGTACGAGTTTCAAATAGGTCAGTGAGTCTGTTCTGAACTCTGACTTGCGAGACGGTATTAGTCATCGTCATCCTTATGAGTCGTACTAGCTTAGCCGGTATACCAAAATGCAGCAGAATGTTGTACAGTACGCTCCGATCGATACTGTCGTATGCCTGCTTGAAGTCGACAAATATTTGGTATACGTCGATGTTATATTCCCAGCACTTCTGGAGTAAAAGCTTCGCTGTAAAAAGCTGATCTGTCATCGAGCGACCAGGTCTAAAGCCGCCTTGGTACTCGCCAATGATTTCTTCTGCGTACGGATTAATTCTATTTTCTAGAATTTTAGATAAAATCTTATAAGTCGTACAAACTAATGAGATGCCTCTGTAGTTCTCACATTTTAACTTATCCCTTTTTTTGTGGATTGGGCAAATTATACTTTTGCGCCAATCTTCAGGGATTATTTCGTCGTTGCATATTTTAACGATAAGTGTGTGTATAGCCTTAACAAGGCTCTCCCCACCATGCTTTAGCAGTTCAGCTGGAATCTCGTCAGCGCCCGGGGCTTTATTATGTTTCAGTGATTGCATGACGAGATCAACTTCTTCTATTGTTGGGGGTTGAACGGGAGGGCCTGTTCCAGCCGTCAGCTCCAGCGCTTCTTGTGTGGGGTTGTTCGGTTGAACATTAAGGAGCTCTTCAAAATGTGAGGCCCAGCGTTTATCAACGCTATCGGTGTCGCTAATGATATTGCCATCCTTATCCTTACAGAGGCTGGTCCTGGGTTGGTATCCGCTTTTAATTGAATTAATTAGCTTATACGCTTGTCTACTGTTCCTACTAGCTAGTCTTTGGTTTATTTGCATCAACTGCTCGTCAAGATGCTTACGTTTCTTACGTCTAATAAACCTATTCGAAAATCGTCGAAGCTCGTCATAATTTGTTTTTTTTGGCTCTAGTTGCGCGTTCGGTCCATTGGCGATATGCCTCGTTTTTCGCATCTACCGCATTTTGACATTCCTCGTCAAACCAATCATTTCGGGCTCGCCGGGCTTTGTATCCCACAACCTCCTCTGCGACCCCTTTGATGGTGTCTTTGAGTGTATCCCAAATCTCAAGGGCGCCTTTGTTGCTGATGTTATTTAGCAAGGGCGTCAGCTTCCCCTCAAGGGCAGTCGTATAAGTGACCACCGTGGCATCATCCAACAATTTGTCAACCGCAAAAATGTTTGCCGGGTTGAATCTCGAATGATGCACCGAAGAAATTCTGCACCTATAAGTCGCCTTCACCATATAGTGGTCAGAGTCAATATTTGATCCACGATAGGACCGAACATCCATCATGCTCGATGCCCATCTCTTGCAGACATGGACGTGGTCAATTTGGTTGACGGTATGTTGATCTGGAGATCTCCAGGTCTTTCTGTGAATACGACGATGCGGAAAACACGTTGAACTAATGACCATATTTCTGCTGGTCGCGAAGTCTATTAGTCGTTGGCCGTTGTCGTTACATTCTTCATGGAGGCTGTAACCTCCAGTAATCCCCCTATGCCAACTTTCGTTTCCGACTTTGGCGTTGAAGTCCCCCAGCAGCAATTTGACATCGTTTGATTGAAGTGAGTCGAAGAGATTTTCTAGGCGGTGGTAGAACTCGTCTTTGGCCGCGTCTTCACTGACTTCGGTGGGGGCATGCGCGTTTATGAGCCAGAGATTGAAGAACCGAGTTTTAATGCGAATCGCACACAGCCGCTCGTTTATGGGTTTGAAGTCGATAACATGCGGCTTAAGTTGATTGTTTACAATGAACGCCACTCCAAACTCCCTGTGGCCCGAAGGTTTTCCACTTGTGAAAATTGTGTACGAATTTCGGTCGTCTATCTCGCTACTAAGCCATTTTGTTTCCTGGAGTGCAACTATGCTCAGCTTATATTTTTCAACCTGATCCAAGAGGACCCTTAAGGCCCCTGCCCTATTCAGGGAGCGTACATTCCAGGTTCCGAAAGAGTAATCCGTTGTTCGTTTGCGAGGTCGTCGTTGAGTTGTATCCGTCCAATCCGAGGCTTTCGTTCCAGGTTTCTTGACGTCGAAATTTTTTTTACAAGGATGGGTTGTCGGCCCATCGCTTAACCATGATAGTATTCGTAAACGAAAGAGGTCCATCATGGAGGGGTCTCGGAGGTGCTGCTTCGGTGATTGACTATTCGGTTTTTGTCACCCTATTACGTTTAGTAACCTGAGACGCTGAAGTTGTTAATACTGCACTCAGGCGCAGCGGTTACTCGGATAATGCGGGAAAGTAACGCCCCGTAGAGAAACATAGGAATTGGCCGGAGCCGTTCACCCTATGAAACTCCTCCTGCATAGCTAAGGGTCCGCAGTTATGCCACAACTGAAAAGGATATAGGAATCGGCCGGAGCCCTTCAACCTTTATCCTCCCCCTTACGGGGGGATACATATATATATTACCAGATATACATATATCATCAGATAATTTTATGTAGTTTTTCTCGTTCTCAAATAATTTATCTCTATCTCTTGTCGTTTTTGAAATAACCGTAAAAATAAACGAAAAAGACCCCCCTTTTTTTAAGGTTGCCGACCCCCAATCGGTTGGGACTTTCTATCTCATAATCTGGGGACCATCCACAACCATAATCCAAAAAATTTCCGATGTAGTATTTTTGCCGTTCGATGCCCATATTTGGGCTTAATTTTCTCAGACCAGGCCCCCTCTCATCAGTGAGGTATTTATAGATATGACTGCGGTGGTTTTGTAAAACTTACCCCTCCAAGTAAAAAAGTTCTCATTCATACACACCATTGCTAACTTGGCGATTTTTTAAAGTCTTCCAGTTTGCTGCTGGTTCTCCAATTTCCATATGGCTTCCCTTGTCGGTATGTATAGTTCCCGATGATGCCAGTCCGCTCTGCATGCCTTCCATTTCGCATCGCAAGGACGAAGAGATGGAGTAATGAAGTTTGTTTTCTGCTATTCCTTTTTTCCGGGTTTGTAAATGATATATATATGCTCTGCTTTTTTTGCGAATAAACAAAAGCTAGCTCAAATTGACCGAAAAACACAAATTGGCAACTGCATTGCTATAGAAATGGATTTATGTAAATTTGTTTTTGTTGCAAATTAGACGAAAAGTAAACTACAGCTAATGGCTTTTAAGTTTTCCGGTATTTTTTAGCTGCACCAAAAATAAAATTCAATTAATCATTTATTTTTTCGTCTACTGCTACGAGTACAACAACTAGTGTAGCGTTGTGCTATAAATATACAAATAGAACACTATAAGTAGGTAACACAGTCCCGTCAACAATAAAACTATTGATTCACAAAAACCAAGGAAGCATTCCCAAGAAACAAATTGTGCAACTTGAACTTGATTTGGCGGTCTGTCAATATGCAAGGCATGACAAATTGAAGTGTTTGAAATACCATAATCCATAAGCATTCCTATATAAAGAGAAGCAAAAAATAGATTGAATGCAAAACACGATTAGTGATAAGTGCTATAGGCATACAAGTATCAAAATGAATATTTTGAATCTTTTAACATACAATACGTACGTGATTGAAGTTTCAATTCTTTTCCATTCATAAGTAGACCAAACATTAAAAACGTAAATGTTTGTATCGACAAAAAATCAAGCCGACAAGCTTTTAAAAAAAGTGTCTGTAGACACGTATGTATGTATATTCTATTTTTTGGCGTTAACGCCTTCATAATGGCCTT
The DNA here is from genome assembly GCA_949715475.1 of Microchrysa polita. Taxonomy (NCBI): domain Eukaryota; kingdom Metazoa; phylum Arthropoda; class Insecta; order Diptera; family Stratiomyidae; genus Microchrysa; species Microchrysa polita. Next base: position 36,541,506 of record OX454417.1, on the reverse strand, counting down.
GACCCAGTGGAGCCTTAAATCGATTTGTTTGGGTCTTGTGCTTGCCGTTGTGCAATAAATTGGATAAATGTAATGATACAAGTATACATGCCATTGAATCTATATTGGCCGCAATGTTTATTTAGGTAAATGGTAGTTCGTGTACGATCAACACAGTAGCTGATACTTGTTAACGCCATACTGCTTGATGATCTTTTTTTAATTGAAGAGTTAATTTGTTCGAATATTAGTCATTGGAAATAGGGAAAAGTTAATGAAAGCTTCATTTTATAGGGTTTCATATTTTGTATGTTCCTGGGGGTTTGGAATGGGCTTGTTCATAACAATTTTTTTTGTCATTTTTCAATTTACATGCCGAAAAGCTGATAAATGTTCAAAAACAAACAAATTTTGCTTTTCAAAGCCGCACGCGGCGTAAACCCAAATTTGTAATTTGTGTGAAAGTATATAGCCAGTCTTTATAAGATTTCATAAAAATGAATCGATTTTCCGCACCCGTAAGTAATTTTTTGACATATTGTTTTATAAGCTTCAACATTAGAGTCACATTTTAAGTTGCTCGCTTAAGTCTTTCGTTTGGTTTTAAATATTTTTCACGCGCGTTGGCACAATTGGCTGAAATGAGTATATCGCTACCTTTGTCAGAGCCTTGTTGACGATAACGAAACTTTAAGAGCGTATTTAAACGTACTTTTTGTAACACAAGGCATAAAGAGTGCATAGTTGTCATTTTCTCTATTTTGATTTCAGCTTAGTTATGGTTCGTTTTGTAACTTAAACTTATAACTGTAGTCACTTAAGTGTGATCAGAATCGTTAGTATGATAAGCTGAGCGTTTCTCAGCCTTACAGTTACAGTTATGAGAGGTTTGTCCTGATCTTTTGGAATTGGCACCAGAGGGAAGTGTGGATTCCAATAATGCAATTCGGTCGTGCTAATTTAGACGCGGCTGAAGTTTGGGTACATTTCACTTTATTTTAGGCGAATAGTTTTCGGACGACCCTGTAACTTTCGATTCCATCCGTTCCTACATATGTTTTGTAATATGCTTTTAGGGTAGTGGGTCTTCTATGGATGGACTAGGATTATTGAAGGGCTTTAATCAAGTTTAGTTTAAAGACAGATTTAGATATGTTATATGTTATTGATCTGAAACTGCGGCAGCTTCTGTTATTTGATTCCTTGAACTCATAGACGGTAGAGTGATGGTATTCTTTAAGGAGAGTTGTATGCGTAGTGCGTCTCAGTTGATCATTAAAAATGATTCTGTTACGGATAAAATCAACATCGATTGTGCCGTTAATAACATCAAAGGTGAAACAGGCACAAAGTAGAGTTCTTCTTGCAGAAAGAGTCATTAAGTTTAAGAGACTTAGCCTGTAACTGTACGAGGGGAGATTAAGATAGTCGGCTGGGTTATAAAGGTGCCTAAAAGCAAAAAGTGTAAATTGTTTTTGGACAGATTCGAGTCTATCGCACTGTAGACCGAAGACAGGGTTCGAGACTATGCATGCGTATTCTAAGGCTTCATGCACACGACGCGAAAACGGCTCGCAAGCTCGACACATCGAAATGCATTGGCTCTTATGGGAAGCTCATGACGAGCGACAGCAAGCGAGAGCCGTGCACAGTCAAAACACGGCTCGCGAGCCGTGAATTTGCGGATTGTGGTGCACGATATGTGAAAACACGTCTCGCTAGTTGTGATTTGACAGCGGCACGGCTCTCGCTGTCGTCAGCTTCCCATAAGAGCCAATGCATTTCGATGTGTCGAGCTTGCGAGCCGTTTTCGCGTCGTGTGCATGAAGCCTAAAAGGGGGTGGACAAAAGTGGTGTATAAGGTTTTAGTAACTCAAATATTTTTAAATTCCTTAGGTCGTCTTTTAATAAAGCTAAACTTCTTGGTGGCCAAGGATAAAACCCTATCATATTAAAGCGTAATTTGTTGTCCAGAATAACGACGAGGTCGGTGACATGATCAACCCTACACAATTCAACGTTATTGAGAAGGTACTGGGTGGTTAAGCATCATTTTTCCGAGAAAAACTAATCACTTGGCATTTTTTAACGTTGAGATATAGACTATTACAACTACACCACTGTTCTAGTTTACATTGAAGGAATTCAGGGTCATACAGGGAAAGGATGCAATGGTATAACTTTAAGTCGTCAGCGTAGAAAAGATGTAATCCTGTAATATATATGATAAGTCGGCTATAAAGACGTTAAAAAGAAGTGGACCTAGATGACTTCCCTGAGGCACCCTTGAGGTAGCAAATACGCTTTTAGAGACAAAGCCCTTGTATTTGACGAATTGTATACGTTCAAGGAGATAGGATCGGATCCAATTAAGCAACGAACCCGTTACACCAAACCAAAGCGGTGAAGTTTATCAATTAAAATTAAATGATCAACCCTATCGAAAGCTTTGCTGAAGTCTGTATAGCCAGCATCTACTTGGACACCTTTTTCCAATTCGCAGAGGACCTCAGGGTATCATGAGGTTAGTTGTAGCCTTTTCGAAAACCATGTTGCTGTTCTTTGAGAAGAGGATCGATAATGGGAGTGAGCTTATTAGAAACTATTTTCTCGAAAAGTTTGGGGATAGTTGACAAGATAGCTATGCCCCGGTAGTTGTCAACCAGTCGCTTATCACCGCTTTTGTGGATAGGTTTCAGATGTGAAAGTTTCCAGGAAGATGGGAAAATACCACAACAAAGTGATTTGTTAAAAATTATGTGTAGAGGAGTAACTAGTTGGTATACACAACGCGTTACAAAAGAGGGAGGAAATGAGTCAGGACCGGGACCTTTATTAATGCTTAGCTGTTGAATAGCAATAAATAATAAGTTTTTCTTAGAAGAATATGTTTTTAGGAGTGTCTCTTCTACAGTAGAGGATCTACGAGCACGAGATACCTTGCAACTTTACCCTGCTACCATCGAATGACCACTACTTAGATACCACACTTTTTTGGTCGGAATCATTATAGCTAGGGTGTCCTTAGAGGGACAATTACACAACCCTGACGCAGGAGTTGGTATTGGAATTTTGTTAGAGGCGTTGGATATTCACTTTTTTCCCCTTTCCCGAATTTCGGTATCGCAGATCTCAGCGATTTATGGAAGCTCTAACCGGTTAATGAGCAAGCAAATTCAAAAGCATAATTTCTAAGAATAGTAATTATAATAATTGGGCCCCGTTGAGTCCAAATCCAAAAAATATCATCAAAATGGCAGTCACCTATTTTTACAGATGTACACCAAATGTAAATAGGCTTCTGGTGATCCATAAACTATGCAAACTTGGTTAAATAACGCCACTTTTCATTAAAACTAGAACTTTACTGATTTCCAGGGATATTTTTACATTTTGAGTATTGCAATTATGTAGCTAACGAAACCGAGGCTAATTTCGGGCGAGGTCGAAATTCAAATACACGTCCCATTTGAATGAAACTTAAGCATCTTTTGTGTTAATAATTTCTACCGCAGCCCTATGGCGTGTTCCGATGGATGGATGCTAATGGAGGCTAAGACAGGAACTTATTTGGATGAATTTTGGTTAAGATTTAAAAAGGAAAAAGTTTTTCTTACAAGAACCTAATATTTAGGTGTTGATTTGTATGACATCCCTTGACGTAATATTCCGCTTCCATCCGTTCCTGGATGATATGTTTTGAGGCTTTACTATGAACATACTTGGATGAAGTTAGGTTAAGATTGGTTCATAAAGAAAAAGTTTTTCTTATAAGAACTAATTTTCAGGGGTTGGTTTGTATGACAGCCCTTTGACGTAGTGTTCCGATTTCATCCATTCATAGATATGTTTTGAGGCTTTACTAGGAACACACTTGGAAGAAAATTTGTAAAATATTGAGATTTACAGTTACAGTACATGAACAATTACAGCCAGGCGTGCAATTTTTCGGCTATCTTTACGTTGCGTATAACTGTAAAAATGGGTGATGGATTTTTTTATACCCTTCGCTCATAGAGTAAAAGGGTATATGTATTAACTTTGTTATGAAGTTTGTAACGCATTAAAGGAAGCATCTCCGTCCATATAAAAAGTATACATATATAATCAGCATGACTTGGGGAGTCGATTGGAGCATGTCCGTCTGTCTGTTGCAACGCGTTTTACTCGGCGGGTATTGAAGCTAGCAAGCTGAAATTTTGCACACGTGCTTCTTATTGTTGCAGGCTGTTTGTATGTTTGATTCACCCAAATTCGATCACTGGGTCATGGGGCTGCCATACAAACCTAGCTCCCCAATCTGAGTTCTTATAAGAAAAACTTTTTTATTTGTGCACCAATTTCAACCAAATTTCACACAATAATATTTCTGTTGTTGACACAAATCATATGTAAGAATGGAATAAATCGGACCATGGGGTCATGGGGCTGCCATACAAATCCAACCTCCCAAATTAGGTTCTTATAAGAAAAACTTTTTTATTTGTGCACCAATTTCAACCAAATTTCACACAAATGTATTTCTATTGATGACACAAAACATATATAAGAATTAATCAAATCGGACCATGGGATCATGGGGCTGCCATACAAACCAAACCTTCCATATTGGTTCTTCTAAGAAACATTTTTTTACACCAATTTCTCAAAACCTTGAATTAATGTGTCTTTATCAAAGCAACTAAAAAGTTCAAAACGAATGGAATCGTACTGTGGGGTCATGCTCCGGCAACCCCAATAAAACTTTCCGAGTAAATATTTTTATTTGCCCACTTATTTCAACCAAGCCCAAAACTTTTGTCAAGACGGAAGAAAAAGAATGAAGAGGGGGATTAAATACAAGTCATAGGTACGCCCGAAAAAACTTTTAGCCCAAGCGAAGGGTATCCAAATTTCGGCCGCGCCCGAAATTAGCCTCGCCCCCGGGGGTTGGCGAGCGAAGCGAGCAGGGGGATAAGCCCCCTTGTTTTGATATTAATTTTCATAGCTGGTATTTGAAAGGTGACACTTTTATCGTTTCTTTCCCGAGTGGCGGTGGATGCTTCAGCGGAATTTATGGACTAGTTAGATGCAAAGGAGGAAATAGTGATAATGATTCATATCCATGATACTTGCCCAAGTTCGAGTTCCCCAAAAAGGAAAACTAATAAATGAAACAATCCAAAGGAAAAAACGCAATATGCTGAATAGCAGGCGGCAGGCCATAGCGGTATTACCGGTACTAGGCTTTATAGCGCCGTGCGCATGTGTACTGAAAGTCGCCCCTCCCTTTCATTGATATTAATTGGGAAAGTTAAAAGCGAGAAAAAGGTTATTGTTAACTATTACTTGGATTATGTATGAATGACTTTTGTAGAAGTTGTGATAAGGAAGAAGAGCAAAAGTGTACATCCCTTTCCCTTTCTCTGCAGGGTCCGGCCAGGGTGAAAAAATGAAGGCGTTTTCTATAGGTTCGAGGTATTTTTTCGATACGAATGATTTTTGATCTAATTTTTGGCCCTCTGAAGCTTTTTTTTTAACTGTCTGTGCGTTGTTAAAGTGGACTTACGTTATTTCTTAAATCTTAAAAGCTATTCTTTCCAGTTAAAAAATAGCACAAATTTACCGCTATTTGACAGCCCGACTCGAGATACACTTTGGGTGAATTCACATTGTAAGACGAAACCGGACGGGTAAACTTGCAAGACAAGAACCATCGTATGATCATTTCACACTATCCGATCAAAACACGGACCGGCGAACAATAATCACACAGCAAGTATGTATAAATGTTGCCATGCACGCTCCAAAGTTAGTGTACAATGAAGTGACGAGTCGACAAGATTAAAATGCAAGTAAAACACGCGCTAATTGTCTTTGCAGAACGCCTGAACTATTGGTAGATGCAATCGTCTTATCGATCGTACGATTCTTACGAAAGAAAAACAATCGTGTCACGATTTTTTTCTTTCGTAAGACGCGTTCTTACAATGTGAAATGGACAATGCTTGTCTGCTGGCCACTACAAAAGCTCTCTTGTCTTGCAAGTTTACCCGTCCGGTTTCGTCTTACAATCTGAAATCAGCCTTTGTGTGCCGCATTTATGCTGGAGTAAGTGAAATCCCACGATGCACAAGCTGTATGCACTCTGTGCGTCGCATCTCTGGCGGAGTACACATATTGGAATGTGTTCTTTAGAGTTCATTGGAATTTTGGACGACGAAAATCACCAAAGGTATTGTTTGCGGCAATTTGGAAATACCTACATTCCGATTGTTCTTAGTTGATGCAATTATTCTTCTATAGTTTTAGGTAGAGTAGGATATGTTCGTAAAATGTCAATTATCAGCTCTTTCAACATGATGGTGCGTTTTTTGGGACCAGAACAGGGCAAAATAACCTAACTTTTCTTTCAAATCATGTCACCAATCCATTTTTCCAGTACAATTACTGTCTATTTTTTATAAAGGCACAAGCTAGGTAAATCTGTCCTGTTCAGGATACAAAGAGACGCAGCTGTCATAGTTGACTTCGAATTTTTTTATTACGAGTAACTTACTGGGGATTTTATGGGTTCACAGTGAAGCGTCACTCTACTGGTAAGGATGACTATACTCTAAAGAATAGGAAACTAATTACATGTCAGCACCTACGCCAGTCACGCTCTGTGGTTCACTTGGTTGAGTCGCACTCTACGATGCTAGTAATCTAGAGGTCCGGAGATCGAATCTCGGCGTGGTCCAGGCGGCTCGCAAGCTCCACATATCAAAATGCCTTCACTTATATGGGAAGCTTTAGACGAGCGAGAGCCGTGCTGCTTTCAAAACACGGCTGGTAGTTTTTTGACAGCAGCACGGCTCTCGATCGTCGAGAGCTTGCCATATAAGCCAATGCATTTTGATGTGTGGAGCTTGCGAGTCGTGTGCATGAAGCCTTAGGCTTCATTCAAACGGCGCGAAAACGGCTAGCAAGCTCCAGCCATACAAATGCATTGGCTTATATGGGAAGCTCACGATGATCGAGAGCTGTTCCGCTGTCAAAACACAACTAGCGAGACGTGTTTTCACATATTATTATAGTGACTTTAGCTCTAGACCTAAACATCCAAAAAAAGAGCTGACTTTTGATGCCAAATTGTTCTATGGCCTGACCGCATTACGCAGTAAAAAGTTAGACTTTTTTGGGAGTCAAAGGGGTAAAATTATGATTTCTCGCCAATATCTTGTTATCTGTAATATTTACAGTAAAATATTCTGAGGACGATAAACTACACAAAATTTCCTTTTTAATGATATATTAATCATATATTTTCTTTTGGTAGATTTTATACTAGACCTAAAAACATTCGGTGCAATTTCGATTTTTTGATAGTAACATTTGGCGCTCTAGCTCTTGGAGTAATTTAATTGGAGCCGTGGTAATTGGGATAACTATTACTAACAATATATAGCTGTCCCACACGAAGACTCAGGCTGCCCCGACAAAGCATTCCCATAAAAAAAACATAAAAAAAAAGACATGCCTGTAACTCATCGCCGAATCACAGCAGGCGGGAAAATTTTTGATAAACGTTAAGGCTAAGTTCCATTAGACCCTCCACCAAATATTATTTCGATCGGATTAAAACAAAGGGTACCTCCCATACAAATTATTCAAATTCAATTCCACTAGTTTATTAAGAAATAAGGGAACAAGTCAACCAAAATTGAAGTTTTGCTCCTAGGCAATTTTCGGGTAATGGTACAAAATGTTGTATGGAAGGTTGTTTTAATCAGATCGAAGTAATATTTGGTGGAGGGTCTAATGGGACTTAGCCTTCACGTTTGCCAAAATTTTTCCAGCCTGCTGTGATTCGGCGATAATTTACAGGCATGTCTTTTTTTTAATGTTAATAGGGGATATAGGAGAATGCTTTGTCGGGGCAGCCTGAGTCTCCGTGGGACAGCTATATATTGTTAGGAATAGTTATCCCAATTACCATGGCTCCAATTAAATTACTTCAGGAGCTAGAGCGCCAAATGTAACTATCAAAAAATCGAAATTACACCGAATGTTTTTAGGTCTAGTATATATAATCTGCCAAGAGAAGGTAAATGTTATGAAATATCATTAGAAAGGAAATTTTGTGTAGTTTAAATCGGCCTCAGAACATTTTGCTCTAAATATTACAGTTAACAAGATATTGGCCAAAAATCATAATTTCACGCCTTCGCCACCCCCTCCCCCCAAATGTGACGCGCAAAAAAGTCTACCTTTTTAGTGCGTAATGCGGCCAGGCCATAGAACAATTTGGCATCAAAAGTCAGCTCTTTTTTTGGATGTTTGGGTTTCATCATTTTTTCAGCTAAAATCACTATACTATATCGTGCACCACCATAATGCCTTGGTTACACATTGCGAGCTATCGTGCGAGTTGGCCTAGACAGCTACTTGCACCATGTGACTGCATCATACGAGTTACTGTCATGTGCGATTCGGTCAGTAGCTCGCATCCGAGTTACTACAACATTTTTTGTTTTGACTCGGCCACTCGCCCCAGTCAGCGTCACCTGGTATCGCATACTACGATTCGGACATTCGAAATTGCACCGATTGCGAAATAACAATTGCTCGAAATTAACCGCCGGGTGCATTCGTCTGTAAATTTTGTCGTTGACAGTGTGAGCTTATTGTGCAAGAATGGATAGATGGACTCCGGAGCAGAATTTGAAATTTGTCGATTTATGCAAGGACCAAACAAACCTGTGGAATCGTTTGGATCCGAGCTATAAAAACCGAGATTTGCGTAAAGCGTCTCTGGAATTTATTCGTGTAGAAATGGCATTAAAAGACATAAGTGAAGTATGTAACTAAGAAAATTACAAATTTACGTTCCACATATAACCAGTAGCAATAGCTCTCTACTCTGCCGACAGCTCGCACTTGTGTGACCGGGCGATGCGAGTCGAGCTACTTTCATGCGAGTACACAGGTGCAGTAGCTGTCCACTGTCAGGTCAGCAACTCGTACTGTGTAATCAGCCCATAACCCGCATATTCACGGCTTGTGAGCCGTGTTTTGACAGTGGCACGGCTGTCGCTCGTCGTGAGCTTCCCATATAAGCCAATACATTTGTATGTCTCGAGTTTGCGAGCCGTTTTCGTCGTTTGAATGTAGCCTCTGGCTTAAGTATATATTTCGTCGTTTGTAACACAGGCCTTGTAGCTTCGATAGCAACGCAATAATGTCGTGCGGCCCGGTCGTGAGCGATATCAATGGCTCATCTGTTACAAACACGAGTTGTATCAATTGTTGGATGAGCTGGAAGTATCGAAAATCATGAAGCTTCAACGAATGCAATGGGCGAGGCATGTACAACGAATGGACGATAATCGCATGCCAAAGAAGGTGATGAACCCACAAAGAATTGATGGAGCGAGATTGCGTGGACAACCGAGAGCTCCTTGGAAGAACTCAGTAGATGTGGACGCCAACCAGCTGCTGGGCTTCCGAAACTGGAGGACAATGTCACGTAACCGCGACACTTTAAATTGAATTGGCATTTCATAAAACTTAAACTGCTTAAAACCTTATCTAAGGTCAGAATGAAAGGCGAATGGAATGACAAAATCGATTTTTTTTTATTATTTATCTATGAAACCATACACTTAATTACATTATGTCAAGAAATATGTAACTTAATTGAAGATAACAGAAACCTTATCTTAACTGATGTCGAGTTCGAGTATTAAGATATCACTTAAATTCTGAAATTTATTTATGCATATGTTAAAATACCCATGTGTAATGTAACATGGCAATTTGTATGACAATCTATGATAATACGAAATAATAACTGCATCCAAAAGGAATTTACTTTCCCGCGGTTCGCGCTCACACAATAAATATTTTATGAGATATCGATCTTGCTCAATTACACATGATCGGAACGTCTGATCCGGACCTGTTTCAAGTTGTCAATCCTTTTTTATTGCATTTTAAATTTAAACAACTAACCATTTTGAGTACAGGCAGTTTCGCTGATAATGACTTGCGGAAAATGCAAGCGACAAAGTGGAATCCAAACAGACATGTTCCACCAGTAAAGTAACTTCTGCTTTCATCACGTCTTATCCCATCACCAGCACCGGTAGCAAAGCAATTTGAAAATTGCATGCTTTTTGCACAGGGCTGAAACTTATTGTCTGATTTTAACAAGCGAATAATATAATTTAAAATATAAGCAGCTGTCGAGGTACGCACGACAAGAGGACAATCACTTTCAAAAAATCGTATATGGCCCAATTTAGTGCATATGGATTTAGATAAAATTGGTAACTAACTATCTCCAAACAATAATATCTTCTTGAAAATAACTTAGCATGCTACCATTTTGATCGGTTAGCGTGATACTTGTTAGTCTTGTATTGAAACTGGTAGTAAACCTAACGAGGTATACAAATGCAACTGGAGGCTAAAGATTCCATCAATAACGGACGGAAAGATTCATCCGGTGAAAGTTGTTGCGCATGATCACGATGTTGCCGATGAAGATGATGACGATCGGCAACATTTTTCAATATTACAAGTGATACTAGACGATACGATATTTATCTTTTCTACGAAGCCAAATAAATATTAATGACAAAAACATGTAAAAAGTTACAACTGTCACTCAACAGCGAAGGCATACATTAAAGTATAAAAACAAACTTATAAATACGAGTACATATCACCATAATTACGCGAATACCCGTGTATAGTAGGTGTGTGTACCTACGTAGCCAGAAGCAATGCATCAATATACCCTGCAGCCAACAGTTTATGGAATAGTTGACCGATAAGCATAGTTGATCCAAGAGTATAATAATGGGCTGTATGAAAAGATTAACAGAACTTGTCGTACTTACAAATTTACGCTGCATGCTACCTCTCTGACCATACCAATAATTTTGTTGGTAGTTACGATTCCCAATCGGTTATTTTTTTTAACTTACTAATTATAGCATTTGATTAAATTAAATTAACTCATTGCCGGACACAACGCCAAAATTTGACACGATTTGTATGTCAAATGCTCAAAATTGGACGTCTATAGACGTTCTGTCCGGGAAAGGGTTAATTGTAGATTTTTAAATCATAAATAGCCATTGTAGAGCCATTTCTCTTACGATCTAAACGAGAACTAAATTTTATCTGCAGCTACATATTCGTAGAGGTTTTCTTGGATACAAATCCAGCTAAAATTTAATTTGGAAAATTTAATTTATGTTTTATTGAAGCAGTCTAATAGCGGATATAGATTACCAATAAATCCTGCACTTGATTAAAATAAATACAATTAAAACCCTGGATACTAGATCGAATTGTATGTCACTAAATTCAAAATGCATCCTATAATGTACTTCATCATCAATGTGGCATGATAGCCCGACGACGGCCTTCGGCCGCCTGAATCGTTGACTTCCAATTGTCGCTGTTACGTGACCTTGCCCTCCAGTTTCAGAAACCCAGCAGCTGGTGGGCGTCTTCACCTACAACTGAGTTCTCTCAGCGAGCTCTCGGTCGTCCACGCAACCTCGCTCCGCCAATTTGTTGTGCGTTCATCACTTTCTTTGGCATGTGATTATCATACCAAATTACACACAATTGTATTTCTATTGATGACACAAAACATATGTAAGATTGGATCAAATCGGACCATGGGGTCATTGGGCTGCCATACAAACCCAACCTCCATATTAGGTTCTTCTAAGAAAAACTTTTTTATTTGTGTACCAATTTCAACCAAATTTCACACAAATGTATGTCTGTTGATAACACAACACATATGTAAGAATGGATCAAGTAGACCATGGGGTGATGGAGCTGCCATACAAACCCAACTCCCCATTTTGGTTCGTCAAATAAACAGTTTTTACACCAATTTCACAAAACCTTGAATGAATGTATCTTTATCAAAGCAACTAAAATGTCAAAACAAATGGAATCGTATTATGGGGCCATGCTCCCACATCCCCCAATAAAATTTTCTGAGAAAATATTTTTATTTGCCCTTTTATTCCAACAAAACCCCACACAAATATATTGTTTTGTCGACGCAACCGTTTTCATATAGTTTGGGTAAACTTGTGTTAGTTTGCCCTGTGGCATGGGTCGCGAATAATGCCACCGCCTTTCCCGGCGTGTCGTAGAAGGCGACTAAAAAGGTACCTAATCCAAGGTGGATCAGCATGCGCCGAGGGATGCATGGTCAAGAGGGTGCTTGGCCGCTAGTATGCGAAGGTCGCAGGCAACCATGACATCTGAAGCCTGAGGCACATTTTAACATCAACAAGACCTCCCATAGGTTAGTGTGTGTGTGTGTGTATGGGTTGCCGTGTCTGGAGATAGCCGGCGGACGTAAAAGAAAAAGTCCATAAATTTATTTATTCCCACACACTAGTGCCAAAATACACAACCTTTCTCCAAAAGGTGTAAAAGAATGGAAGGCCTTATGGAAATTGACGCAGCTACAAGCACTACCCCGCTGGGCACTACTTCTGCTATGCGGTTGAGTGATCCCGGGGCGAACCTAGTTCGCGCCAGAGCTCGACGGTTTCCGGGGGCGAGCAATATAAGGCAATCCAATTAAATTGTGGAGAAGCTGAGGGTTGCAAGCTGGAATGTCGGTTCCATGACGTCAAAGAGCGAGGAGATTGAGGATATCATGAAGCGGAGGGGGATAGACATTATGTGCGTGCAAGAGACGAAGTGGCGAAGTACCCATATCGACAGAGCCCGGTTTCTTACGAATTCCATGAAGTACAAATTGTACAACTATGGAGTTACAAACCAAAGAAACGGAGTTGGCATTATTCTGGCGTCGTCTTTACTTGGCAGCATAATAAGTGTCGCGAAGAGAAGTGATCGCTTGATCAGCATCAAATTGGTTATCTGCGGAAGGGTGTGGAACGTAATAAGTGCCTACGGTCCCCAAGTGGGACTGCGACCAGAAGAAAAAGAGGCATTTTGGAACGACGTTGACACCCTGATTCAGACCATTCCAGATACCGAATTGGTGTTCTTGGGAGGAGATTCAAATGGCAAGGTGGGTGAATCAAATTATGACTACGAGGATTGCCATGGTGGAAAGGGTAGCCCTTCAACGGTCAGAAATGACGAAGGTGAAGCTATTCTGACCATGTGCAGATCGCATGGTTTGGTCATCGTAAATACATGGTTTGTGAAAAACGAGAGACACCTGATCACCTACAGTAGTAGACACGGAGATAGAAAACACGAAACGCAGATCGATTACCACCTCTGCTTCGATTTTATGAGAAGGTGGGTTAAAGACTGCAAGGTGATCTTGGGTGAATCTGTCGTCAGCCAACATCGTTTGCTCCTGTCAGAATTTATTTTGAAAGCAGGAGGAGCAAGAAATAGAAGAACTCCCAAGCCCGTCGAAAAAATCGAGTGGCACAATCTCACAAACGACAACTTTGAACCTGTTGTGACTCTATTCATTGATAAAATGACGGAGTGGTTTCAAAACAACACCACCTGCACCGAGCACAGTCCAACACAAATGTGGAATAGTTTCGCTGAAATGTCAGTAAGTGAGGCGGAAAAGGCACTTGGAGTTTCGAAAGGTCCACTCCACACGAAGAAAGAAACATGGTGGTGGAACACCGAAACTAAGGAAGCAGTGCAAGCCAAATCGAACGCATTTAAGGCATGGACGAAATGTGAGTCAAGCAGTGAAACCGAACGGGTTCAACTTCGCGCAAATTATATGCAATGCCGGAAAAAGGTAAAGCGCTTGGTAGCTCAAGCAAAGGCGAAGGCAGCTGAGAAATTCTACCAAGAATTAGAAACTCAGACTGCGACCGAAGGACCGTCTTTGCGCGAGAGACCTAAGCACGACGCCGGGATATTTAGGGTCGCAGCCCAAAGGAGAAGGAACGCTCGGGAAATACAGGCGCCAAAGTACGTGGAGGACGCGCAAGGATTGTTGCTGATTGACGATACGGCAATTTGTAGCAGGATGCGAGAGTATTTTGACGAACTTCTAAATGAAGAATTTCCTCGAGCAACTTTTCGAGATGTTGAGCCGAATACCACAAATATTGAAGATATCTCAGAGGAAGAGGTGATGGAGGCAATGCATCAGATGAAACGCGGAAAGGCAGCCGGACCGGACAAAATCCCCGCGGAATTTTGGTTGAAAATGGAAAATGTCGGGCTTAGATGGCTCACAGTTCTCTTCAACAAAATCAAAGGTGGGCAACCGATGCCTGATGCTTTCAGGGAAAGTTTTCTTCTTCCTTTCTATAAGAACAAGGGACACTCACGCAAACTCAACAACTATAGGGCTATAAAGTTAACACCTCATACACTGAAGATCTACGAGCGAGTTGTCTGCAACCGATTGAGAAAGATTGTGCGGTTGAATGACAAATGCGGCTTTGTTGAAGGTCGATCTGCAGTCGATGCGATTCAGTGCATTCGTATTGCAATGGAAAAGTATAGAGCAGCACGAAAGGACTTGCACTTTTTGTTCATCGATTTGGAAAAGGCATTCGATAGAGTACCTCGTGATCTGATATGGTTGGCCTTGAGAGCACTTAATGTCCCTGAGGCATATGTCAGGATGATACGAGACATGTATGATGGAGCTACGACTAAGGTTAGATGCACAGCCGGTGAATCAGAAGAATTTCCGGTGAATGTCGGAGTACACCAGGGCAGTGTATTGAGTCCGTTGCTCTTAAACATCATCATGTGCTACTTATTAACACGTATCTCCGACGGTCTAGAAATATCTCTTCTTTTTGCCGATGATATAGTCAGCGCCCGCTCTAGCACTTACGCCGCCCCGGCCAAGTGGACAAATTGCCGCCCCTTCGGTCCTGTACCAAACAGATTGATGGTAGATATACATACTATCTAGATCAGTGGTTCTCAATCTTTTAAGTTCGTGCCCCTTGCGAATTCTGTTGATCCTGGCGCCCCCCAAGAAAATAGGTGTGTGAAAATTGCCGTTGGCAAGGAATGCTCTTAATTTAATACGTAAGTTCAGGATCTATATACGCATTTTAAGTTGTTTAAACATTTTTTTTTGTTAGTGCATCCCATATTTTAAACTACTGGAATTTTTTAGAAGTATTTAAATTTCTTGATCTCCACATGCTGAATTTCGTCGTCAGTTCGGCCGTTACCATGGCTTCCGTGATACCAATAGACCAAAATCAGCAAGATTTTTACCAAAGATTCATTTTATCCATACAAAAACTAGCTGACCTGTGCGGTTCTTTTCAGAATCGCTAGCTTTATCAATTTCATTCCACCATATCATCAACTGTGGTCATCAAACGGATTAAGTAGCAGCGATTTGTTTATTAATAAAATAAAATTGTTAGCAATTTGCAACGTTTTGCAACGGATTACACCTGGTGAGTTTCGAATGAGTTTCGAATTGTTGGTGTTGAAGGAAACCATAATCGTCCCTAATCGTCGCTTCTCATTAAAGGGTGCGCCCCTGATCTTGGGAAACACTGATCTAGATGTATAGAATGGTTTTTGTAGAATCGATTCAAATGGGTTTTGCTCCAACACAATTTACAAGAAACCAAGAGCATAAAAAAACACGAAAATTCATGATTACATGGGATTCAAACCACCGTTCAGCTATCATTCATAGGTACTCTTAAGCGCAATTCACCACAGTTCAACAAGGCTTTATAGACTTTGTTTTGGAATTTCAAAACTTTAAAGCTTCATATAAGAAATCGAAAATGTATGCAAAATTTCGTTTTGCACTAAAACACTAAATACATCGAAAAGGTTTGTGTTTGAATAAAATTTCCCCGTAAGAGGATTTCAAAAAGTTTGTCAATTTCGGTTTCGACAGTTCATGGCACGACACCTCTCATCAGATGCCGTCGCTAAGTGCCGTGCCATGTACTGCCGGGGACGGCATGACCGAGAATGCAACGATCGAAGTCATTTTTCCCTTTATAGAAGCAATGACAAAAAGTTGAGAGGACGGATCATTTTTTAGGCGAATAGCCACTTGCCATTACTATAATGCGTCCATTATCCCCAACGTGTTTTGGCAGAGCGCCAATGGCATGTTTAACTATAAAAAAAAACATGCTTCCGACGCAGCCTCCGCACACCACGACACTCCCATGGGCTTTCTACGCTCTAACTTAATACATTTTTAGAAAACTCCGCCCTTAAAAATGTTGGGCCAACAAATTGTGCTCGCTTTCATTAACCTACTGCAGTTGTTTTCCATAAATTCATTAAAAACTTCAATTAGCCGGATTGCTTCAGGCTTTTCAATGTGCATGGCTTATTTTCATAAATGCGTTATCTCGAGAATTTTTAAAGAGAATAAGGTCACAACTAGTTAAATTGGGGGAACCTAGCCAAATCCCGATATTAGGATGTCCGAACACAAATTAGGAAATTCTGGCAATTTGTTCTGTGGTTCAATCCCTTATCTTGCTAAAATCCTAACCACCTTCTTCGCAGTTTGCCCTCCAATGCTAGATGAATCAATGCAATCGGTACCAACTTAAGTAATCCATTCACGGGGAGGTTTGGCGAAGTGAATTTAAATTATGCTGCAAAATGGCGAAATTTTGGAAAACAACTCAAAAAATTATTGATAATGCCTTTGTGGATAACAATTCTCACAGTGGAGTCTGTTTTAAATGCCTTAATGTGTTCAGCGTTTATTCGACTCCCTATTTCTCATTTCATATGAATTTCTTTGGGAGTTTAATATTTATTTAGTGGATTTGCTCTCCTGTTACTCAACAGACTAAACAATAAAATTTCTTGCAATTTCGTCCTCTGAAAATTAGGCAAAAACTAGGTTTCATGCAAGGTCCTTAATTCTGGTGAAAAGAAGATGAACTAAATGTTCAATCGAAGGACGAAATTAGCACATACGAGTAATATTTTTATTTTATCTGTAGAATGGAAACCGCAGACCTTCCCACTAAATCGAAGTTGAAGTTTATTTATTTATTTATTTCTAAACGTACAAAATTGTCCCTTTTATAACAAATGTATGAAAATTGCTGTCATTGATTATTTAACTTACGACTATCTTATTAACATTAGGTATACTAATAAAAACAAAACTAAATTATAAAACTAACAAAAAAAAAAAAAATATTAGTTGATGTGGATTTTATTTCTTTCAGTTTTTTTTTTAATCTTTTTTTTTATTCGAGTGGTAGCCAAAAAGCCGCCCCTAAAATTTGGCGCCCCGGGCGACCGCCCGGCTTGCCCCCCCTTAGAGCGGGCCCTGGATATAGTCCTCAGTAGCCCAAACATCGTTGCCTTGCAAGCTGCACTTACAAAATGGTGTGAAATTATGGAGGAGCATGGACTGAAGGTAAGTATAACAAAGACTGAGTTCTTATGCTGCCCATTCTCAGACCCAGATGCACCGATACCAGAAATGTACGTCAAAGGAGAGCAGCTTAAGTCTTGTACTAAGTTCAAGTACCTTGGCTCGATG
The DNA here is from genome assembly GCA_949715475.1 of Microchrysa polita. Taxonomy (NCBI): domain Eukaryota; kingdom Metazoa; phylum Arthropoda; class Insecta; order Diptera; family Stratiomyidae; genus Microchrysa; species Microchrysa polita. The sequence continues at coordinate 36,524,045 of OX454417.1, read as the reverse complement.
GTGAACAACGGAGCTACATGCGATGATGACATCAAACATCGCACAAAGGTTGGGTGGATGACGTGGCGAGAAAACTCTGGAGTTTTCTGCGATAAGAAAATGCCACTGAAGCTAAAGGGCAAGTTGTACAAAACGTCCCGCACTCATGTATGGATCAAAATGCTGGACCATGTATGAAGGTTACGCGAAACAAATGACCGCGACTGAAATGAAAATGTTACGCATGTCAGTTGGTGTAACTAAAAGGGACCACATCAAGAGTAGCTACATCCGAGGCATCTTCACCATGTTCAACGGCGTCCGCCTGAGAACCCAGCAAAGAAAGCGATATCAATGGAAGTTCCACTTGATGGACCCAAGGCCAGAGGCAGACCGAAGAACACCTGGATGTGTCAAATGAAAAAACAACAACAACGCATTGGTCTCGGCGATGACACGATCCAAGATAGAGCTGCCTGTAGAAATATGCTGAGATATTATCGCCAAAACGGGCGATGTGCCTACACTGCAGGTCAAGCAACGCGAAACCATGGAGCGGTATAAAGAACGAGGCAAGGAAGAAGAAGAAACTTGTGTTAGTTTGCAGAACGCTTATTTGTATGTATTGTATACACCGCTCGCGTAGATAAATGGTTAATTGTCTGCATACATACTCTACTCGTCGACAATGACGTAGATTACCTCGGTGTAGATTACTTGCACAACACTGGTCCGACGTGGCAAACACAACCACAAAAATAGGCCAACTAACCCTCAAAAACAAAAAGCCGACGCTTTCTGGAGCCCAACGACGGAAGATCGCCATTGGAAAGGCGAGGGAAAGGGGTGAACTCATAAGGCCGCGACAGAAGCGGACCCGCAGAAGGAGCAGAGAAAAACGGCTAAACACCGGGAATAGAGAAACTCCGTCGACAAAACCCGGTCCATCAGGAGTAGTATCAGGGAGTACCTTTAGGGAATCTTCCTGCTCCCTCAAAATGGCTGTGGTTCTGGATAGATACTCAGCCGAAAAACTCACAACTGAGCAGGCAAAGGACATCCAGCGGGCTATCGTGACAGAGGTTTTCAAGTGTGAACCATCAAAGGCCCCACTCTGCACTAATAGCTACAAGGGCGTCCTCTTCGTAACCTGCGCGAATCAGGAAGCCAAGCACTGGTTAAAGGTCACAATACCTTTCATTAACCCATGGGAGGGAGCAATCCTTCGCGTGGGCGATGCGAGGGAAGTGGTCAAAACCAGCAAAACTATGTTTCGGATACCGAATACAGACATAGTTGGTACGGAGGATCCGAAGCAGATTCTGACGCTCCTCAAGACCCAGAACCAGGGGTTGAACACCGAGGAATGGAATGTCGTTGCATCCACCAAGGATAAAATCGGGTTAAATCTGGCCGCCTGGATCGACGAAACAAGCAAGAAGGCGCTGGAGGTTAGAGACTACATAGTTTACTTTGGGGTAAACCAGGTAACCTTCAAGAAGTTATCAAAGCGGCCTAATGATGCTGAAGGTGGTTCAGATCAACCTTCAACACAGTAAAGCCGCAACCGCAGCACTAAGCCGTCTCATAGCAGCGGAGGGTTTGGATGTAGTCCTCATCCAAGAACCTTGGCTGCATAAAGGCAGAGTAGCCGGCTTAGGAACCACCGGAGGTAAGTTAATATACGATGTAGCTTCTGGCAATGCCAGAACCACTATACAACCATATTTCCAGGGACCTAGTAGCGGTTCAAATAAAACAAAATGGGAGTAGCAATCGAGAGCAATCGCTGCCGCATATCTCCCATATGACCAACAGAGGCCTCCACCATCACAAGAGCTGGGAGAGCTGATTGTAAGCAGCGGAATACACACGCGCGCCGCAGCTCATCATCGGAGCGGATGCAAACGCACACCGCACACAGTGGGGAAGCTCTGATATAAACAAAAGGGGTGAGTATCTTTATGATTTTAATCAAAGAAAATCCTGAAATTATGAATAAGGGTACTGAGCCTACTTTTGTAACAACACGACGAAGAGAGGTTATTGATATAACTTTAGCCACCTTCAACACATCTCCTAATATCCGCCATTAGCGAGTCTTAGAAGAACCATCGCTATCGGATCACAGATACATAAGTATGGAAATTGACAAAGTCGATAAGCCAACTGAATTTTATCGGAACCCGCGAAAAACGAACTGGGATCTATATAGAGAGCGTCTGTCTACGAATCTGACAGAAATTCCCAGACACATTAAAACCACGCTCTGTGTAGAGGCTGTAGCGAATGAACTGGAAGCCGCAATAAAAACCTCTTTCGAAGAGAGTTGTAGGTTAACGAGACGACATACGAATGCGAAGTGCAAACGGTGGAACTCAAACCTGAACATCCTGCGTAAAAAGACACGGAAACTTTTCAATGTAGCGAAAAAAACTGGGGATTGGAAGACATATCGCTGCACCCTAACTCAGTACAGTAAAGAAATCGGGAAAGTCTTCCCTCTTGACTTTCCCGATTTCTTCCTGGAGGAACTTCTGTGAGGAGATTGAAAATCTGCATGAAGGAGCAAGACTCCAGAAGATTCTAGCAAAGGACCCAACAAACCCCATCGGGACACTTAAAAACCTGATGGAATCCAAACAAAAACAGGAAAATAGAACCTAGGAACCCGTCTATAGTCGCATTTCCCTTGATCCACTATATCAACAGTTCGCGAAGACCAGTTGGATGACAACTCCCTGTTTCTCAGGGCAAACAAAAACGACTGGGTGCTTGCAAACCAACTTACAATAAGGTAGAATGGGTGGTAATTCAGAGCCAGCATAGCCTTAGGATATATTCCAATCACTTGGAAGCAGGTACAAGAAGTATTGCGCGACCAAACCCTAGCAAAATCGTATATACCAATAAGTCTCACCTCCTTCCTGCTCAAGTCATTGGAAAAGCTCGTCGATAAACACATCAGGGATAGGTGCCTGTCGCTCTTCCCTTTGCATCAAAACCAACATGCTTATCAGACGGGGAAATCGTATGAATCAGTACTACACCACTTGGTTGGGAAGATTGAGACCACACTGGCTTGCGGCCTTCTTAGATATAGAGGGGGCTTTTGACAACACTTCCTTTGAATCCCTTGTACACGGCACCGCATTGAGTTATCGAGTCCAAAACTCCCTATGTCGGTGGATAAAATTGATGCTCCAAGGACGACAAGTACATGTAAATTTATTCGGTGAAACCATGTATACATCTGTCCTCAAAGGTTGCCCGCAGGGGGGTATCCTTTCAGTTTTACCAGTTGGCTATGAAACCTTGTAGTTGACAGCCAACTGGTAAAACTAAAGAGCACGGGATTCTATACACAAGGATATGCCGATGACATCAGTATCCTGATCAGGGGAAAATTTCCAGGGGTTCTCTCTGAACTCATGCAACAAGCTCTAATCCAAGTGGAGGATTGGTGTAGGAGGGTAGGCCTATCGGTCAATCCCGCCAAAACAACACTAATAGCCTCCAGTCGTAAACACAACTTGGAAAGGCTAAATTCTCCAACACTTTTCAACCAACAACTGCAGTTCACCACGGAGGTAAAATATATGGGAGTCACCCTAGATAACAAACTCACTTGGAACAAGCAGCTACAAAACACTATTACAAAAGGTAAACAGACCCTATATGCAACCAAAAAAGCAATAGGGAAAACGTGGGGGTTAAAACCACAAATGCTATACTGGATCTATAAAGCCGTAGTCAAACCCCGTCTATGGCTCGTTGGTCTGGTGGACTGAAACCAATCAAAAAACAGCTGCAGCGAAATTGAAATCAGTACAAAGACTGGCCTGCGCAATCATAACCGGCGCCATGCGCAGCGCACCAAATTTAACCTTAGAGAAACTACTAGACCTCCCACCTTTGGACCTCATAATCACAGAAGAAGCAAGACTTGCAGCGTATGGACTACAATCATTGTACATGTGGACATCACAAAGGGTAGGACACTGTACAATTACAGAAATCATTGCAAACCCAATCCTAGATATGGGCAGCGATATAATACTCCGGCCAAATACACCTTCGACTCCAACATCCAGACCTCAACGGTCAGGGAAGACTGGAATAAATGGAACGACAACCATCTATCAAAACATATAGTGTGCTACACGGATGGGTCGAAGACAAACGAAGGAAGAGGGCCAGAAGTTTTCACTAAAACAAACAACTATAGTATCTCCACACCCCTAGGTCAAAACACCACTGTCTTCCAGGTAGAACTTGTAGCCATAAACCTTGCAGCAGGGGAGAGTACTCGTAAGGGATATACAAACAAAACCATCTATATTCTCTCCGACAGTCAAGCTGCGATAAAAGCCATTGCAAGTCCCAAAAAAACCTCAAAATTAGTTTGGGAATGCCAACAAAACCTCAAACACCTGAAATGGGTGAAAGGTCACAAAGGGATCGCAGGAAATTTGAAAGCTGATGCCCTTGCAAGATAGGATTCCGAACAACCCCTCAATGGCCCAGAACCTGCAATTGGTATTTGCAAATCCACTGCTAAAACAGTTGTCAGGCAATGGACCGAGGATAATTTCCAAAACCGATGGAGACTCGCTGAAGGACTCAGACACAGCAAGCGTATGCTGGGATCCAACTGACATACCAGCTGCACTGAAATCCTCAGGCTCAGCAAAACGAACCTCAGGGCAGCGACAGGTCGTATAACCGATCATTGTACCCTTCGAAAACATCTGCATACGATAGGGATCTACGCACTAGACCCATTATGCCGATTCTGCAACGAAGACGAGGAATCAGCCTCGTACGTTATCCTCGAATGCCCCGCTCTTATGAACTGCAGACAAAACGTCGTTGGAGCTCAAACCACCAGAATAAGCGCACTCAAAGTAAACCTGGTTAATTTTCGTCTAAACCTTTTACGAAGGACAGAGCTAATAACCTGAAACTATTTCGCTTAATAGGAATATAGAATAAGCCAGCAGGCTGCAGTATTGGGCGAGACCAGCCCAACCTAACTAAGCGCCCTATCCATCCATCCATAAGCCCATCTCTTGCTGACACGTAGTCAGCACGTAGTCGATTCACGGTGTATTCACGGTGTATTCATCTGGAGTCTTCCAGGTCTGCTTATGGATTCGTCGCTGAGGGAAATATTTAGGTTTCTGCCGCTCGCGAAGTCGCCGACCTTTGTTGCTGTTTTCGTCGTGAAGTCTGTGACCTCCAGTAGTTCCCCTATGCCAGCTTTCGTTTCCGACCTTGTTAAAGTTAAAAATCTCCTAGCAGCAGCGTCGTTTGATAGAAGTGAGTCGAAAAGTGTTTCTGGGTGGTTGTAGAACTCGTTCTTAATCGCGTCTTCTTTTACTTCTGTAGGGGCATGTACATTAATGAGCAAGAGATTAGCGGAACGGGTCTTGATGGGGACGCAGATAGCATCTCGGTTATGGGCTTGAAGCCGATAACGTCGTCCTTGAGGCGATGAAAGCTACTCCAAACTCCTTGTTGCCCTACTCTTTACCACCAGTAAAAATAGTGAGCGATTTGAGGTCGTTAATCTCGCTTTTGAGCGATTAACTCTCCTGGATTGCAACTGTTCAGCTTGTATTTTTCCTTACATTCCAGGATCCGAAAGAGTAATCAGTTGTTCGTTTGCGGGGTCGTCGTTGTTTTGTGTCCGCCCAATCCGAGGCTTTTGTTTCAGGTTTCTTGACTTGAAGTTTTTGCTTTAGGATGAGTTGTCCTCACATCGCTAAACCATGATAGGGTTTAATAGTTGAGTAAAGGCCATCATGGGCATGCCTCGAAGAGGCTGTGGTGGTGGAATTAATCGTTTTCTGTCACCTCTCACGTAAAGTAATCTGAGACGCTGCAGATGTAAATGCACCCTTCAGGAGCTGCGGTGCTTCTTCCAAATGTCGCATCAGACCGTTAGAAGTTTTATCTACTACCGTTGTCAGAGGAACCCCGCGGAGGACCCATGGAACAAGTCTTTTGCCCCCTACATGTGTTTGTGATTTCAATAGGGATGCATATAGAAAGGTTTAATTACAACTGGTTTATGATTTTTCCATAGAAAAATATGCATATGTGGAGGACGACAGGTTTATGATCTCATAGTCCTATTTTATCCATTTGTCACTCCGATAATAGCGCATTTATGTGATGTTTAGTGAGCATTATAATAATTTTTCAGAAAAACGTTATTTTGAGAATGTGGCTTCTATGGCATCTCCATGGCTCCATAGTCCGACTCAGGTGTTTATTTATTTATTATTCTCATGTTTTTATTTATTAATGAAGACAAAACTAGTGTTACACGCTACTTAATTTAAAGCACTAGCCACCAAGATTAGATAGATGATAGATTTAAATTAAAGCTAAACTATATGGAGAAGGACACATGTCCATAGACGAAATTTTTTTATAAATTGAATTGGTTTATTTTTTTTTTAGATTTTAATTTTTAGTGTAATTAGTAACTTAATATTTTTTTTAATGTTCGTGGGGTTGTTTGTTTTGGATCTTCGATATAAACACATTTATGTGTTGTTTGGCTAAGATTTATTGCTAAATAAAGAAGATTTTCTCAGAAGAACATGTGTTTGGAGGCGGCGCGGCCTCCCATGCAAGACCCTATAGTCGGATTTCGACCGTCCAAAACTACTCAAGCAAGAATAGCAAAATTAAATGATTTATCACAGCCAATAAATTTTCCTAAAAAACTAAATTCTTCATCTTCCTTGCCTCGTTCTTTACACCGCTCCATGGCGTCGCGTCGCCCGACCTGCGGTGTAGGCACATCGGCCGTTCTGGCGGTAATGTCTCAGACTATTTCTACAGGCAGCTCTATCTTAGATCGTGTCATCGCCAGAACCAATGCGTTGTTGTTGCTTTTTCATTTGACACATCCCCACTCAAATAGAATAAGCGGTTTGTTTTCTACAGAGAGCTTCAAAGTCAAATTCTTGTTTTAGGAACAGATTACTTTTGGCTCTCATTTTTTTCCAGCTTCTGCCAAGGTGAGCTGCTTGCAGGAGTTTTGTCATAATTGGTGGATAGTCTTACGATACCCACGAAAAAATATGTTCCTAGACCAAACTCAAATACCATCCTCATCCTTACATCTTTTGTTTGTGGCATTTTATTTTGAAAACAGCAAAAGTGACAGATAAATGGTGTATAAACCAATTAAACTACATAAAATTTCCTTCGCATTGATATTATACTTTTCTTGGTTGATTTTTGATTTTTTACAGTTTTAGCCTTGCAATTTTGCAATCTACTCCCAAGTTTGAAAAACACAGCCAGTATAGGTACAAAAAAATGTAGCAATTCGCATGTTGTTCAGCAACCAAAAACATTCTCCACTGTCAATTCAAAATAATAAATGGTAGAAATGTATACAATGAAAGTCAAGAAATTAGTGTCGTATTCCTCCAGTAATCGAGTTAAAATCGTCAATCTAATATGCATACTCCAGCGAGTTGCGGCACACAGAGTGCATTTCGAGCAACAAAAACATTGTTGTTGGACGGTGGATGTTGCATGCTCAAAAAATGATTTGAGTTATCCACCGTCCAGTTTGCCCATAGTGGGACAGCACAATAGTATGCATACTCCAGCGAGTTGCGGCACACAGAGTGCATTTCGAGCCGGTTTCGAACTAGTATTACATGGCGCGCTGCAATTCTCATCAGATGCCTCTACGTATGCAGCGCGTCATGTAATACCAGGAGAGGCATTACCGGACTCAACCAGGCAAAGGTGTACGATCCTCTTATATAGGACACGAAATACACCATGGTATCGAATCATTTTTAAATGGGGCTAGGCAATGGCTAGCCACCGATTCGATACGGCCGAGCATGCAACATCCACCGTCCAACAACAATGTTTTTGTTGCTTTGTTTAAACCCGTTCTCTGACACTCATACTCGCTGGAGTATGCATACTATTGTGCTGTCCCACTATGGGCAAACTGGACGGTGGATAACTCAAATAATTTTTTGAGCATGCAACATCCACCGTCCAACAACAATGTTTTTGTTGCTTTGTTCGTCAATCTAATGTTTAGTCTTTCGAACAAAAAACCTCATTGACTTAGATTTAATTATAATTAATTACCGCTAGTATTAATTTATTTAAAGCCATTTGAAGTGCAATGTGTTCTTTGACCTTGGAAAATAAATGCTACAACAAAAAATACCAAATTTAATGACTAGTTAAAAATAAACTCGCAAACTTGCAATTCTGGTACAAATCAAAGAGTCGAACATCTTAATTTGCCGCTGATTTAATTCATTTTTCTTTTTTATATTTTTGACTATCCACTCACATGTAACCAATACCGTTGGAAACCATTCGCGCAACTTAAACATAATGAGTACAAATTGTATATTATAATAGCCTGCAGGTAAATTAGAGTGTAATCATTAGACCATTAACAATATGCCTTGAAGACGGCAATAAATCAAAACTAGATGGAACTGTACAGTGTATACAATTCGCCAGCTATTTAAGTGTGAAAGCGTTTTGGAATTCGATAACCAGTGGGTGGATGAAATGGTAAATATTGTTAAAACCTACATAGCAAATTCAAACTCCGGCAGATCAAGTAGTAACACATCGGATGTTTAATTTGAGGGGTGATAGATTTATACATTGCTATTGATGAAGTGATGCAAAATATACGTAATTAATCTTAGTAACTCATATTATGATAAGTACAGTCAAACCTGTTAATCGGACCACTCTATAATCGGACCACCTTCTAATTGGACCACCCTTGGTCAATTTTATTTGGGTTTTCATACAAAATAACCTTTATAAACGGACCACCTCTTAATCGGACCATGGACCACGATCGGTGACTCCAATTAGATGGATCAGTACTAGACGTACCTCCACAATCGGACCAACCACTGGATAAATCTCCAAAATCGGACCAAAACTTCAAATTGATTCTTACTTGAGTACGAGGAAATTTTCGACCAATAGACAGGCTACGTGGCAAGACATTTTGTTGACTAAAAAAAAATCTTAGAAATTTCGTTACTACTCTGTAAGTCTTTTTTTCCAGTAAATTTTTACTAGACACTTTCTAGTATGTTAAATCACTAGTTTTCTAGTAATTGTGGAAAATTTTAACTGCTATCTAGAGATTTTAACTAGAATGGCTGTGAAAAGGACCGAATCTTCTCCTAATACTAGATATCCATTTAATATCACTAGACTTCTTGGTAATTGCCCCTAGATTAACAGTAAATATTAATGAAAGACTATTAAATTTCGCTAGAAAATAAGTGAATGTTATTCTACTTTCATTTTCGTCTCACCCTCTAATTCTTTAGTTGATTTTTATACACGGAGTAAGTCGCATATTGCTATAATTAGTGTCTGTGAAATTTTGTGTATTCTTAAGTAAGTTTCCGAACGCAAGAGTGAAAATCTGTTTAAAATATGTAATGAATGCTTCAATGAATTTTTATTTATTTTTTCTCTTCAGTGCAGTGATGAAAGTGGACCACAAAATATTTAGCTTCCATGGAAAAGACGGCCGGTTTACATTAAAACTCGTTACACGATATTATAATACATTTGATAAAAATATAAAATTATTTTACCAGACTGTTTTATTTTCGTTCAATTTTTAGATGAATGTCCGTGCAAAAATCAATAAATTAATGAAAAATCCAAAAGAAATTATTCGAATTATCTAGATTTTCTATTGAATTCAAATTAAATCTGGTCGAATTTACTAGATTCCATTAATTTCATTAGGGAGAAGATTTAGTGAAATACACTAGTATAACCGGATTTTCACTGGATTTCCAATGAATTTTTTAATAGAATTCTAGCAATTAGGTACTAGAAATCCATTTATTTTCACTAGATTTCTATTAGAAAAGTTTACTGGATTTCCAGTAATTTTATTTTCACTAGATTGACAACTAGAAAATCTAGGAGCTAAAATCTAGTTGTGAATTACTGTAATCTAGTTGAAAAAGACTTACTGTGTACATTCACTTCAGTTCCGATTACAGATGAGCTATATTATTTCCCATGACCACGGGAAATTTCGTAGACAGCATAACCATTGAATCAGTGTTGGGTAGATGAAGTGGTGAGACAATTCTGGAGTTTCTGAGACAAGAAGATGCAAGTGAAGTTAAAGGGAGGATTGCTTGAACCATTAACCATGACTTTGATTATAGAAACGCTTGATAAAATATTGAAGAATATTCAAAATTTCGGTGGAACTGAATGTGGGGAGAATTTATAATAAAAAAAATCACAAAGGAGTAACGCTGTTGAGCGGTTTCAAAACATTAATTGCATAGGGCATAGGTGACCTTTGTACAACTCCAATGTTCATGAACAACGTTTAAAAAATTATTTCATTAATTTTTTGTACTTTTCTGGCATCCCTTAGTAATCGGACCACCTGCTAATCGGACCAAATTTGATCGGTCCCATCAGTGGTCCGATTAGACAGGTTTGACTGTACCAAAATATCCTTCCTTCTCAGTACCGTATAGCCCCATGTGGGGTCATGGTGCGTTAACTCAGCCGTTTATAGGCAATTTCGAGTCAACATTACATTGCATATCATTTCGGAGAGTATATAATGTTGCAAGCACTATACAGGGTGTCTCTCGACTCATGGTACATACAATAGTGGACAATAGACAGTAGTACAATAGTACAGCTCAATTGGGTAGAATTTATGTTCTACGTGACCCCTCTATCTTTCACCGTTATACAATTTTAGCATTTTTTGCAAAAAGTGTCAAAAAACTCTTTTCCCAATTAAATAATTTAAAAAGCTTCCTATAGATACTACCATTCAAACTTTAAGAAAATTCGAAAATAGATTTTTGATTGTAAATTCAAATTCTAAACTCGTGACGGTACTTTATACTGACAAATGTACAAAGCTGACAAAAGTTACCTCATTATGTTAGCTTTGGAACGACGACGTATGAAAATTAGGGTCTTAGGATATGGAAAATGGCAAATCTTACGTGTTAAAGAGAAAAACACGTGGCCCTAAGAGAATAGCAAAGTAAACGTTTCCTCAATTTGTATACAAGTTTAATTTAGTAAACAATTTTTTTTTTTATAAAAAACGCAAAAAGAAAGAAAAAGTAAAATTTTCAAACTTAAGATACAAGTACTGCACCTTTACTTACAGAAGAGACCGCCAGAAGCACATTTTTTCTCGCATATTGTTGCAAAGCCGTTTCAATTTTTTGTACTAGGTGTTCCCGGGACACTATAGGTTCATCGTAAACTTCATTTTTTAGTCCACCCCATACATGGAAATCAAGCGGCGTTAAATTTAGACTTCTAGCAGGCCATGCGACAGACCCGTGTCGTCCAATCCATTTTTCATGGAATTCATTATTCAGAATTCCTCGTTAAAAAACTAGCTAGTTGTTGCAGACCACCAAATTAATATGTGTGGAGAGCCATTAAAATCATAAAGTTTTGTACTAAATACCACTTCTTGTAGTGATCGTATTACACCTCGGTAATATTATTAGGGAAACTAACATAATTATTATTAGCCGTACAAAACTTATCGTAGTCTTGGCAGTCAACGTTTTCGATTGGAACTATCCGCCGTTGTAACAATGTGGTTTAAGAGATAAATAAAGCCAAACGAGAGGTCGCTTTTAATAAAGGCATCCTAAATGAATCGGCTGTCGAAGATCCGTCTTGTAAATGTCTTTCTTAATGGAAGATGTGTAGAGATATGTCAAATGTACCCACTCCAATACTATTGTAAGTCAGTTGAATAAAGATAGTCAACCTGTCTACATCGTCTTTTTCTAATAACCTGCAATTACAACATGGCGCAGCCGGTGTCTTAAAAAGTAATTTTTTGACGAATAAATGGGAATTGTGAAGCAAGAGGTTGTGAAAAAACCGAGAGGAAGGCCACCAAAAAGAGTGCGATATATCTTTAAGGAAAGAATGGATACCGTAGTAAGGAAAGTGGACGAGTTGCAGTTGGCGGGAAACATGGCGGAGAACTGGCGAATTTTCTTCCAAAATTTCAAAATCTTCGCAACTGCAATCGACTTGGAATCGAAAAAGGAGAAAGTGAAAGTGGCTATCTTCCTTAATGCTATCGGTCCGGAGGCGATAGAGCTATATAATTCATTCAATTTAAATGAAGCAGGTCTAACCTATGAACTAGTGACGAAGGCTTTTGCGGAATTTTGCAGTCCGAAAACGAATGAAGTATTCGGGAGTTATTTGTTTCATTCGCGAATTCAGTCACATGAAGAGCCGTTTGATCAATTCCTGATGGATCTGAAAAAATTGGTAAGAAATTGTGGGTTCAAAGACGAAAGCCGCATGGTCCGGGATAGAATCGTACTCGGTACAAGCGACAAAGCGCTACAGAAAAAATTATTGGACATAACGGATCTGACTATGGAAAAGGCAATTGAATTAGCACGGTCAGCGGAGGCTACAAATAGGCAGGCAGTAAAGATACAAGCAGAAAGTATTTCGGTAAATATGGTCAAAATTAATAAGGTGAAAGATAATGTTAAAAGAAATATTTGTGAAAGTAAAAAAGTGCAGATTAATTGTAATTTTTGCGGAATAAGTCATTTAAAAGGAAAGTGCCCGGCTTATGGCAAATTTTGTAAAAATTGTAAAGGCCGAAATCATTTCGCGAAAGTATGTAAAAAGAAACAGGTACATATAATTAGTAGTGAAAATAGTTTGGAAAGACAAGATCGTGGTAATTTGAATTGTCATAGTGACTCGAGCTGCTACCTAGACTCGGTAGATCACATAAATGGCGGGAAACAGGCATGGTATGATCTGGTTAGCATACAATCAAACGTCATTCGATTTAAATTAGATACGGGAGCGTCCATAAATGTCTTGCCTATTAAGTATTTCAAGAAATTGAATTCAGTGAAACTTAATAAAAGTAATGACAAGCTAGTAGCATATAATGGTTCAGTCATTAAGACTGAAGGAACAGTAAATCTGTTGTGCTGTATACGTGGTAGGTCGGTCGAATTGAGGTTTTACGTTATTTCGGATAGCACAGTTCCAATTTTGGGCTTGGAAACGTGCATAGAGTTAGGTTTAATTCAGCGGATCAATTCTTTAAAAAAGAGTCTTACAAAAGAGACAGTATTACAAAAATACAAAGATGTATTTTGTGGCCTAGGTTGTTTCAAAGAAAACTTTAATATTATTTTGAAGGAAAATGCAGTACCTTCTGCAAAGCCGGCAAGTAGAGTTCCACTGGCTTTAAAAACTCCGTTGAAAGAAGAGTTGAAGGCATTGCGCGAAAGAAATATTATTGAAAAGGTTGAAAGTCCAAGCTCATGGATTTCTAACATAGTAATCGTTGAAAAACCAAATAAGTCTTTACGAATTTGCCTTAATCCTAAAGATCTCAACACTGCGATAAAAGATAATTATTACGAAATCCCTACATTTCAACAAATCAAAGCAAATTTAGTAGACAAACATTTCTTTTCTGTATTTGATTTGAAAGATGGATATTGGCAAATAGCATTGAGTGAACAATCTAAAGAGCTATGCACCTTCAGCACCCCTTTTGGGTGCTATCGATTCAAAAGATTACCGTTTGGGATCAAAATTGCACCCGAAGTTTTTCAAAAGTTGAATGAGGAAAATTTTGGCGATATAGCGAATGTTACAGTGTACATTGATGACATTTTGGTTGCGACAAGCACGGAAGAAGATCATGATAAGGCCGTAGAAGAAATAATGAAGAGGGCAATGGATAAAAATGTGAAATTGAACATTGACAAAATTCAATGGAAACAAAAAACTGTGTCATTTTTAGGGCATACAATATCTGCAAATGGGATAGGATATGATAAAAATAGACTGCAAGGAATAGAGGTTATAGGCTCTCCAAAATGTAAAAATGAGTTACAAAAGTTAATGGGGTTCATTAATTACTTGAGGGAATACATTCCGAATTTGGCAGAAATTAGCACGCCAATCAGGGAATTACTGAAAAAATCTGTGGTTTTTAAATGGACTTCAGTCCATGATGAATGCTTGCAGAAAATAAAGAATTTAATTTTAAAGGCACCACTTTTGATGCCATTCGACACTAAAGGAAATATTCGAATTCAAACTGATGCGTCGAAAAATGGGATAGGTTGTAGTCTGTTACAAAATAAAAGGCCGGTATGTTTTGCTTCTAGAAGTTTAACAGAAACCGAGACAAGATACGCACAGATTGAAAAAGAAATGCTAGCGATAGTGTATGCTTGCCAAAAATTTCATTCATACATATACGGAAGAAATGTTGAAATTGTTACGGACCATAAACCACTGCTAGGTATTATGAGTAAGGACTACAAGAAAATTCCTTCGGCGAGGCTTCAACGAATGAAACTTAAGCTAGAAAAATATAGGCTTAACTTGACTTATTTACCAGGGAAGTTTATGTATTTAGCCGATTGGTTGTCAAGGAGTCCCTCGAAGGATACGAGTGCTCAAGAAGAAATTAAGGGTTTAGGAGAAATGATACATACGATTAATGTTAGTGATGAGAAAAGAGATCTATTTAAATTGGAAACAGAAAAAGACATAATACTTAAAGAGGTAGCTAAAGTTATCTTAAATGGTTGGCCGAAAATAAAAGATGAATTGCCTGCTAGTATACGGTTCCTATGGAAAGATAAAAACAATTTATTTCTGGAGGATGGTATAGTGTTTTATGAAGACAGAATATTTGTTCCACAATCATTGTATCAAACGGTCCTAGCAGAAATTCATAAGTCTCACCAGGGAATCGAAAAAACTAAACGTAGGGCAAGGAAACTTTTATATTGGCCGAATATGAATAAGCAAATAGAGGCGTTGATAACAAATTGTAAATTGTGCCAGAAACATAGGTCCGCCAATATAAAAGAACCATTATTAAACTATGAAGTACCGGAGGGACCTTATCAGAGACTTGGGATGGATCTAATGGAAGCAAATGGTAAAAAGTTTCTAGTTATTGGAGATTATTTCTCCAAATATTTGGATATCATACCAATGGTGAAAACTACTGCAACTGCAGTTAAATTGAAATTGGAGATAATTTTTTCCATTCATGGCTACCCTAGGGAGATCATTGGAGATAATGTTCCTTTTAATTCTTTTGAGTTTAAAGAATGGGCCTCGAAATTGGATATAAAGGTAACAACAACAAGTCCGCGGTATCCAAAGTCAAATGGGTTCGCAGAACGTATGGTTCACGTGGCTAAAAAGTTAGTTTTGAAATGCGAGTCAGAGAAAACAAATCTATGGGCTGCTTTGTTGGAATACCGAAATATTCCTATAAAAAATTCTGAATTTTCACCTGCTGAATTACTTATGGGCAGACAAACGCGTACTCTTGTACCGGGAAAAACAAAGTTTTTTAAGCACGATGAAATAACTAACAAGATCATACCAGTCCTGAAGAAAAATAACATTCAAAATAAGGTAAATTATGATAAAAACTGCCGCCCTGAGAACAGTTTTGAAAAAGGAGATAAGGTGTGGTTAAAAGATGGAAAACATTGGGTAGAAGCTACAGTCATAGATAAGTTCAAAACCCCACGTTCATATATTATCCAAAAAGAAAATATGTTCTTAAGAAGAAACTCGTCCTGCTTGAGAAAGCGTGAGTAAATTTTAGTTAATCGTATATGAATGAATGATTGAATGAAAATAAAATGAATTCGGTCTTAGCAATTAGGTTACGAAAATGAATTTAATTTAAAAGCAACAATCTAGTTAAAAACAAAGAAAAAACGTAGATCAGAAATATGTACATACATATATTGTTAATATTTTACGATATAAACTGAATTTTAATATTAATAGAAAATAAGATCCAAAGACATATAATAAGGAAACCGATTTGAAATACTTAAAAGGGGAGATGTAGAGATATGTCAAATGTACCCACTCCAATACTATTGTAAGTCAGTTGAATAAAGATAGTCAACCTGTCTACATCGTCTTTTTCTAATAACCTGCAATTACAACAAGATGCCCTCTATTTCGGTCTGTTTCAGCAGGAGATGGCTTATAATTTTTAAGTCCCTTTTTTTAATAGATGGTAAAGCTCTTAATTGTATTCCTTACTGGATGAACATCTTTTTTTTTATGGTTAAACATTGGATAAATATATGGAAACAACAATGATGGTCGTTAAAACAATCAAAAGCATGTTGAAACCTTTTCAGAAATGCTAAAGATAATGAATAAGAGCTGAACTAACTCAATTTCGCAATGTAAGTTACCATATGCTCTGAGAACAAAAAAGTAATGGCCTTAAGTGCCTAAATTGTTTACCTTTAACTATGACGCCCTCCACGGTCTAGGAAACTCGTAGATATTCTGCCTTATCTAAACATTCCTATCAAGCTCTAGGACGTCCTCGTTTTCATGCTTCTCGCAATTATTTTGCGTTTATCCCCGTTTGGGCACCAGCTTTAAGTCGTCGTATATACCTACATTGTACAATAGAATAAAATAGTTTCGCGAATTTCAATAGGTACTCTGTAAGTCTTTTTTCCAGTAAAATTTTACTAGGCTGATTCTAGTGCATAAAATCACTATCATTCTAGCGATTCTGAAAAGGTTGAACTGGAATCCACTATTTTCAACTGGATTGAATGTAATATCGAGCGAGTCTCGAACAAGACCTAGAAATCCAGTACAATTTTACTAGTTTCTCAGCAAATAGGTGATATATTCCTAGAAAAGCAGTAAATTTTACTGATGGACTATTAATTTTTCGTAGAAAACAGTTCTAAGTAGTTTTCTCTCTTCTTTTCAATTTGACCAGTTCATTAGTTGCCAGTCTGTTGTTGAGTTATTGAGTTACTAGCTGTGAACTAGAGGTAAGTAGTCAAAACCGACAATGAAAACTACCTCTGCATGCTCTGGTATGAGAATCAAATAAGATATTTGTTTAGGTTTTTTTTTTATTTCCGTGGGAAGCCGATTTGCATTTCAATAAATTTTCAGATGATGTTTTTGAAACGAATGAGGTAAAATATACTTTATCAAATTAACTGGATTATCTAGTTAAGTTTAACAAAATCTAGTAAAATTCCCTGGATAATTGGACTGAACTATCAAATTAACTAGATTATCTAGTTAAGTCTAATGAAATCTAATAAAATTCACTAGATAATAATTGAATTTGACTATCAAATTAACTAAATGATCTATTAAAATCTAACGAGATCTAGTAAACTTCACTAGATCATCATTTAAATACAGCTGACTGGTTCACTAGAATTCTAGTTATTGAGTCCTAGATTATCAATTTATTTAACTAGATTTCTATCGAAAAAAATTGCTGGAGTTCTAGTAAAAAAATTTTCACTAGATTCGCAACTAGAAAATCTAGGAGCTAAAATCTAGTTGCGGTTTACTGCATTCTAGTTGAAAAAGTCTTAGAGGGGATTCACACTATGGACAGGATTTACTAAAACCACTAAATTAATCGAGTCGAAACCCGCCGACTAGATTACATCGTATGTCATTAAATTCAAAATGCATCGTAGAATGTAAATTGCATTATTCAAATTGCAGTACAATATGGTACAACTGTCAACTAAATCTAGGATTTAGTAAATCTTGACGATAGTCTGAATCGCCCCTTACTGTGTACTCCCGTAATCTTCGTACAACTCTGCTATTTTTCGTACGCCTGGCAGCCATAGTATAAGGCAGTCGGGAAAATTGTTTTATTCATCAGGAAATTCGTGTTTCCGTGGAAGTTGCATTATTAGGAAGACCGTCGAGAATAAAAACAAATTTGGACGATATTTCATTCCATCGTCCAAAACTACTTTAAATTTGTTCAGTGGCGCAACCAGGATTTGGTCCTGGAGGGGGCTAAGTTCATCCATGTTACTAGATATTTGATGTTGCTGCCGCAAGTTGGGGGATGGTGCTATTTTTTTAGAGCGCTATACAGTAGTGCAGTTGTATTCACGTTTTTTCTATCTAAAAAAATTTGTAGCGTCACATGTTAAAGCAATAACACTTTGCCATGTTAAGGCCTGGATAGACCTCGGGCAGAATGAGAATGAAATTCTGTCCGCTGCAATTTTCTCAATGAAAATGCATACTTTTTGTCGTGGAATATCTGGCAAATGCAGGAGAATTCCATGAGGTATAATCCGAAAACGGTTCCATAATTTTTATCGGCCATTTTATATATTATTTTTCGATTCCCCGGTCATTTCATCGTTGAAAATATCTAATGACCGGGGAATCGAAAATAATGTATAAAACGGCCAAGAAAATTTTTGGAACCATTTTCGGATTGTAGCTTATGGAATCCCCAGCATTTGCTACATGTTCCACAACAGTAAGTATGCATTTTCATTCAGAAAATCGCAGCGGACAAAAATTGAACTCTCGGGCCCTATCATGTAATTCGAAACGAAAACGAAAGAGCCGGCATTTTCGTATTCGATTCGAAAGCAATTTGGTATCATGTAACTCGTTCGTTTCGAGTAATTGGTATTGCCTCATGAATTAGCCAAAATTCCCTTCATGTACTAGACTCAATCGACTAACGTAGTAGACCATGTCACATGACTCGAAGTCAAATTTAATATTTTTATGTTTAAGATAACATTTTAGTGTTTCGGTGTAAAAAAGAATATAAATTATAATTTAAAATATAGCAATTTTGTAGTGTTCGGTTAAAAAAAGTGAAATAGTGACGGAGAAAAGACGAGAAATTATTCGAGTCGCGATTGGGATTCGAACACACGCTCGAATTCAGTGTATCGGGTCAGACGGGAGACAACAAACCCCCATCGTCACGACGGAAATTTAGGATGTGCGAACAAATTGTATAATTTTAATAAAAAATTCTTTATGTAGATGCTATTTTTTTAACTGTGGATTTTTGTAAAATATAAAATTATGTATGTGTGTGTTAACTGTATGTAAATAAAGTGTAAATATTCATATACGAAAACTTTTATTTTTAAGAAAAATTCTTAAATTTCATTTGAATTCTGAAACGAAATCCATTTTTGTTAAACCGAAGTTATTCAATTCATCTTATCCTCCTAGCTGGTCTAGCTTTAAAAAATAAACGAAAATTACCGGAATACAACATTTTTCTATTCGTGTTATAAATTGTTTTTTTTTTTTTTTGAGGAAAATTTATAGTCTTTGTCTTAAGAAGTCCGTTACACTAATTTTTGTGGGAAGACTCAATCTTCACTTAAAACAAAACATATAAACGATTGCTTTTCGAGAGTACCCTACCTTTCGAATGAATTTTAGATGGAATAGTCCACATTCTCGCACGCTTTCGAATTACATGATAGGGGATTTCCGATTCGTATGGTCGAAAGACGAAAGTCCTATTACTTTCGAGTAGATGTTATTCGTTTTCGAGTTACATGATACCACTTTAGTCGTTTCGAAAGCAATTCCTTTCGAATCGAATTACATGATAGGGCCCCTGATTTCGCCCGAGGTCTATCCAGACCTTTACTGACTAATTTTTCCCGGGGCAGAAATAGTGACACCGCACGGCGCGGCGCCGAGCAGACTTATTAAGTGGATTTATCTAATCGTTGGCGATAGTTGGCGCTATCACCCTTGGTATTTAGCAGTCGAAATATATGATAATTTCCCAATGTTTTGCTGTTCAGGCCAAGGCTTGCTGCGGATTCTTGAAAGAAATGGTCCTAAGCAATCAGCGAAATTTGTAAATGTACAACAACGAGACCGAGGCTAATTTCGGGCGCGGCCGAAATTTGGATACCCTTCGCTACCCTCGGGTTAAAATTTTTTCGGGCGTACCTATGACTAGTGTTCAGTCCTCCCCGCTTCCATGCTTTTGAATTTTCTAATAAGTGGCGTGGCGAAGATTTATTGGGCGAAGCGTGGACGTGGGTTTCTTATAAGAACCAAAAAGAGGGGGAAGGGGGTTTAACGGCAGCCATATGGCCTTCCCATCAATTTTTACGTATGTTTGTGGCATCCATTAAAACACATTTGGTTCAGATTGGTGGACAAATAAAAAAGGTTTTCTTCGAAGAACCTAATTTGGGGGTTGGGTTTATATGCCAGCCCCATGACCGCATGGTCCGATATAATTCATTTTTGCATATGTTTTGTACCATCAATAAAAATACATTTCCATGAGGTTTAGTTGAAATTTGTGTCCAAATAAAAAAGTATTTTTTAGAAGAACCTAATTTTGGGGGTCAAGTTTGTATGGCAGCCCCACGACCCCATAGTCCGATTTCATTTACTTTCACGTTTCTTATGTGGCATCAGTAGGAATATAATTTTCTGAGGTTTGATTGAAATTGGTGTGCAAATAAAAACGTTTTTCTTAGAATAATTTGATTTGGTGGGCTAGGTTTGTATGGTAGCCCCATGACCATATGGTCCGACTCCATCTATTTATAGATATGTTTTGTGTCATCAATAGAAACACATTTGTGTGAAGTTTGGTTGAAATTTGTGTATAAATAAAAAAAATTCTTAGAAGAACTTAATTTGGGGAGCTAGGTTTCTATGACAGCCCCATGATCCCATGGTCTGATTTGGTCCATTTTCACATATGTTTTGTGGTATTACTAGAAACACATTCGTGCGAAATTTGATTGAAATTGATGAGAAAATAAAAAAGTTTTTCTTAGAAGAACATAATTTGGGGGACTAGGTGTGTATGGCAGCCCCACGACCCCATTGTCCCATTTGGTCGACTTTCACATATGTTGTGTGTTACCAATTAAAACACATTTGTGTGAAATTTGATTGAAATTTGTGCATAAATAAAAAAGTTTTTCTTAGAAGAACCTAAATTTGGGGGGTAGGTTTGTATGGCAGCCCCACGACCCCCTTGTCGGATTTTAGCGATTCAAACATACAAACTGCCTGCAATAAAAAGAAGCATGTGTGCAAAATTTCAGCTCCATAGCTTCTAAACTGGCCGAGCAAAACGCGTCGCAACAGACAGACAGACGGACAGACGGACATCGTCCAATCGACTCAGTTCGTCACGCTGATCATATATATACATATTTTATATGGTCGGAGATGCTTCCTTCAATGCGTTACAAACTTCATGACAAAGTTAATATACCCTTTACGCTTAATAAGCGAAGGGTATAAAAAGTAGGAATTTAGGCTGAAACCAAAACCTAAGAAAAACAATGGGAGCCCTTAGAGGACTGTATCTTGCAAAGAAACAGTTGGTTTCGAAAGGGAATTGATAGGATAGCGACTGACTATATAAGATCAAAGGATGCAACAATTGAATCCTGTTCAATGTTTATTACTAAAAAATATTTGTAGGGTCAACTATGTAAATTTAAATATTTCTACGAAGTGCAATACGGAAATATCTTTTATCGATGGGTTCTTCTTTTTCTTCTTCAATTGCAATTAACAATTTAAATTTTAGTCGCTATGCTTCACACTATGTTTCACCTGTAGGGGCTCAATATTAATATTTTCGAAGCTGGCGGGTTTTTTTTTTGCGAAAGCATTCATTTTAAAGACTTTTTTGCCTTTTTTTATATCACTTCAGGCCAGTTTGTCTTCTACTTTCCAGAAAGTATATGGTATGGATGTTGCAACCTGGACAGCCCACGTTTCATATTTCTTATAAAATTTCCAACGAAATGCATTCTTTCCAATCTCATTTTTCAATTTTTCCTTTCCCAATTTCTGGGTCTGGGAGGGGCTTTAGCCCCCTTAGCCCCTCCCGTGGTTGCGCCACTGAATTTGTTATACCCTTCGCTTAAAGAGTGAAAGGGATTACACCAGGGCAGTTTATTGAGTCCGTTGCTCTTCAACATCATCATGTGCTACTTATTAACACGTATATCCGACGGCCTAGAAATATCTCTTCTTTTTGCCGATGATATAGTCCTCAGTAGCCCAAACATCGTTGCCTTGCTAGCTGGCAAGCTGCACTTACAAAATGGTGTGACATTCTGGAGGAGCATGGACTGAGTTCTTATGCTGCCCATTCTCAGATCCAGATGCACCGATACCAGATATGTACGTCAAAGGAGAGCAGCTTAAGCCTTGCACCAAGTTCAAGTACCTTGGCTCGATGGTGAACAGTGGAGCTACATGCGATGATGACATCAAACATCGCACAACGGTTGGGTGGTTGAGGTGGCGAGAAAACTCTGGAGTTTTCTGCGTCAAGAAAATGCCACTGAAACTAAAGGGCAAGTTGTACAAAACGGTTGTACGTCCCGCACTCAGATCGGATCAGAATGCTGGACCATGTATGAAGGTTACGCGAAAGAAATGACAGCGACTGAAATGAAAATGTTACGCATGTCAGTTGCTGTAACCAAAAGGGTCCACATAAAGAGTAGCTACATCCGAGGTAGCTTGTCCATAGACCAACCAATCACCGAAAAGCTCGAAGACCGACGAATGGATTGGTATTGTCATGGTCAAAGGCGTCCGCCTGAGAACCCCGCAAAGAGAGCGATATCAATGGAAGTTCCACTTGATGGACCCAAGGCCAGAGGCAGACCGAAGAACACCTGGATGTGTCAAATGAAAAAGCAACAACAACGTATTGGTCTCGGCGATGACACGATCCAAGATAGAGCTGCCTGTAGAAATATGCTGAGATATTATCGCCAAAACGGGCGATGTGCCTACACCGCAGGTCGAGCAACGCGAAACCATGGAGCGGTATAAAGAACGAGGCAAGGAAGAAGAAAAGAGTGAAAGGGTATATTAACTTTGCCATGAAGTTTATAATGCATTGAAGGAAGCATCTCCGACCATATAAAAAGTATACATATATGATCAGCATGACGAAATGAGTCGATTGGACGATGTCCGTCTGTCTGTCTATCCGTCTGTGCGTCTGTTGCAGCGTGTTTTTCTACAAACAAACAAACCCCAAATTTGGTTCTTCTAAGAAACACTTTTTATTTGTGCACATATTTCAACCAAATTACACTACACAAACAACGTGTTTCTCTTGATGACACAAAATATATCTAAAAATTGATCAAATCTGACCATAGGGTCAGGGAGGGGGCCATACAAACCCAACCCCCGATTTTGATTCTTCTAAGAAACATTTTTTCCACCAATTTCACAAAACCTTAATTGTATTTACCAAAGCAACAAAAAAGTTCAAATGCTCCCGCAACCCCAATATAATAGTGATTTTGCTCGGCTAGTCGAGCTTTTTGACACTATTTACAAAAAATGCTAAAATGTTATATCGTTTAAAGATAAAGGCCTCCTCTATCTTGTCGAACAGTAATTGTACTCAAATGAGCTGTACTATCATTCACTATTGTATGCACCATGAGTCGTAAGACACCCTGTATAGTAGAGATAATTTTTATCTGAAGAAACGACATACACCGGCATCGTTAACAGTGCAAAATTTGTATACCCTTCGCTCATAGAGTGGCAGGGTATATGTATTAACTTTTTCATGAAGTTTGTAACGCATTCATAAAATGAATACATACTCGTATATGATCAACATGACTTGAAGTCGATTGGGAGATGTCCGTCTGTCCGTCTGTTGCGACGCGTTTTACTTGGCCAATTTAAAAACTACGAAGCTGAAATTTTGCACAAATGCTTCTTTTTGCTACAGGCAGTTTGTACGATTGAATTGGTAAAATCGGACTATGGGGTCATGGGGCTGCCATACAAACCCAACCCCCCATTTTGGTTCTTTAAAAAAAAATTTTTACACCAATTTCACAAAACCTTGAATTAATGTGTCTTAATCAAAGCAACGAAAAAGGTCAAAACAAATGGGATCGTACTATGGGGCCATGCTCCCGCATTCCCCAATAAAATTTTCTTAGTAAATATTTTTATTTGCCCACTTATTGCAACCAAACCCCACACAAATATTGTTTTGTCGACGCAGCGGAACTTTTTTGAAGACGGAAGGAAAAGAATGGGGGGAGGTAAAATACAAGTTAGCCCGGAGGAGGGCGAAGGGTATCCAAATTTCGGCCGCGCCCGAAATTAGCCTCGGTCTCGTTCTACTTAAAGTGGATGTACAGAGTCAATCTGTACAACTTATTGGGTTCCGAAAGATTGCCGTCTTTTAAAGACTTCCTATGAAATGCAAAAATACAACCTTATAGTACAGATTCCACTTTTAATGTAGTAGTATGTAGGATATCGAAATGCTATAAAATCTATGGTACCTATAGGACTGCTAGGTATACAGCTGCTAAAAATATAATAGCATAGCAGACACCCCAACAATAGGATATAACAGCACAACACCCATATATATTTGGCACTTGCTGTTCTATATGTATAGTAGAACAGCTCCTACCAAATTTTTGTAAAAGTTGTGCTGTTCTATCCTGTTCTGATGCAATAAAACGGACCTAATGTCTTTAACCTGTCAGTAATAATTATGTCATTTCTAGAAACTAGAGCAACAGTATAGCTGTAAAACTGCTCAATAACTGTTCCTTTCAGATATGTTTGGTTATAAATAGAGCCCGGATTTTCGTGGAGTAAAAAACTGAAAAACGTGCAAAACCGTGCAATATAAATTCCCAAATGTGCATTTTGCGTGTAATATCAAAAACATGTGTTTTATAAGCTTTTAGAACCTCAGACTTTGGAGTAGTTCACGAAGGAAATATATACTCTAAGAGGACTAGCTCTAAAAAAAATTTTTACTTAAATACGGGACACTTTCAATATTTTAACTTAACGTAAGCTTCTCCCCACAAAATTCTCTCTAGATTAGTTCATTTCAATTATGTTTATTAGTGTAAGATCCATCACACAGCCTTTTGCTTTATCTAATTCGTGAATGAATCGTTTTCTAAGGGGCAGATTTTCCTATTTGTATTTAAGTTTAGTTAATCACCAGTTAATTAACATGTACTCCACGAACAACAGCTGCAGCTATGAAAATCAACTGACGAAATTTCCATATGGCGATGGATTTTGTTTAGTTTTATTGTTTTTAAATTTTTTTCTTTCTCATTACTTTTGTTCTCTGTCTATCGGAAAATTCAGTACATTTCCATATTTCTGGAAAAACTGTCATGAACGAGGCTCAAAATTGAAAATGTGCTTTTTTATTCAAAAACCCTAAAATGTGCAATTTCATGCAGTATACCATGAAAAATGCAATTTCGTGCATTAACGTGCAATTGCACGAAAATCCGGGCTCTAGTTATAAATCTTGTCTACAACGTGTACCATACCCTTTTGTAACCAAAAACATGTAATAGAAGGGATTGTACGCATCAAATTTCAGCCAAATCCGTTCAGTAGTTTAGGAGGATGGAGAATTTTAGAATGGGAAAACAAAACGAAAAATTTAAGCGAGTAACTTTTATCAGATAGATTGAAGCGAGTAGAATGTTTTTTTTGCAGTTAACAGAAAGAGTAAGACGTATGAAAAAAAATCCTAACTTATCGTTTTCTACACTATTGGTCAGTCCAACTCACTAAAAAGTGCGCAAATATACAGGGTGTCCGGAAACTGCCGCATAAACACACGGAATTATGATTCCTGAGTTAATTTCTAGCAAAAAAGTTGTATGAAACATACCCCTATTCTTAACCGTTTAGCTGCCATAGGCATTTGAAGATTTTTGAAAAAATCATTTTCTTGCACGAGTTAAACCTTAATATCACCCATAGGCATTTGAAGATTTTTGAAAAAATCATTTTCTTGCACGACTTAAAGCTTAATATCTCCAAAGTTAGACTAGCTAGAATAGCGAAATAAGACGATTAATTCAGCCAATAAATTTACCTAAAAAATAAAATAAACCTCACTAAAATCGGACAAGAGGTTTGGTTTTTACAGACCTTCAAAGTCAAATTTGTGTGATTTGACTCAAAAACAATCTATGTATTTTTCCATCTTATTTTTTCCAACTTCTACCAAGAAGATGTGCTTGTACGATTCTATTAAAAATTGGCGCAGTCTTACGATGATATCTTTCTTACATGATTTTATTCGAGCTCAATTATTTCTAACAGTTTTTATACGTTAATTCAATACAATTCAATTCACACTGCCCCTAAAGATCTGCAATTGGTAAAATCTATTCAAAGTATGTTGAAATCGAGCCAAAATTAACCCTAGTTTCCTGCACTTAAGGTATTAAAACTGTTAGAAATAATGGAGATAGAATAAAATGAAGTACGAAAGATATGATCGTAAGACTATGCGCCAATTTTTAAAAGAATTGTACA
Source organism: Microchrysa polita (assembly GCA_949715475.1). Taxonomy (NCBI): domain Eukaryota; kingdom Metazoa; phylum Arthropoda; class Insecta; order Diptera; family Stratiomyidae; genus Microchrysa; species Microchrysa polita. Next base: position 36,497,801 of record OX454417.1, on the reverse strand, counting down.
AGCACCTCTCCTTGGCAGAAGTTGGAGAAAATTGAGATGGAAAAATAGATTGTTTTTGGGTCAAATCACACAAATTTGACTTTAAAGCTCTGTAAAAACCAAACCTCTTATTGGATTTTAGTGTGGTTAGTTTTATTTTATAGGTGAATTGGCTATAATGATCATTTTGTTTCACTATTCTAGCTGGTCTAGCTTTGGAGATATTGAGCTTTAAGTCGTGCAAGAAAATGATTTTTTAAAAAATCTTCAAATGCCTGTGGCAGCTAAAGCGCTAAGAATAGCGTTTCGTAAAACTTTTTTTGCTGGAAATCAATTGAAATCATAATGCGGTGCGTTTATGCGGCAGTTTCCGGACACCCTGTATATGTATTTAAAAAGTTTAAGTTTTGATGCCAAATACATCCACTCTACTACACGTCTTATAGTCGACTCCAGGCATCATATCCAGTAACACATGTTTCATTGCATTCAACAACATGTTGAGCTGCCGACTTAAAACTTGCATGCTGCGTTGTGATGTGATGCGTAATTAATTATTGCAATTTGCATGTACTGTCTAATAGATAAAAACAAGCCGCAAATGTTATCACTTCCGATTTCGTGGCTTCACTTGCTGCTGGCTAAACTCAACTGAGTCTGATTAACCACGCGAATTGTTGTTAGCTTTACCGGTAAATGCGGTAGTGCTGTTCGCTAATCGTAATTTATTCGCTATGGTTTATTCGCATAGTGAAGCGAAGCTGAGAATCATTCGCTTTCTTCGATCAGTGGTTAGAGAAATTTTATTGGATTTATGAATTTAGATGGCACCAGACTGTATCACACCTGACGTAATGTAATCGGCACCATCGATAAAAAACATCGATACGATTATGTAAGGTTGGCAAAAAACTGAATAAACTGAATGATTTATTCCATGAGATTATGCTTAAGATGGTTATAAATGAAATGTTTATTAAGTGTGTGTATAATGGATTGATTAGTTGAATGGTGAGATTATAGAAGGAAAATTAAATCATAAGCATCTAAATTCGTACAAAGAAGAAATGCTTGATAACCTCGTCGATTAACCTATTGGGGATGTGTATAAAAATAAATAAATAACTAGTGCGACAGTCCAACAAATGTATATTGTACAATTAAGCTCATTTTCTGTGGAGAAAGCTCATTTTCTTTAGCGAAGTTTATTGTACAATCGATTGGACAGTCCTGATTTCTATGAGTCGATGGCGACTCTTATTAACATCAAATTTCCAAGAAACATAAATGAGTAGGTATTCGTTTAATATCTCAGTGAGATCATAGTCCGTCACATTGGTCGTGAGCTCGAAAAACACCATGAACTGAATGCCTTCCCGATGAGACTCGAACCAATGACCCTGTGCACCGAATGTGTTTGTGCTAACCACTCACTACACCAACCAGACTACTAGTACTGTGTATAAATGTGTTAAATTTATATATAAATTTAAAAGTATGTACCTATGTATATTTTTGTTTAATATACATGCAGGTGCAGTACCACATAATTAAGGAGCAATTGTAAATATTACCTGAGTCTATTTTCCCATCAGTTGCTTTTGTATCTGCAAAAGAAAATGAAAATGTTGATTTTATATCGATTGAAAAGAAATGGCATTCGATTAGAAGAGTTTTATTTGATAATATCGTATATTATGCCATTCAGCATTGGCAACATAAGTCGACGATATAGTCCATAATAATCCTTACTATATACACCATGATTCGTCAACATCCAGTATCTATAGAACGCTTTGGAACTGAAACAGCCGAGCGAAATGGCAATATTCAGTATTTACTTACAATACAGTAGCTGTTTTTTTTATATTTCCATTTGCGAACAAATTATATACATGATTTTATGATTCGCACCCTTGTTACAATCTTCTTACTTATAAGCAAAATTAAATTTTGAATCTCTACGTATTTACTTTGTTTTGCGGCAGTGTCTAAACTCAATGAAGGCTTACACAACATGTTATACATACATACAGTTGGTTGGTTGGTTTGACAAGTGTAACAAACATGTTATTATCAAACTTGAAATCGCTAGTGTTTGTAAAAGTAGATTGTTGTTGCCCAAGGGTTCTTATGATGGTCTGTCTGTAATATCAGAAATTCACTAGGTCTTAAACCTTTCCATGTTAATACACAATTCATCACTATCCAGCTTTTTTTTATTGTTTGGTTTTTAAACTCCGCAACCAGTGAACATATAAAAACAACATATACTTAAACCTTTCATAAACATTATGCAAAATGTAATAAAAATCTTCATTTGGGATCCATTATTATTGATTAATTTCGCGGTATGCATTTCTCATTTCTTATGATACATCATACATTTATTTTGGCCTAAGTTAAGCCATGCATTAAAAATATACCTATTTTAAATACAAAATCCTTATAAGTAACCACAGGGGTCGTACGCATTACACAAAATAAAAATATAGGAATATAGGAGAGTATACGCGAAAAATTATAGGAGTTACATAGGAGGTATTTTATTTATAACATATCATCACACATACACATATGACCAAAAAAATAAGTGCACCCCTCTTGTACCATTTTATTCGTGATTTTCATTCTTCTTCTTTATGGCACGATAGCCCGACGTCGGGCCTTGGCCACCTGGATTGAAAACCTCCAATTGTCGCGGTCACGCGACCTTGTCCTCCAATTCCGAAAGCCTAGCATCTGGTGGGCGTCTTCACATACAGAATGATCCCATCGGGCTCTCGGTCGTCCACGTAATCTGGCTCCGTCCACTCGTTGCGCGTTCATCACCTTTTTGGGCATGCGATCGTCGTTCATCCTTTGGGTCATGTACAAAGGATGAACGACGATCGCATGCCCAAAAAGGTGATGAACGCGCAACGAGTGGACGGAGCCAGATTACGTGGACGACCGAGAGCCCATTGCAATCGCTGCAATTTCACGATCTTCGACACCTGTAGCTCATCATACAGCTGATACAACTCAAGGTTGTACCGGATGCGCCATTCACCTCGTTCACGAACGGCCCCGAAGATTCTTCGGAGAACCTTTCGCTCGAATGTGTCCAACAGGTGTTCAGAGTTTTGGGTTAGGGTCCATGCCTCGCATAGCACAGGTCGGATGATGGTTTTATACACGTGCAGCTTCGTGTTCCTGTGCACCAGCTACGAATTCATAATTTGGAGGACCGCAAAATAACACTTATTAGCTAGTTGTATCCGTCGCTTTATCTCATCTGTTTCGTTGGCGTCTTTTCACAAATTGCAACCTAGGTAAGTGAAGTTGTCTACATATTCTATATTGAGGTCCCCCACTGTGATGCTTGAATTTACTGGCGTTCTAGTTTTTGATTGCATCATGACCTTGGTTTTAGACTCGTTGATATGTAGCCCAACTTCTTTGGAGGCGTTATTGAGATTATGCAGAAGGCTTTCTGCATCACCCAATCTTCGAGACATGATGTTGATGTCGTCGGCGTAGGCTACTAGTTGAGTCGATTTAATGAGTAGCGTTCCGCTGCTGTCCAAATTCATGGCTCGAATCACATACTCCAGAGCCAGGTTGAAGAGCGTCGGCGCCAGTCCGTCGCCTTGCTTGAGTCCAGTACGAGTTTCAAATAGGTCAGTGAGTCTGTTCTGAACTCTGACCTGCGAGACGGTATTAGTCATCGTCATCTTTATGAGTCGCACTAGCTTAGCCGGTATTCCAAAATGCAGCAAATTGTTGTACAGTACGCTTCGATCGATACTGTCGGTTGTCGAGGTTGAACCTCGAATGATGCACCGAAGAAATTCTGCGCCTATAAGTCGCCTTCACCATATAGTGGTCAGAGTCAATATTTGCTCCACGACCGAACATCCATTATGCTCGATTCCCATCTCATGCAGACAAGGACGTGGTCAATTTGGTTGACGGTATGTTGATCTGGAGATCTCCAGGTCTGCCTGTGAATGCGACGATGCGGAAAACAGGTAGAGCTAATGACAATATTTCTGCTCGTCGCGAAGTCTATTAGTCGTTGGCCATTGTCGTTACAGTCTTCATGGAGGTTGTACCCTCCAGTAATCCCCCTATGCCAACTTTCGTTTCCGACTTTGGAGTTAAAATCCCCTTGCAGCAATTTGACATCATTTGATTGAAGTGAATCGAAGAGATTTTCTAGGCAGTGATAGAACTCGTCTTTAACCGCGTCTTCACTGACTTCGGTGGGGGCATGCGCTTTTATGAGCCAGAGATTGAAGAACCGGGTTTTAATGCGAATCGCACACAGCCGTTCGTTTATGGGTTTGAAGTCGATAACATGCGGCTTAAGTTGATTGTTTACAATTAACGCCACTCCAAACTCCCTGTGGCCCGAAGGTTTTCCACTTGTGAAAATTGTGTACGAATTTCGGTCATCAATCTCGCTACTAATCCATTTAGTTTCCTGGAGTGCAACAATGCTCAGCTTATACTTTTCGACCTGGTCCAAGAGGGCCCTTAAGGCCCCTGGGCTATTCAGGGAGCGTACATTCCAGGTTCCGAAAGAGTAATCAGTTGTTCGTTTGCGATGTCGTCGTTGGGTTGTATCCGTCCAATCCGAGGCTTTCATTCCAGGTTTCTTGACGTAGAACTTTTTCCAAGGATGGGTTGTCGGCCCATTGCTTAACCATGATAGTATTCGTAAAACGAAAGAGGTCCATCATGGAGAGGCCTCGGAGATGCTGCTTCGGTGATTGACTGTTCGGTTTTTGTCACCCTATTACGTTTAGTAACCTGAGACGCTGAAGTTGTTAATACAGCACTCAGGCGCAGCGGTTACTCGGATACTGCGGGAAAGTAACGCCCCGTAGAGAAACATAGGAATTGGCTGGAGCCGTTCACCCTATGAAGCTCCTCCTGCATAGCTAAGGGTCCGCAGTGATGCCACAACTGAAGAGGATATAGTAATCGGCCGGAGCCTTTCAACCATTATCCTCCCCCCTACGGAAGGTGCTGCTTCGGTGATTGACTGTTCGGTTTTTGTCACCCTATTACGTTTAGTAACCTGAGACGCTGAAGTTGTTAATACAGCACTCAGGCGCAGCGGTTACTCGGATAATGCGGGAAAGTAACGCCCCGTAGAGAAACATAGGAATTGGCTGGAGCCGTTCACCCTATGAAGCTCCTCCTGCATAGCTAAGGGTCCGCAGTTATGCCACAACTGAAAAGGATATAGGAATCGGCCGGAGCCTTTCAACCCTTATCCTCCCCCTTACGATTTTCATTGCATTTATTATATTGTAATACATGAAATAAATAAAAAAATAACAGGCGCGACAATCCAGCATTGGACTAAGGCCGCAGGGTGTGTTAGTGACATCCTATTTCCAAGATCTCATCTGCTTTTTGTTGAGGTAATGAGATCAGCATCACGCTCAGCAGTGTTATTTATCCCCATAAATGGGTAATCGTTTAACATCTGAGTAAGATCATAGTCCGTCACAAGCTCGTGAGTTCGAAAAACACCATGGATGATGGTGAGATTCGAACTCATGACCCTGTGCACCGAAGGTGCGCGCACTAACCGCTAGACCAGCCAGACTACAAATACACGAAATAGATAGTCATTATAAGAACTCGGATACAACAATGCCAGGGAACCCGAAAAAGAAGATGGCTCTCCCCTATCTTCTTGGTCCCGACCGGAATAAACTCTGAAGTGGATACTGAGCTTGGTTCAAATAATAACTACGCCATCGTTTCTTAACTTTTTTCACAACAGTTTCCGACTTTTTATCAGGATTTGTGTTTTGTTATTTTTTTGGTGTGCAACTAACGTCAAATAAAAAAAATATACTTAAAGGGCGAAAAACGCTTACCAGGCCTATAGAAAGGCGTGTGGGGTCAGTGGCGGATTTACACATTTGCCGCTAGTAGGCTGTTGACATTTTGCCGCCCCTACCAAGCTCTACGACAGGGGTGTCAAGCCCAAAATCTGGTCTGGGCCAGGTCTGGGCCAAAAAATATCACTGTCTTTCAGTTTGAGCGGGGCGCAGGATCAAAAATACGGAAACGTCTACAAAAATTTACGAGTATTTTACAAATTTGATTACACAAATATTTCTTTTAAAATATGGCTATAAATCTGAGGCACTAACGACCTCGGGATCCCTGAAAAATGTAATTTTTCGACAAAGTACTTAAATCGAATTAAAAAATTTTAAACAAGAAATTAAAAGGCCGAAATTTGATGATCCGTCAGTAGAAACTTTTTTTTCGAATTAACTTCCGTCAAATTTTAAACCGCTGATTATCCAGGTTATCCAGGTCGCCCAAAACAAACTTGGCAGTGAAAATTGTTAGGCAGAAAATATAAGTAAACTTCGGACAGAAAGGTGGTTTTAAATAAGCAAAAATTAGTTTGTGATGTGGTGTGAAACAAACGCATCCACTAGTAAAACTTGGAAAAAAATCGGGTACTTGGAATGAAATTGCAATGTATACGAAATTTACTATTTTCTCACCAAAGGATCGGGGTATTTTGTTAAATAAATATTTGTTCAAGATACTCTTGTCCCATAATCTGAAAGGGTGCGAACGAATTATGTTGCAAACGTAGGAAATGACTATCGGTTTCGGCAGAGCCAATACCATTTTTCTAAACCGAATCTCGGGACAAAACTAAGGATGTCAAAAACCGGACGGTTAGTCCAAAAACCGGTACTTTCAGAACGGTTAACCCAGTTTTTTCGGTTTTTTATTCCTCCCGGTTTAATCAGTTCTAAGTTAAAAAAAAAATGCGCTGGTAACTTCAAACTGACCAAATAAGATTTTGGAAAAATTAAGAAAAGTGAACATTTTTTTCGAGTGTCAGTTAAAATATCGGAGTGAGCCTAATAGGGGAATCAAGTTTGGGACATGAATTTTTACACATTTTCATTAACAAAAAATCTATTTTTGAATGTTGGCCCAAATCACATGTTTTCGTGCACTCTGAACATAATATAAGCCACCTATTTTACAAGCTTTTGTAAAGTTTTAGACTTGAGTTTAACATTCCACTTCAATCATGACGCATTTTTGCTGATGATTTTGAATTTTTTTATTAGGTCGAGTACAGGACAGAACAGCTCACCTTCCATACAAATTTTACAAACATATTGACAAGAACAACTTCAACTGCAATGGCAAAACTTCAAATCCGGATTGGAAACTACAATTTCAAATACTTTTCTATCAACGTCACTTCTAAAATACAATTTTAAATTTCATGTTCATTGTTTGATCCAGTCACAAAATAATGCAAGGAGCAAATGCTTAAGGGGATGCCCTATTGTGAAACGCCCTTACCAAATATTAGATTCGCTATTTTTCCGGTTTGGGTAAAGTTATTCGAATGAAAATTTGCAGACATAAGAACCCTCATCAACATTTTCAAATTTGCAGACCTAAGAGGGGTTACACACGCATAAATTGAAATTTCAAAAATTTACTGTTACGATCGTTTTCTTACCAAATGTAAACAGACTTAGTATTCAACGTGTATCAGCTCATAACTGTTTAGAAAAACCGAGGTCATACCGTAAGCTCAACTTCAAACGCCCATAACTTCGTTACCGTTACTTTAAACTGGAAAAAAGTAACATATATAAATCAAATCAAAGGACTCGATGAGTGCGAATCCTTTGATTTGATTATCCATACGTCCATCTCCGATAAGAAATAAAAAAGTCACCTCTTCGGTTATCTTTGTCCTACCACCTTCTAAGGTATTCGTGCCGAAGACTGTTACCATTCTACACATCCCTACCAAATTCTAAGTGAACTGGCGGACGGACGGACCAAATCGATTTCATAAGGGGGTTTTCGAAAAAAAATCTAAAAAACCCAACAAAAGAGCTTCGTTGCGAATTTTAGCCTGCAAGCAAATTATAAGAGGTCTTCTCGCTTTTCGTCTTTAATAGCAAATCGTTCTTCACTTATGTGTCTCACTGAGGTACTAACTAACACAGTTCACGAGCAGAATAAGTGGTATATGGCATGGCATTGAAATTTGTTATTTGCTTTAAATTTGCCGCCCCCGCAAAATCTGCCGCCCTAGGCTCCAGCCTACTCAGCCTACTGGTGAATCCGCCATTGTGTGGGGTCCAAAACTTTGAAATTGCGGTCAAACTATTCGCTCAATCATGAAAGGAATCGGCTGACCGTGCATTCAGTTCATAATTCATTAAGAACTAAAGAAAATCAAACGGAAACTATGATTAAGTCTATAATAAGGCTCTCGAAGATAATTGACAATCACATTATCACAATGGCGAAAAAAGTTCCCTGGGCATTATTGATGCTTATCGCGGGAGTATTGGAAATATTTAATCTCACCGAAAAGTCAATGGAAGACTACAAGAAGTAAAGCAAATTTTTTGAATAGATTCGAAGTTTCCTTCGCCATCGAAAAAAATATGGACGGTGCGATTAATTATGGAGAGAGATCCTTGGTCGAGACAAAACAAAGAAATATTCAGAATATTTTATTTTAGTGCTGATATCGTAATAAATTTGAATCATAAAGGACTACCATCGAAATATTTGTTGTCCTTAAAAAAAAAATTGATCAACGCTACATTAATGGACATTTCCCAACCTGGGCCAAAATATTATGGTCAATGGGTTATTTCAGAGTTTGTTGTCATAACCGTTACAGTGAGACAATTCCAGTATAAGAAATGTCTGTTAAGAATCATCGCATTATGCTAAAGAATCTAACCAGTTAGGTGAGCATTCCAGCAGGATAATAACTTTAACCACACCTCATAAGTGAACGATTAGCTTCATTAATAAGGAGTGTAATTTTTTAATTGGTGAAGTCGTTTACCGAACTTTAATTCACTCGAAATTTCGGGAAGAATTAAGTTAAAGAATTGGAAAAAGGTATGCCAGAATAATTACAGAATCATAAGGGTTTTCTTGAAGTTACTTGGTATACGGTACCATTTGGACCATGAGCATGAAGTTGGAACCAAAGCTAGTTTGAATTTAATTAGTTGAAATGTACTTATTATTTTTTAGTCTTCTCATACTTTTTAAGAAAAAGGAATTCCTCTCCAATTAGGTAACAAAAATTGACCAACCGATTTTTATTTTCTTTAATAACCGCTTGGCTACAGGGTGCTAAGAAAAAATAATTTAACTGTACTTATTTTTTTTTGTCATATGTGTATATTTCTTTTTATGGAGCATTTCGATTTCCTTTTCAAATTGTTTTATGTTTTCAGTACATATATTGGAATTTTTAAAACCCGTGTCTATTAAATGTTTAGCCTTTTTTAGCATTTTTTAGTATAGTGACTTTAGCTCTAGACACAAACATCCAAAAAAAGAGCTGACTTTTGATGCCAAATTGTTCTGTGGCCTGACCGCATTACGCAGTAAAAAGTTAGACTTTTTTAGGCGTCACATTTGGGGGGGGGGGGCGGGGAGGGGTAGCGGGTGCAAAGGGGTGATATTATGATTTTTCGCCAATATCTCGTTAACTATAATATTTACAGCAAAATGTTCTGAGGACGATTTAAACTACACAAAATTTCCTTTCTAATGATATATTATATCATATACCTTCTCTTGGCAGATTACATACAAATTATTCAAATTCAATGCCACTAGTTTATTAAGAAACAAGGGAACAATTCAACCAAAATTAAAGTTTTGCTCGTAGGCAATTTTCGGGCCATTTTGTATGGAAGGTACCCTTTGTTTTAATCCGATCGAAGTAATATTTGGTGGAGGGTCTAATGGGACTTAGCCTTAACGTTTACCAAAATGTTTCCCGCCTGCTGTGATTCGGCGATAAGTTACAGGCATGTCTTTTTTTAAATGTTAATAGGGGATATAGAAGAATGCTTTGTCGGGGCAGCTTGAGTCTCCGTGTGGGACAGCTATATATTGTTAGGAATAGTTATCCCAATTACCAAGGCTCCAATGAAATTACTTCAGGAGCTAGAGCGCCAAATGTAACTATCAAAAAATCGAAATTACACCGAATGTTTTTAGGTCTAGTATATAATCCGCCAAGAGAAGGCATATGATATAATATATAATTAGACAGAAAATTTTGTGTAGTTTAAATCGTCCTCAGAACATTTTGCTGTAAATATTACAGTTAACAAGATATTGGCGAAAAATAATAATTTCACCCCTTTGCCACGCCCTCCCCGCAAAATGTGACGCGCAAAAAAGTCTAACTTTTTACTGCGTAATGCGGTCAGGCCATAGAACAATTTGGCATCAAAAGTCAGCTCTTTTTTTTGGATGTTTGGGTTTCATCCATTTTTCAGCTAAAATCACTATACTAATAGACAAATAAAAAATATTGGAATATACATATAGGAATAGGCGCAAAATATAGGAGAATATAGGATGTGCGATACAAATATGGGAAATATAGGAAATATAGGAGGAGTACGGACCTTGTAACCATGATATAGTCTTTTACCGTAATAAGCAGCAATGGCATACGAATTGCCAAACTCCTTCTTAATAGAAATGTGACAGATAACTTTTATGAACTGCTAAAACCAAAATTTTAACACTGCTATTTTTCAACCTTCCAGAAAGTTGGATGACCCGCCAAATCATACTTTCAATTCCATAATATCAATTCCGCATGTTGCTAGCCAAGATGCTGGTTAACCAACTCGGATCGTAAAATAATCCTTATGCCAGAGGAATCGGAAATTTAATGTTTAGTGGCTAATGTGTATTGCATCGTGTTTTATTTGATGTTAGGCTTTCCTATCCTAATTGCCTAATTGGACCGTTGTACAATAGTACGAGATAGTTTTACATTCCATGTAAAAATTCGCTTGCTTACCGTATACGAAACAGTACATATGTATATCATAATTTTGCATGTCCCAAGTAGGAATGGGTGTATATCCGTATATTTGATGTTTTGTTAACAGTCGAAATTGGCGAAATTATTTGTCGTGATTATACACCCATGCCTACTTAGGACATGCAAATTGTGATATATGTATGTACTGTTTCGTATACGGTAAGCAAGCGAATTTTTACATAGAATGTAAAACTATCTCGTACTATTGTCTACGACCTGTAGTGCAGTATCCAGGTCATAATCCTAGTACATCAGATTGCAAAATGTGGTGGAGACCATTTTTTTTGCTTCTTATGTTTTTTGGGGTGCTGAGCACGAATCCGGAGCTTCCCATCAACATTTCGTTGCGAAACAGGGTCAAAATCGCGAAAAATTCTAAAATTTTTGCTGTTTTTCCGTTAATTGGCCCCTAACTCTGAAACTATTTATTTCTACGAAAAACTCTCCATGAATATGTTAGAGAGCACATTATTGCGCGTCCAAAGAGACATAAATATTATAAATCCGTTGAGCGGTATAGCTACAATTGATAATTTAAATTTGCCATTTTTCACATATGTAGTTCCAAATTAGGAATAAAATTTTGAGATTTAACGGTTTTTTCATTTTTGGTCGCAAAAGTTGAATTTTTCTTGGACATTGCAAAAAACGCCAAAAAATTACTATCAATTGTAGCTATACCGCTTAACACATTTTAATGATTAATGGCGCATTGGACCCGCAATTAAGTTTTCTCTAATGTTTTCATAGGCAGGTTTTCGGAGAAATGTACACTTTCGGAGTTATAAACTAAAAAACGGGGAAACTCCGAAAATTTTGGGTTTTTTTCGCGGTTTTGACCCTGTTCCGCAACGAAATTTTGGTGGGAAGCTCCGGATTCGAGCTCACCACCCCAAAAAATATAAGAAACAAAAAAAAATTTTTTTCTCCACCATACTTTGCAATCTGAAATCACCTAGTAACTACACTACTGCTAAAACTCTCTAATATGTATTAGTTACACATAATTCATGTCTTGATAGAACGGCAATTTCATCTCAAAAGCTGAAAATCGTTTTAAACTGCCCGCTTGCATTCTCTTAAACGAATCTTTTCGAACAACACCCATCTTAGTCAAATTCTGCTTTCTTTTCTATGGTAAAGATCCATTTTTAGGGTTTTTTTAGATTTTTTTTTTTAAACCCCTATGAAATCGATTTTGTCCGTCCGTCCATCTGTCCGTCTGTCCGTCTGTTCACTAAATAACTCACGAACGGCTTAACCGATTGTCATGAAATTTAGTAGGAATGTGTAGAATGGTTACAGTCTTTCCTTAGGAGTTGGTAGGAAGAAGATAACAGGATGTCCCGAACATTTGAAAAAAGTCGACTTTTTTAGTTTTTATCGGAGATTGACGTATCAGTTAAAATTTTTCAGTTTTGAGTAACAGTAAAAAAGTTACTGGCGTTTAAAGTTAAACTTACTTTTCGACCTCCGTTTTTCTAAACCGTTATAGGGATCGATATGACACTTTGCACAAAGATTGGTCAGTATGGCCTTATATACGTGAAATATTAAGACTCTTGACTTTTGCTAAGGAAAATTAAATAACAGTAAATATGTAAAATTTCAATTTGTTTGTGTGTAGCCCCACTTAGGTTTCCAAATATGAAAATTCTGCTAAGGGTTTTTAGAAAATTACATAGGGAATATTTCTACGAATTTTCATTCGAATAACTGTACCCAAACCGGAAATATAGCCAAGTAAGTATTTAGTAAGGGCAAAAACTGTCAACTAAATCTAGGATTTAGTAAATCTTGTCGATAGTCTGAATCGACCCTAAGCTCACATTTTGAATATTTAAGCGATTTAAATCGGAATATTCTGAGAAAATTGAAAATGTGAAGGGTATAAAACTTTATGAGCAAGTTGTTGTTTCTACAATTTCGTAGAACTGATTCAAAAAACAATTCAACAATAAAGAGGAGTGTAAAATAAAAAGGAACTCAGTTTCATAAAATTTTCTGCACTTAATCTGTCAGATGCATTGCGCCCGATTGTGTTAGGATTAGTATTGCGCCCGCTAGAAGGTTAAGTTTTGACGATTGTTTGCTGCTTTTCTGTAATTGCAACTTTTCAAGTACTGCTCCGTCGTTAATGGTGCAGAAAATCATTATCGACTGTGCTTTCCTAAAATGTAGCTCTAACGTTAAGAAAAAACGAGACCGAGGCCAATTTCGAGCACCGCCGAAATTTGGATACCCTTCGCTCCCCTCGGGCTAAAAGTTTTTTCGGGCATATAATACATATGACTTGTATTTAATCCCCCCCCCCCAATTCTTTTCCTTCTGTCTTCACAAAAGTTCCGTTGAGTCGACAAAACAATATTTGTGTGGGGTTTGGTTGGAATAAGTGGGCAAATAAAAATATTTACTCAAACAATTTTATTGGAGGATGCGGGAGCCTGGCATGTTACGATTTCATTTGTTTCGACCTTTTTAGTTGCTTTGATAGGGACAGATTAATTCAAGGTTTTGAGAAATTGGTGTAAAAAATGTTGCTTAGAAGAACCAAAAAGGAGGTTAGGTTTGTATGGCAGCCCTATGCCCCCATGGCCCGACTTGATCGATTGTTACATGTGTTTTGTGTCATCAATAGAAATACATTCGTGTGAAATTTGGTTGAAAGTGGTGCACAAATAAAAAAAATTTTTCTTAGAAGAACCTATTTTGGGGGGTTGGGCTTGTATGGCAGCCACATGACCCCATTGTCCGGTTTGATCCATTCTTTTATATGTTTTGTTTTATCAATAGAAACGCATTTGTCTGAAATTTGGTTGAAATTGATACACAAATAAAAAAGTTTTTCATAGAAGAACCTAATTTGGAAAGTTCGGTTTGTATGGCAGCCCCATGACCCCTTTCACTCTATGAGCGAAGGGTATAAAAACAGGTGGGACAGTCCAAATTGTCGTGAGTCTCGAAGCCGTGACTCTGTGCAGGTGCTCGCATTAACCATTACACCACCCAGACTATTCTAAATTTTGCCTAACAATATTTGATTTGAATATTTTATGATTTCAACTCCTAAGAAAATCTTGATGTTGAAAACATTTTGGGCGCTATGAAGTTTCGCCATTTTTAGGTAATTTCATGAATATCTTTGTAACGGTAACTTCTGCGGGAAGTGGTCTGCATTAAATATGTTTCTTTAATATATTTTAATATAATGCCAAAACACCCGATCTGTACCTGACCCCTAATGGGAGCTACGTGGGGTCAAACTTAAAAAAACAACGTTTTTCCGGGAATTGTTCTATCTATAAGAATAGCAAGCAAGACAAGTGAAATAAGCTTATTATCACAGCCAACTAATTTACCGAAACAACAAAACTAGCCACATTAAAATCGGATGAGTTGTTTGGTTTTTACTGATCTGCGAAGTAAAACTTTTGTTGTCTCACCTAAAAACAAATGATTTTTTCATCTCAATTTTCTCCAACTTCTACCAAGGTGAGGTGCATGTAGATTCTTTTAAAAATTGGCCCATAGTCTTACAATCATATCTTTCATATAGCGTTTTATTCTAGCTTCGATAATTGGAACACTTTTATTGCCTTAATTTTGGCTCGATTTTAGCATAATGTGCATACATTTTCCCAAATTGCAGTACATTAGAGCCGTTTGAATGAGTTTGAGTTAAAATTAGCACCAGTTGTCTGCACTTAAAGCATTAAAACTATCAATAAAAATAGATCTAATATAAAATGAAATGAAGAAAATACAATCGTAAGATTATGCGCAAATTTTTAGAACAATCATAATCATACGAGCGGCTCACCTTGGCAGAAGTTGGAGAAAATTAAAGTAAACAATAATTTGATTTTGGGTTAAATCACAAAAATTTAACTTTAAAGCTCAGTAAAAATCAAACTAATTATCCGATTTTAGTGCGGTTAGTTTTTTTGTTTAGGTGGATTTGTTGACAGAGAGAGAATGATCTTATTTCGTTACTCTTGCTAGGCTACTTTAGGAAATATAGTGTAAGAAAGAAATATTTTTTAATAATATTCAGGTGATCTTTAGATGTTTCGCCCCATAACTTTTTTAGGTACCTACCGGTCGATGGAGGCCTTTGGCTATTTGTTTCCAGCCCCGGGAGCTTTAAACTCGTCATACTTGACTTTATAGCATACTCCCCCGTTACAGAGATATTCACGAAAAAACTAAAAAAAATTCTGTTTCACGAAGTTTTGAGCCCCCGTAGCACCCTTGAGGGTCTACATATTGATAAGAAATTTGGCCACTTTCTTCGAAACTACAAATTCGCCATACAATTTTTTAGCCGAAGTTACCGTTATAAAGATTTTCCTGAAACTTTATGAAAAATGTCGTTAGACGCCCTGGCACCGTTAGTAATAGTCGAATCAAAATCTACTTTTGACATTTTATTCACAAACGACAAGAGCTATAGATTTTCAATACATCACTTTTTAGTAGTTTATCGAGATATTTAGAAAAACCTGTTTTTGGGGGTCTTTTACTCGGAATATCCGAGTCACCGAGACTGAACTTTTTCGATTTGAAGAAAACCTAAGCTTACGGATTGAGTTGAGACTAGACGCCAACTGATCTTCACATAGTTGATTTGTAGCACAACAATTTTCTTGCCGTTCCAGTAGTCCAACCCGCATGTTTACGCTCTCAATTAGAGATGAGTATCGAGATAAAAACATCGATGTTGACCATTGAAAAAACATCAATCCTTTGGTCTCTCGAGTACTTGAATAAAAATTATACTATTTCGAAATATTATGAGAAAAAATTCCTAATTTATGCATTTACCATTTCGATCGATGATGTTGTGTGGCCGATGAATTTATTACCATTGATGATTTCCTTCCTATCAAAGTGTGTTTAACTGTCGATGTTTTTTTAATTAGCCCAGATTGGGATTTGTATACCCTTCGTTTTCCAAGTGAAACATTAATATTAAACATCTCCGACTATATAAAAAGTATATATGATTGATCAGTATGACGAGGGGAATCGACTGGGTCATTTCCGTCTGTTGCGATGCCTTAGGGGAACGTAATTTGGGGTATCAATTACGTTCCCTAAAGATTGTTTTTATTTGTGAATCAATTCCGTCCGTATTTTCATTGATAACACGAAACATATGTTAAAAATGGATGGATGTACACGTTGGGACCATGGGGCTGCCATAGAAACACATCCTCCCAGATTATAGGTTCTTATAAGAAAAGCTTGTCTATGATATATGTAAAAATGGAAGAAATCGGTGGGTGGGTACTCCTAAGAAAATTTTTTTTATCTGCCTAAATTTATTTCCGAAACCTTTTTTTTTTGTCTTTACTGAAATTGCAAATAATGTATGCAAAAACAAATGGTTGCATGAGGGCGTTTTAAAATATGTTGGGAAATTTGAATATGTTTTGATGACTTCAATTTGGTCGAAGATATCAACTATGCTTAATGAGCGAAGCATCCTTCTTAAGAGAAAAGGTGTTACAATTGACGTTGAAGTTATAAATCTAGAAAACTGTCTGATTTACAACTGATCAGAGATCAATGGGATCTTATTGTACACGAATGCATAATACTGTTGCCACTGGGTTCGACATTATATGAACGTTTTCTGCTATCCGTCGAAAAAAAAAGGTTTTTATGAAGAAAATATGGAGGAGCCTGATCGAGAACTTCGTTTTAAAAGAAACACATTTTTGGTTATCATTGACTCGTTTATTGCAGGGACTACCAATCGTTTTAATACGTTACGAAATTTGACTGCCGCATACTCTTTTTTTAAGACAATTTAAAACGGTGAAAGAAACTGGCACTGTATAGTTAAAACGTTATTTTTATTGTAACGCATTATTAATTTCAAGGAGTTCTTGAAATTATAATACGCGGAAGTTACTTTTATAATTAATTAAGGTAGGGGCTCTAACGAAATTCCAGTCCTGGGCCCGGAATTTCTCACGACGGGCCTGCATGAGGGTACCAAACCCTCTTCTCCCCCTTTCTAAGAAAAACTATTTAATTTGTCCACTTATCCTAACCAATTTTTGTAAAAACATGTCGAGAAGAATATTGGGTGGAGCTGGAATTAAAACCGCATCCAAAAAAGCAAGATAATTTTACGTTAGTTACAAAAAGGCATGGAAAACAAATCCTCATGAAAATTAAAAAATGTTGTGGAATATTTATTATTTATTTATTTTCACCAAGTTGTAGGGATGTCCAAACCCGGACTGACGGACCGAAAACCGATACTTTCAAAACGGTCAACCGGGTTATAATTGTTTTTTTTTTGTCTTGAGGTTTTAAACCGGGGTGTTTGTTAAATTTTCCGATTTTAACCGAAATAAGGATTTCCTTTCATATTAACAATCAACATTTTCAAATTTGGCTTTTGTCGATCAGAAAAAAACATTCTGGGTTATTATTAAGTTTATCGTCACTAAGACGAAATATCTTCGTCAGTGCTAAAGGGTTGTATTTGGAATAATTTGCAGTGAAAAGCTTCTAATAGTAAAAAATACCGATAGATACATATAAAAAGCAATGGATAGATTCCAATAACTTGTAAAATTACTTAATAGCTTTGAATAGTTTTAAAAGTTGTGAATAGCTTTAAATAGCGGATAACTTTCATTAGTTTTTAAAAACATTGAATAGGTTTTAATAGCAGTGGAATAAATGACTGTAGTATAAGTTTCTGCTAGTATAAATGGAATAAATGAAAACTAATAGGTTTGAATAGACTTAAATAGTTTTAATCCTTCTTTTTTTTTAGTGGCTTTTCTATGGAGAGGGTGTTTAGATTCAAAGGTCCACGACCACCGCTGGTCTAGCCGGGACCGGTGCCACCGAATCATAAACACCTTGGTCAAATAGAAAAAAATACTTGATGCAGTGACGACACGGCTCAGCAAAAACGTGGTTCGCAAACGTTTTTAATAATGCGTATTTACTGTTGTACTCCAAAGAACTCTACCAAGTTTTCTTGCTTATGCTTAAGGCGACCGTGGATGTGGAGCCTTACAGACTGATTGCTTGCCGCCTAATACTATTCCTTTCCAGATTTTGAATATTTCGTAATGTAAAAATCAGCTCCACTCAACCAATCTTTGTTATGATATACCGAGTAAATTTTTCTCGCCTTTACCTCACACGAGTCCACCTAATACTAACGAAAATAAATACCTTGAAGAAAACAATTGAAACGATCAATCATATTTCATAACCACTACTGAATACACTAATCTCCGCGTATTCTTTCACTCTTGCATACACCAACACTATTATTTTAGGTCAATATCAGAAATTGCTGATATTCCTTTAGGTTAAGAACGTGACACGGTATCGTGTTGCAAAATCCGCGAAGGCTTTTGTGTAATGCATAAATTTTATTTTGAATATTTTCTTTTTAATATATTTTCTATCATTGGAAATACTTACAACAAAAATGCTCGTATACCGCACTGATTCATCCATCCACATGAAAAATGTGTATTATCTTCAGTCAGATTATTCCACAGTCTGTTCATAAGTATATTGGCAAAACAACAAGTAACTCGTGAGATATTATATGAAATTTTGCACGGATAGTGTGCACACATTATCGCAATTGTTCGAACTGATATTATAATTTATGCAGCACCAAAGGAGCCTATTGAACAATGAAGGCGGCTTTGTTAAATAAGGAGTATTCATATAGTAGTATCGAATCCACGGATATTTCAATGCAATTTAGCCGCTAGCAGACACAATGGGTAAACAGATGCGCTATTATTTCCACATAATATCAGAGATTTATTTTTCGTTTTGTTGATGCTTTCGGAAATTAGGTAGAAAATTAGATGTCAATTACGGTGAGCATTTCAATCGTTTCTACATTTTCCGGGTCAATTAACAATAAGCTCAGATATCTCATCATTGCAAAAGTTATTTTGATACAGTAACGCCAAATCGTATATTCTTATTATATGTACGGTCGAGAACGTTTAAGTGCAAAAACGCATGGTGGCAAAGGGGTGAAATTATGATTTATTGCAAATATCTTCTTAACTGTAATATTTACAGCAAAATGTCCTGAGAACGATTTAAACTACACAACATTCCCTTTCTAATGATATATAGCATTTCCAGGTCAAGTTAATAACTCTCCGAGACAAATAGATAAATTTCCGAATCAACAAAATACATTTCCAGATCAAAAAAATATATTTCCGAATCAACAAAACACGATTCCGGATTAAATAAATAAATTTCCGGACGAAATAAATGAACTTCTAAATGAAAAAAATAAATAACCAAAACAAAAAAATAAATTTCCAAATCAAAAAAATAAATGTCCAAATCAGGAAAATAAATTTACAAAACAAATAAATAAATTTCCAAATCGAATAAATATATTTACATACCAAAAAAAGTAAAACAAAAAAATACATTTCAAAATCAAATAAATAAATTTTCAAAGGTTAATAATATTCTTTTAATAAGAAAAATTAAATTATATTAAATTTATGGCACTCCAAGATATATATTAACGGGCGGTTCTATGAGATTTTAAAGGAAAAATTCGCTTGTGTAGCGCGCAAAAAAAACAGTATACCTCAATTTTGCTCTTCCCAAGTAACCGTAAGTTTTTTTGACGTACGTTAAACAGCGGAGACTGTCGATTAAAGTTGAAATGTGTACGATAGTACGACATGCTAAAACTCTCTATTATTATTAAAGGTACACGACATCAGCTGAACACTACAATTCGTATAATTCAACAGAATCCTGTCTGAATCGGGTCACCGTTACTAAAAGCTGTGTCAATGTGTCTGCTTAGGGTGCAGACTCTCCCGCATTTTCCCCTGATTATTTGCTCGGGTTTATTCCCCTGGAATACCACCCTCCCTCCTCCTTGGTATTCTTCACCTATTGCGATAGAAATATTTTTTAAGAAATGGAATCTAATTGATCATGACAATAAAAAGCTAAACGTTCTTTTATAAAACAAAATTAAAACACTTCAATTTGAAGCTTTTATTCAAATTCAATCGAGACCTAATTATGCTAGCTGGGTCTTACAGACTCGAAGACACTGTCAATGTATAGATTCATGTTCCCGAACCTCCATCATTCTGAGGTCACCTCTATCTTCGATTCTAATGTAAAATAAAAATTGAAGAAAGCTTAGCTGGTGGGACTTGAGTTTTGAGGAAGTTATGGTAGTTTAGAGATGGCAAATAACGTCTAAGAAAACAATTTATGTATATCGTCCTATTCCAAGCGTGTGTAGTACAATTGACAATTATATACGTCATTTTGAATAAACAAAATCTCATTCAGATTGAATTTAATTAATTAATTATTTTTGCAATGCTCAACGAAATTCATATAAAAGCACATTATTTACTATATTTAACCTTAAAGCGGGCGCGCGGGCGGTAATTTACCGCCCTGATCATATAAACTAAGCTTTTCTCCCGCTGGCCGGACCGAAGTGGGAGGAGTATGTAATCTTAAGTCATACTGTTATACATACGATACAATAAAATGTTGGGTAAATTTTACCTTCCATACCTTTCCAGCGGTCATCAAACGTTCGGAGATGGTATATTTTGGTATATATGTGTTCAAAATGTGTGTGATCTGTGTAATATCACTGAAGTGACGTGCTTCACTAAAACTGCAAAACTTGTGTGAGTGTTCACCAGATAATGGTTTTTATGATGATAACTTATTTGGGACATGCTCTTCTTTCAATTAACCATAACTATGAGAATGGAAGTTGTACGGTTGAGCGCAAATGGAGGGGAAAAGACGAGGGCGGTAAATTACCGCCGCGCGCCCGGTTATGTCACAAAATGGTGCGCGCCCGCTTGAAGGTTAAGTATGTACTATCTTTTTAAATCGTTTCCTTCATACGAAGCAGTTAGGCCAATCAAACGAGACATCATAGAGAACATCGAAGGGGGTGACGATTTTTTTCTTCGGTATTTTGTCAGGAGTAGTTAGGAGGTAAAGGTACTAATTTTACTCGGAGCTGAGGGGTGCGCTAACACGAGGAGAGGGGTTAAAGGTGCAATTTTGTGCAATTTTTGGTGTTTTGGGCTATATCTCGAAAAAGGTGAGTCGCACAGAAAAAAGTTGTGAGTAAGCATTAAAGCTTTCTAAATATCCTATTTATTTGCCCATACTTACATATGCAAAACTCCTAACGGTTCTTCCGATATTGTTCAATAAAAGTAAAAAAAATTTTTTTTGCATTCTATTGACTCTGGTGTCTCTCCGATTTGTTTTTTAAAAAACTTTTGTAGGGTAAAGTTAGTAAGGGGTAAATTTTCCTTAATTTGATATACCTCTTCTTGGCTTGTCTCCTATCATTCGAGTGTTAAGAGAGTCTCAACGAAGTAATATTCTATACTCATCAGAATGAAGACAACCATTGTGAAAAAACGGCAGGGGGGGCGGTTTTTTATTTCATGGATCCATAATGGGCAGTTCGGAGTAAGACATACTACAAGCTCGCGGTCATGAGGTGTGCGCTAACGTGGGGAGGGGGGCTAAAGGATTAATTTTTGCAGGTTGTCGACTTAATCTTGGAAATATCTCAGAAGCGGTGAGTCGTCCTGAGAGTATTTGTATGGCAGTACTAAAGCCCATTAAATTTCCAAAAACTTATTTGAACACACAAATGCCGAATTCCTAACGGTTCCCCCGATACAGGTTATTGAAATCCGAAAATTGTTAAAAAATCGTTATTTTGTTTATTTTATTGTTGGCTCTGGTGTCTCTCGCGATTGTTTTTCGGAAAACTGTTTCACGACCAATTTGTACGATGTTTAATTGGCTCTTATTTAATATACGCCCCGTTGTTCGGTCTTGAATCAGTCAAAAGCTTAGGAGTTAAAACCGAGCTTCCGAATTCAATTTTCTCTATTTTCAAGGATAAAGACAAACATTGTGAATAAACGGCAGGGGGGGGGGCGGTTTTTTATTTCATGGATCCATAATGTGAATCGCGAGAGACACCAGAGCCAAAAAAAACAAACAAAATAACGATTGTTTTTTGTACTTAACAAATGAGTAAGACTCAATTGTTTGTGTACGAGTATTTACTAAATTGCACAGAAAAGCCTAAACTTATCTGTCCTTGTAGAAGTGAGAACGCGTGTTATTCTTCTTAGACTCGTTTATTTCTTAATTATACAATTTCTTAAATATACATATTTTGCTAAAGTCATCAATATCGATAAAAAAACCAATGACCTATAATTAGTGTAAAGTAATGAAGTAAGTAAGTAAGTAATGAAGTCAGCAGAATTACATTTGATTTACAGTCTGCGACAAAATAATGTAATAATGAATTTAATTTACATAACAAACCGCCCACCAAGAACTCCGTTCTTAATTTATTAATTTCTCAAGTCATTTATGGATGCAGTGAGATCTTTCCAATTGATGGCGGGTTCTGTTGTTGATATTTTTCGGGACGTTGAAGATCGTGTACGATGAACGCGTTTCTTCGGTATGCATCGAGTTCCCCTTTTCCATAGGAACAGTAACACTAGTAGAGTGAATACCAATGCTATTAACCCTGCGATCGGTAATCCTTGGTGTTTGATAATAGCCTTCCATTCAATATTTCCGAAATGATCATTTAAGCTATTGGCTTCCTGGATAAAATCGGAAAATGTTTCATCGGACTTTATGAGACTGATATTAACGTCTACGGGTTTGGAAGGTAGCGACTGAATATCAAAATTGACTGCTTCTGACTTAAACCAAACTTTAAGCGGTGGGAAATGCTGTTGAAGATCTGGCGTTATCGTAAATTCTGGAGTGTGCAAGCTGCAATCCCGAGGTACGTTAATTAGAGTCGTATAATTTATGGCTATCCTTTCTTCTTCTGTTTGACAAACAGCATCAACGGTGAGGGCTATGGGTGACGTGACAATCCAGGAATTTCGATCGTACAATTGGTTCCAAACTGGTTTGTTTAAACGGAACGTTTGAGAAGGACAATTGCTACCTTGCTGAAGACCGTATAGTTCCTTGATTATGCAGTTGGGAGTATTGTTGAAATTGTAACTCATGCTCGCTTGTAACTGTAGAACTCCTTCGTTTAAACGGACAGCGGTTTTCAGGTCATCTTCGGTTACTTCAAAGTAATGTTGTTGTTTAACTCTGACAGCAAAAATAGATGGTTGGAACAGTTTTGATGAGAAAATGTTATCTCTGACATAATTGGGCACCGCTGTTACTTTAATAAGATCGCTCTCCGTTGTATCAAGGATCATCAAATATCCACTCAATGCCATGTAATCATCCGTGTTTTTTATATCTAATAAGTTTGTTGGAATTCGAGAAACCTGTAAGTTTGATGGAATCATCCTTTCGGTTTGTTCAATCGCTTTAATAACATCGGAGGGATCAAGGCATTCTAATATTCCTCGTCGCGTATAGATGGTGTTCAGAATGGATTGATATTTATTGTTTAATTCCTCCACGAGATTTTTTGCCAAAAGGTAACTGCTCAGGAATTGGACTTTCAAATAATTTCCATCAATTGTCTTCAATTTGTTGCGTATTTGTTGTAGATCTTGGAAACGAGTATTTAGTTGATCAGTGAACTTGGAAAATTGTTGTTGTATTTTGGAATTGGTGTTGTTCATGGTTTGCAGAGCCTTGACCAATAGCTTGCCTTGTTGTTGGGTTGTATGAATTATCTCCTTCTGATTTTGTGAAAGATTTTCGATATCCTTATATGCTTCATCATTTACGCCGAATACTGACGTTAATAATGTGCCAAAAAGTCCTCTCCTAGATCTACTATGAAAAAGCCTTAATGTCATTATTTTGTGTTGAGTTGAATTTATAGCCTCCTGGAGATGCGCCTTTAAGTCATCACAATGAACTTCTTCTGCGGCTTCAAATTGATATTCACATAGCTTCGTCATGTTGACGTCGACGGCCTTCAACCTTATTTGGTCGAGTTGTACTTCACTCCACGGAATTCTTAAGTCCAGCCTTAGAGTTCCATGTTGCAGCTGAGCTTGGCCAATATGTTCGATGTAAGTTCCGCCAGTTAATTCCGCAATGGCACGTTTGTTTTCGAACCTTCTTGTTAGAAGATCCCATGCTGTCTTGTAGTTCGATGCTGTTACCGCAAGATGTCTTAACACCTGTTCCGCTGTTCCTCCGACCGCGGTTTTTAAGTACTGCATCTTCTGTGTGTCGCTGATGTGCTCGTTGCTATGAACAAGACACCGAAACATGTCCTTAAAGGACAGCCAATCTTTATTCGTTCAAGTCTGACAGCTTCTTCTCCTCTCGGTGGAGTATGGTTTTGTTCCTCTGATACACCACCCGCTGAACTCGTTGACTGATTTGCAATTAAACCATTTGCACTCTGTTGAATCGTTTCCGTAGTTGGTTCAGGTTTTTCCATTCCGAAGCATCCTATCCCTTGTTGGAATATCATCTGGTATTCCTCACATAGTTGTTCGGAGTTGTTGTAAGCTTCCCTATATTCGGCTAAGGTAGTAGCATCACTCCGTACTGCCCTCAGCGTCTCCCAATGCAAGGCTTCACACTCTTTCCATTTCGCTTCTAATTTCCCTAATTTCATCCTGAAGTATATGATTGTGCCGACTCTGGGAATCCTTTCGGAAACTGGATATAACCCGATTGAACTCTTCCAGGTTAAACCTCTGCTTTTCCAGATCAGCCATGGTGCGATTTTCCAATGAAGTACTTGTACTTGTACTTGTATAACCAACTGTACGTAACAACAAAGGAGTAAGACTCAGTTGTTGCTTTGTAACAATTTTCACAGAAAAGCCTTAACTTATCTGTGTGGTTGTAATGATAGACGTGACGAATCTCTAGAGCTCCTCGTTTTTGATGTTAGCCTCGATGGTTCCCGACGGCTCCTGGTGGTATGATGCTAGCCTCGAGGGTGCTCGACGGCTCCTGGTGTATGTTGTTAGCCTCGACGGTTCTCGACGGCTCCTGGGTGTATGCCTCGACGGCTCGTTGTATAGCCAATTGTATTTAACAAAAGAGTAAGACTCCGTTGTCCTGGTTGTATTCTTCGACTGCTCGACGGACCACTTGTTTTTTGTACTTAACAAATGAGTAAGACTCAATTGTTTGTGTACGAGTATTTACTAAATTGCACAGAAAAGCCTAAACTTATCTGTCCTTGTAGAAGTGAGAACGCGTGTTATTCTTCTTAGACTCGTTTATTTCTTAATTATACAATTTCTTAAATATACATATTTTGCTAAAGTCATCAATATCGATAAAAAAACCAATGACCTATAATTAGTGTAAAGTAATGAAGTAAGTAAGTAAGTAATGAAGTCAGCAGAATTACATTTGATTTACAGTCTGCGACAAAATAATGTAATAATGAATTTAATTTACATAACAACGATTTTTTAACAATTTTCGGATTTCAATCACCTGTATCGGGGGAATCGTTAGGAATTCGGCATTTCAGTATTCAAATAAGTTTTTGGAAATTTAATGGGCTTTGGTACTGCCATACAAATCCTCTCAGGACGACTCACCGCTTCCGAGATATTTCCAAGATTAAGTCGACAACCTGCAAAAATGAATCCTTTAGCCCCCTCCCCACGTTAGCGCACACCTCATGACCGCGAGCTTGTAGTATGTCTTACTCCGAACCGCCCATTATGGATCCATGAAATAAAAAACCGTCCCCCCTGCCGTTTTTTCACAATGGTTGTCTTCATTCTGATGAGTGTAGAATATTACTTCGTTGAGACTCTCTTAACTCTCGAATGATAGGAGACAAGCCAAGAAGAAGTATATCAAATTAAGGAAAATTTACCACTTACTAACTTTACCCTACAAAAGTTTTTTGAAAAACAAATCGGAGAGACACCAGAGTCAATAGAATGCAAAAAAAAAATTTATTTACTTTTATTGAACAATATCGGAAGAACCGTTAGGAGTTTTGCATATGTAAGTATGGGCAAATAAATAGAATATTTAGAAAGCTTTAATGCTTACTCACTTTTTTCTGTGCGACTCACCGTTTTCGAGATATAGCCCAAAACACCAAAAATTGCACAGAATTGCACCTTTAACTCCCCCTCCCCGCGTTAGCGCACCGCTCAGCTCCGAGTAAAATTAGTACCTTTACCTCCTAACTACTCCTGATAAAATACCGAAGAAAAAATCGTCACCCCCTTCGATGTTCTCTACACCCCCTTTTTAGGCTTTCATTGCTTGGTCTAAGTGTTTATTTGATTTGTGAAATATGTTTTTTGATGGAAAAAATCATTTTTTTGATTTGTGAATTTATTTTTCTGTTTTGGACAATTTTTTATTTGAATTGTACATTTATTTTTCTGATTTGAACATTTATTTTTTCGATTTGGATATTTATTTTTATGATTTGTTTATTAATTTTTTCATTTACGAATTCATTTTTTTTGTTTCGGACATTTATCTATTTGATCTGCAAACGTGTTTTGTTGATTCGGAAATTTACCTATTTGTTTCGGACATTTATCTATTTGACTCGGAAAGTTATTTACTTGACTTGAAAATGATATATAATACCGTATACCTTCTTTTGGCAGATTATATACTAGACTTAAAGACATCCGATGTAATTCCGATTTTTTGATAGTTAAATTTGTCTCTCTAGCTCCTGAAGTAATTTAATTGGAGCCATGGTCATTGGGATAACTATTCCTATCAATATATAGCTGACGCACACGGAGGCTCAGGCTGCTCCGACAAATCATACCCATATTTCCCCTATTGACATGCCTGTAACTTATCTCCAAATCACAGCAGGCTGGAAAAAAATTGGCCAACGTTAAGGCTAAGTCCCATTATACCCTTCACCAAATATTACTTCGATTGGATTAAAAGAAAGGGTGCCTCCCATACAAATTATATGCTTTTTTCAACTTCATATATTTTGAAATTTTATGTAGTTTCTGAAACTGAAATCAAATCTTGCATTAAGTCCTCAGGAGGGCTGCAAATTATGATTTTGCATGACAAGTCACGATTTTCGATGACTTGACTTTCACAAAAAGAGCGATAACAAGGTAAAAAAAATCCGATCGTATTGGTAATTTTCTTGCTGAAACAATTTGTACTGTCAACCCTTACAGTATTAAACACCTAATGCGGGGCACAATGTATATTGTTGCAGGCACTATAATATTTCCTATACGCACATGTACGGAAATTTTGGACCAGGCCGAGATTCTATCTCCGGACCTCTAGATTATTAGTATCGTAGAGTGCGACTCAACCAAGTGAGCCACAGAGCGTGACAGCTAAATTGTTGGCTCTGATAATCACTTTATTTCCCTATTCTAGCCAGTCTGGTTTGGGAGATATGGAGATTTACGTTGTGTGAGAAAATGATTTTTTTTAAATCTTCAAATGACTGTGAAAGCTAAAGGGTTAAGAATCGGGAGTATGTCCCGTACACTCTTTTTTTTGCTGGAAATCACATGAGAGATCACTTTCCGGTGGGTATATGCGGCAGTTTCCGGACACCCCGTATAGTCCCCCCCTCACCTCAATAAAAAATCCGTTCCAAATCAAAGCGGTTTATATTAAAACTCTTTTCTACGTTAATCTGAAGAGAAGACAGGACTATTGAATTTTTACTTTTCTTAAAAGCTAACAAAATTATTACTTGCAGTTTCCTGGAAGCCAGTAAGGCGCTGTTCAACATGATGGGCTCACAGCATAACTTTCCAGTTATGGTTATAACATCATTTCTGGTAAATAACTTTGGATATGTGCTTGATACAATCCCACAGCAATCATCATCTTCATTTCAAATGCCATTCATCAATCGCACAAGACATGATTGGCAGTGTATTCGAAGGAGTATCGTATGTCGTGATTGAAAACCCAATTGATTGCATAATAATAATCTATTCTGTACATTGCTTGTCTGCTAATGTTTCGATCATCAACCTATCTATTGGTGATTGATTCCGATGTAGGTGTTTTGTATGCAGTCAGGAAACATTTTTGATGATTTATTTTTGTCAGTGCACAATTAGGAATTACTGAGAAGAAGTCTTTTTCAAAAAACATTCGGCAGTGTATACCTATATCATCAATAAATGGCGTTTTTCCGGCAAGTATCGTAGACATCAGCAAGCATTCAACTAAATGCATTACGAGTTACCGTGTCGTATAGTAAAACTGTGGATCACAACATACTTATTTCTCATAAAGACAGTTATTGTTATTATTTACAGCTAGTAGCGTAGTGTCCATCGAAAGGCTAAAATCATGTATCTCTATGGATTCTTGCAAGATTGTTGGCAACTCTTCTCTGATTATGGGGAAAAAGTCCTGATCGATAGGGGACCGCAACATGAAAAAAGAAGGGGGTATTT
Source organism: Microchrysa polita (assembly GCA_949715475.1). Lineage (NCBI taxonomy): Eukaryota > Metazoa > Arthropoda > Insecta > Diptera > Stratiomyidae > Microchrysa > Microchrysa polita. Next base: position 36,469,508 of record OX454417.1, on the reverse strand, counting down.
AGCGAATATTTTCAGAACGGCAAAATATATCTACATAAAAATAGTTTGAGAACGAAGAAAAGTTCATTTTCTTTACAATGAAATATTATAGTGTAGTCATTAGGTGATTTGACCTTTAACTGGTCCTGAACCTGCAATCGGAATCAGTAAATCTACTGCCAGAACCGTTGCTAGACGATGGACCGAGGATAAATTCGAAGATCGATGGAGACTCGCTGAAGGGCTCAGGCACAGCAAGCGTATGCTGGAATCTATCTGGCATACCAGCTGCACCGAAGTCCTCAGTCTTAGCAAAACGAGCCTCAACGGTCATTGTACCTTACAGAAACATCTGCATACAATAGGGATCTACACACAAGACCCACTATGCCGCCTCTGCAACGAAGATGAGGAATCAGCCTCGCACGTTATTTTCGAATACCCAGCTCTTATGAGCTGGAGACAAAATTTCTTTGGGGCTCAAGCTACCAGAATGGGTGCACCCAAAGTAAACCTGGTTAACTTTCTTCTTAGCCTTTTACGTAGGACAGAGCTAATAACCCGAAACTTTCTTGCTTAGATGGGAAATACAATAAGTCAATAGGCTGTAGTATTGGACGCAACACGCCCAACCCATCATAGCGCCGTATCCATCCATCCATTAGGTGATTTTAAATTGTAAAATGAAGTGGAGATTTTTTTGTTTCTTAGGTTTCTTGGGGCGCTAAGCTTGAATCCGGAGCTTTGGTTTTTTTTTGTCAGTGCAGACGTTAAAGTTGTGTAGCCAGTCTTAGACACATAGAGGCGCCTAATTACTCCGGGGGAGTAAATAAAGCTGGCCTTCTTTAAGAAACTGTCTATATTAGGAGTAGATTCGGCGTTTCGGAGATACAGCGGATTTTGCTAAGTCAATGACAATTTTTAGGATTAGACCACATATAGTAATATAATATGACGACGTTTTCTTCGCCATAATCACTACATTCGTAAAGCAGTAGTTTCTATATTTCGTTTGGTTGCTGAAAAAACCGGATGTCGCGATGGAGAAGGTTTTCACATTTATTAACACTACATATCGCAAATTATTTGACCTTTCAGATTCATAAAATTCGAAATTTATCCCATTGCAAATTGGATAAACTTACCACAATTGAGTGCAAGTGCGAATATCTTCTTAAGGTATGTGTTCGTAGAGACGACTCATGAGATAATCGCTGAGCGATCGTAGTGTTACATTCAATTCCGAGTCATATTTGCATATTTTTTAATGGTGCTACTTTCCTTGTTTCGACTATGATCTAAAGGAACATGTCTGCAAAGGAAATTATACCCAGGATAATGTTGTAGCCCCAACTCTCCTTTATGAATTTCTTTGAGTGTATTTTGTTCTATTTTTAACGCGAACAATTTTAAATGCCAAAAAACTCCGGGCAATTGCCTGTGGTCGTTAAAGGGTTAAATCAGTGTGATGACAGAAATCGATTTCGTCTGTTGTAATACAAACTAGTCCCTTAGTTTTGAAACTATCGGGCTGAAATTTTGTATACAAGTTTCTTTTCAAATCGGAACGAATGAAATCGGACCATGGCGTCAGGGGGCTGCCATAGAAGCCCAAAATACAAAATTACGTTCTTCTAAGAAAACTTTCTTCTTTATGAACCAATGTTAGCCTCAAAACATATATAGGAACGGATGAAATTGGAACACGTCATACCTTTGAGGTAAAAATTATTAACACAAGAGAACCTTAAGTTTCATGGTTTCATTCATGTGTGACGGGTATTCAAATTTCGGCTGCGCCCGAAAATAGCCTCGATCTCGTTTTTTCTTGCATACATTGTGCCCAAGAATTTTGTCGGCGTAAGCTGGTCAGACAGTGAACGTGTTAACATATAGTCAGGATACCTACTCGTGAATTGACACAACCGTTTCATTTGGCATTCGTTTCCCTTGACTGTTTGAGCGTATAACGTGAATGAAAGATTTCTGGTTACATTAATCTCCACCAGAAGGCACTTTGTGTTTCTGACACGTAGCGCAATGTCCTCTACTTAGCGCAAAATTTCTTCGCTTCTCCAAGTAGCCATATAGCGGAGTAGATGGCATCAGGAAAGCAAATTAAAAAATTATGAAGAACTCGATTGGTACAAAAATGCAGTGTGCATATCATTCTTCTCACTACCGTATAACCCCACGTGGGACCATGGTGCGTTAACTCATCCGTTTTATATGCTATTTCGGGTCGACGTGACATTGCATATCATTTCAGAGTGTATATAATGTTGCAAGCACTATATATTTCCTATCCGCACATGGACGGACATTTTGGACCGCGCCGAGATTCGATCTCCGGACCTCTAGATTAATAGATAATAGCATCGTAGAATGCGACTCAACCAAGTGAGCCACAAAGCGGGGTGCATATAATGCTTTTCTACAAATTTTCGATGACTTTAGACATGATAATGAATGTTGAATACTAATGTCAGTGTTACATTACATTCACATATCACCTTTGTCGCTCAATTGTGTGTGCCCTGTGCCGTCTGGTGGACAATAAAATATAAGTATAGAATTCGCTGCAAAATTGGGGTCCGCTCGCTTGTGCGTAAATACACTCAATGTCTAGCTGTTTGGGACTGAACTTATCTAGTTTTCGATGGGACAGAGTTCCTTTGTCTCAAGAGTGGATACTTCTTGCGGAACATGTTCCGAAGTTCCGATGCATGCTTTATTTTATAATAATAAGCAAATTTACTGCCATTGGCGTGGTAACTCAAACATGACGGCCGTTTTTGAGTTTTTTTCTTTATGGAACAATATTATGTACATATTTAAATTATTTTGTCAATAAAGCTTCAAAACAAAATATTTCATCGGTAATTGCTGACATTCTATGATGTTTGGCATTAAAAGTTCTCTGTTTTTTATCGAACAATAACTCACTGAGCGCATATATACCGCCTGTAAATGTCATTGACGATGACGACTAAACTATATGTATAATGATTGAAATAAATTACGCGCATCAGCAGCAGCATCGGCATCGCAAAATGCCAAGCGCCATGCATTTTACATTGCTGACAAAAATGTTGAGCAGAAGACTTGGCATTCAGCATATTTGTCAGCTATGAAATACTGCCGATGCTGCTGCTGATGCGCGTAATCTATTTCAACTATAAGTATAACTATTGCTTAATAGAGCTACTGCATTCGGAGCCAGTTGTTGGTTGTGTCAGTACATCTCGACGCTTTTGAAAAGGTGAGCGTCGAAGCGCTTATATAGTGCGCACATTGCCCTAACTGGTGGGCAATAGGTCGATGGCAAATACTGCCATTTCATAGACTCAACTTTTCAGGCGGCTTTTAAATGCTTCATTTTCATTAATAATTTTAAAAAAAAGCAATTCCAAATATCGTAAGAAAGTATGACCTGGAAGAAACGCAAAAATGTTCATATGTATTTGTTGTACTTTCTTTTTGGGAGAAATTTCTAGAGGGCGCTTGATTTTTCCCACCTCATTAAGGAGGCACTGTCTCACAAAGTTTGGGAACCACTCTAGATTAACATCATCAAGAGAAGCGGTATAAAAATGTTGAGTTCGTCATTAAACAATTGGGATAGAGCGCCTCTTACTGGGTTTTTCTTAACTTAGGCGATGAGTTGCGGGTTGTCGAAGCAAACACATTTGAATCACTCGCCTTCTGTACTCCAAAAAAATCTTGCTGCTTACGGATACATATAATGTAGCGATATTTACCTGAAAAAGAGTAAAACATATATTATTAATATTTTCTAGGAATTCAGACAATTTTATAATTGTTGCGACAATTAAAAAGAAATTTTCTTTTAAAAACTGAATTTATTTAATAATACATTTTCTAGAGTTTTTCGAACGTTTCGTATTTTTAGACTTTTGAGTGAAATTAAATTAAGAAATGAATCATACATATTTATCGATTATACAATTTATTTATGAATAACACATAACTAGAAATAAATATCGTCCTCTGATGCTTGTAGTTGATGTTATAATTAAAAAAATTTTAACAGCTGCTCCTAACTACAAATTTATTTTTTATCGTATATACGATAAAAAATAAATTTGTAGTTAGGAGCAGCTGTTATATTTTTTTTAATTACATAACTAGAGCCCGGATTTTCGTGCAATTGCACGTTAATGCACGAAATTGCACTTTTCAGGGTAAGTGCACGAAATTGCACGTTTTAAGGTTTTTGCATAAAAACGCACATTTGCATTTTTACCCCTGTTCATAAAAATCTTTCCCAGACATTATGTAACGTGCAGAATTTTCCGATAGACAGAAAAGTGAAAATTTGAGAAAGAAAATACATGTGGAAAAACAATAAAACAAAAAAAGTGCATCACCATTTATGGAAATGTCATCAAAAGCCGGTTGATTTTCATACAATTTTGCAGTTGTTGTGTGTAGAGTGCATGTTAATCTGGTGGTTAACTGAACTCAAATACATGTAGGCAGGGCCGTGGAGAGAAAATCCGGGCCCCGCGGGACACCGATTCCGGGCCCACCTCTTCTATACGAGAAAAAATCATGAATCGAAGAAAATGCTTACTAACAAATTATTAAATATATTTTTAAACAAATTGTAGAGTGAAATCTCTATAGTCCGGCCTCCATCTAATCCGGAACACCTCATAATCCGGCGTCCTCACTGAATCGGCTCAGTCTCAGTAATCCGGATGTTTTCTAATCGGAAGCCTCTATAGTCTGGGATCAGTAACGATAGATATTTGAAGAGTGTTTTAAAGCGGTCTTCTGCGGATTCAGGTGCATTTTGTGATTTAAACTTTGAGCTAAAATTATGGGTTTTAAAATAAATACGAATTGTAGAAAAATAAAAATAATAAAAAACTGATACCGGATAAGCCACTTGCCCAAAAACTTGGAGAAACTGAATTCAACCGTGAAAGTATCTTTACTAAACTCACAAAAAAACGGGGTTGACTGGATAGTTCAACACGAGTGTGTCTGTGTCTTTTTTTTTTCAAGTATATTTTGACGATTCGAGAGTTGGAATAACGGAAGACAAAATCATTCTAGAATGAGGTTAGTTCGTTTTACTTGCATTTTTGGATAACTAAACTTCATAAAAAAGCGACTGCTAATAGTGTCTTTCTAGTATGAAGTTTCGTTACTAAAATCTGCCCGTGATGATAAAAAACTTTGTCTGACCAAAAACAACAAAGTTGTAAAAGTTACCCCGCCAAAAAAAAAGCATCTGCCGCAAAAAGAATACATATCACTCCAATCCGCCGCTCATATGTAATATTGTTTTAGGTGTAAATGCTGGAGAAGTTTAAATGTACAGGACTACTTCTTAAAGTAATTTGGTGGGAGCCGTCAAAGTGGCACTGAATAAAAGGCTAAAGCTTCCACCAAATTACTTTAAGAAGTAGTCCTGTACATCCTGTAAAAAAATTTTTTTTGGGGACGTTGCCTGGAAGACGTTAGCCCTGTCAATGAAAAAAACAAGTTACGTCCGGTAATCATAGACTTGTTTCCTTTCGTTTTTTTTCCATTGGCGGGCGATACGCTCTCGCGTTTCTTGATTATTTAGTAGTCGTGCCCTTTACACAAGATACGCATAAAACGTTACTGGTAGTCTTCTTTAGTCATTTAGTCTTTTAGTCATTTAGTTCCCAAGAAAAAAAAATTTAAAAATTATTAATTCCCGTGTCCCAACGAAATTATTTAGAAAACTTCTATTCTATTGTTGAAGTAAAGGGCAAAGCAGAACGCTTACGTTACGTTACTTGCCGAACACCTATCAAAGACGATTCAATGGAGTTTGTATGCAACTGCACAGAACGCACGTAACGAAACGGAAGCTTTCGGAAAATTATTCGAAATGTAAAATTCCACGGAAATCCATGTCAGTTTGTTTGTCATACTTATACGATAATGTTATTTATTATTTTATTCTTTTTTAAATCTTGCGTATATTTCGTACTGCTAAAAAAACCTTAAAAAAAACTCGATTCCTTCAATTTTGCTTTTAATTTTGAATACCTTTTTAAATTTGACGTTTCGGAACAGAACGTACATACATACATATGTGACCATTTAATAATTGTCACAGCACGTAACGTAACGTAAACGTTCTAGTTTGCCCTTAACCCATTAACGACGAGACCCTAAAATCTTACCGATTGAGCTGAAATTTTCCACGTCTGCTAAAAATGGCTAAAAACACATTTTGTAGAAAAAAATGTTTCCCCCGGAAGCCGGGTTCAGGGTCCCGGCACTGTTACATATATGTAACATCAGGCACTCGACGTACTCGAGGGTGTTACATATATGTAACATCAGGCATGATACGGGGAAAGTGTGTTCAAGGTATATTTTTAAATTTTTTTTCAAAAAGAAAACATTTTATTAATTTTTTTTTAATAAAGCGAAAAATATATGAAAACCGATACTTTACATGAAGTTTGAAATGTAGATAAGGCAACAATAACGTAGAAATAATACGAAATGTGTGCGAAAAATGAACAGCCTTACAAAAATATTACGTCAAATATTGTATTATTTTATTTTATTATATATGTGTTTCTGCATGTGGAGTTGTTGTTGTTTTATTGAGAAGTTTCTTGAGCACCCACAGAACTAATAGATTTTTCAGTTTGTGAATAGGAAAAAAGTTTATAGAAGTACATTAGTTAACAATACAGATTTTGAGGATTATGGAAGATTTGCCAGTAAATTATAAAAAAATATTGTTTCAATTTTTTTGTCAATTTGTCCATCTGCCCAATTTGTCTAAAAAGGACTAAATATAGAGCCTATAATTCCTCCTTGTCTATCATTTGGTCTACATTAGAAACCATTTCTTCTTTCGTAGCTCAAAATATATCCTTTTAAACATTATATTAGCAGAATTAAATAGAATAACTAATCCTTGGCCCCATGAAAATAAAGCCTTGACTCCTTGCTTCGGATACCCTTGAACAGTGGCGGCTCGTGAAGTACAGAGCCGGGTGGGCAGATTTACTATCAGGAAAGAATACTATACATGCATATCCACACGGTTTTTAAATGCGTTAAAATTGTGCTCTTTGTTAGTCAGTCCATTTTAATGTTTTTAAGCTTGTTGTATCTACGTATGTATTAGGTGAACGTTTAGAGTTTTTTTTTACAAATCAGTTATGCTCAATCGCACCATGAAAATGCATACAGATAGCTACAGTTCGGAATCTTATATTACATCAATTTTTTGGCAGAGAACGGTCGCAATGTGGAAAAATAATCCAGTATTTACCTTTCAAAGGGACCAGCAATAGTCGCGACAATATTTCAATAAAATTATATTCAATTAGTATATATTAAGCACTGCTCCTTTTAATGGTAATTCAAATTTGGATACCTCTTTCTTTTTTTTCATTTGAGGCTGGAAAAGGCAACCCAAACGGATCACCTAATATATGATTAATTGTAATGATATATTAAATTATGATGAGACATTATGTCCGAAAGTTTGTTTACTTAAAATTATTTTTTAAAAAGCAATGCTAACATTCTTTCGCATAATAACAGGACATACCTACAAATCTTCCTGAATAAATAATTTATCAAAGACAATTCCGGTAAATTAGGAAGTTAGTTATACTTTCAAGCTGCTATGTATTTCTACAATTATGCAAATAAAATGCACTGCCCAGCAAGAGCTAGCGGGGAGGGTTTAGATCCCTCTTGCCATGGGGAGGAAAAAGGTGTGAGGAATAGAAGTGGGAATTTTTTTCTATATCATGCACATGCAATAACATAACAAAAAAAAATCATTTTTTTAAGTACATACAAACTAAATTTAAAACTTCCAGATCATATAGAGGAGAAAATATAAATAGGTATCTATATCAAGCAAAATACATATTAGATCAAATATATAAGATTTTAATATTAATCCCATCACCAAAATAAATATTTTATAATAGTAATTAATAACACTAAAATGTAGGGAATCAGAGAAAAGCGATTAGTGTTTCCTAAAAACATACGTAACAAATAAAAAATAAAAAACGGCCGTTGATAACGTAATCATGCACTACTGCTACAATTACGAGTATAACGCCTCCAAACCATTTCAAAAAAGGAAGAAAATCTGACAAAAACACGCACAAATTAAATACTCTACAATGCACCATGCACAATTTAAATGCGAAACTTATTATTGTATCCATGCACCACGCGCTATGCTACGAGTATCTAACTACTACAGAACAGCGCCACGGGCCACGCGCTCGCGAACGTTGCACAAGTTCATGGATACCTTACCTACTAGTGTAGTATTGGGCATGCCCTTTAGTGAAGTTCAGATACTTTCAATGCGCATGCGTTGACTGTATAAGAAGATTCATCGTGACTCTATGGGATATGGAATAGCTATAGAATAGATTGATGGTACATGTGGGCAGAAAGGCATTCTGCCCATAGGTTGAGTTGAGTGAGATGATGATGTTGATATGATGAGCAGATACATGAAGGAAGTATGAATGGGCGCAATGCAATGTACATAATGGTTGGTGATTCACACGTGCGCTTCTTATAATTATTCAATTGATATCAATATGAGCTTTCGCTTATGTAGAGGAGAGGAGTTTTTTATATTGGCAATTTAATCGTGATTAAGTACTAATAAATGGCTATTGTCATTTTAAGGAAAGTTACGTCACGTTAAGTTAGGTATGCATGTAGGTACCGAAGTGAATCAATTATGTTCTAAGAAATAACTTTTATTTTATTTTTATTTTTAGCTAGCATTTTGTAGGGTGGGCAGTGCCCTACCTGCCCACTTAGACCGGCCGCCCCTGCCCTTGAATCCGGCTATCATTTTAATCCACATAGGACAACTATTGTATCCATATTCCGGATTTCTAGAGCAATTCTAATTCCGACTCTCAATATTTTTGGTATGTTTTGCCAAATATGGCCGCTCAATTTGCCAGTCAAGAAGACACAAGGGTCTAAAAAATCATGTGACATGACTAATTTTAAGGAAAAATTTAAATAATAGAATTTTTTTTATTAAATTTTAACATTTATGAAGACTATTTATGCTATTTTCCTAGATAAAAATGTCTTGTTAAAATCCGGAAATTTTCGTTAATCCGGATTTTTTGGGCTTCTTTTTTTTATTTAATTAATCCGGACAACCGCGTCAAGAGTGTAAAAAATCCATAAAATAAAAAAAAACACTAAAAAAGTACATACTCATATATCTCTTATACGAGGAGTGCATTTTCCCCATATCAGGACGGATGTTACATATATGTAACAGTGTTATAAAAGTACTTATAAAACGTAAACTACGGACAATATTTTTTTCATTTATTTTTTGTATTGTTTAAAAAAGACCATGTAATAACATACCATTAATTTTTTCCCAATTTTTTTCAAACAATTAAATATAAAAATAAAATTCGTCTACTACTTTTACCATCGTGACGATTTTCTTCAACATCGAAAAAACCATCAGAAAGAAACCTCTATAACTTCCACAATAGTAAATCAAATTGAGCTAATTTGATTTCTACGTATTGCTAATATTGTCTAGTACAGGATAAAACACTTTTTAGTGCCGACTTGATATCCTATTCGTTTAGCAGCCGTTTGAAATGAAGGATGTCTTACTGTTACATATATGTAACATCAGGCATTAATGGGTTAAGTGTTAAGATGCCAACCTATATTTGAACTTTGATATCAAGAAAGCCTTGAAATTTTCGATAGTCATTCTCGATACGATAGGATCATACATATGTAAATATTATTTTTAAATTCGATTTGAAGACTATACGGGTGAGATTAGCTCAAGTATGATCATTTTACATATGAATAATAAAGGCTGTACAGGCAAAATAGAAAGTGTATAATGCAAATTTATTTCTGGGCACCAAATACATACCGCCAATCCGCTACGCTTATTGTTTTTTCTCTGGATGACGATTTTTCAAAGGAAACAGCTGTGGTTTAATATATGTAAATCAACCCTCACAAAGGTTCTAGGAAAACAAGGCGGATACAGTTCACAGTTCTAACAAATGCTTGGGGTGCTCAAATATGTAATTATTAGCCCACTCGCAGTGGCACAGAATGTTGGTCGTTACTCTATAAAATTTGCTTATGAAATGCACACCGCTACGAATTTACAAAATGCTTTTTTTTTTATTTTACTTATTTCGTAAGTAATTCGCGGTTTTCTCTAGTACAGAAAAACCTTCAAGTTTTTTGTTACCGAGTACTGATAGATAGTTTGAAATGAAGATTTAATAATTTATGTGACCAGCATCTCGGTGTTGGTACCTTGAAATTTTTTTTTTAGCAGCAGCAGTACGTCCACAAAATAATAATCGCGCCAAAAGTCCTTCTAAAAAATCACGCACAACTTTTGTGTCAAAATCCGGGCCCCTATGAAATCCCGGGCCCGGGGGGAATCACCCCGTTCCCCCCCTCTCTATAGGCCTGCATGTAAGAAAATCTCCCTCTATGATTTCTCGAATTAGATAAGCCCAAAAGTTGAGCGATGGATCCTAACTAAACAAAAACCGGTTATGTATTTGGAATGGAATTTGGAATGCGCTAATCTAGACAGCATTTGATGGGAAAAAGTTTATGTTAGGGTAAAATATTGAAAGTGTCCCGCTTTTTAAATAAAAAAATATTTTACTTTTTGGGGCTAGCTTCTTAATTTTTTTTTCCATATTTTCAAAGCATAAGCGTCTAAAAGCCTAAAAAAAAAAACAATGAAAATGGCAATTTTTTCATAATGCACGCAAAATGCACATTCGGGCATTTATATTGCACAATTTTGCACGGGATTTTTAGTGCACGTTTTTCAATTTTTTACTGCACGAAAATCCGGGCTCTACACATAACACATCACTTCATTCCCGAATTATCCATACATTATTGCACCAACAGCTGAATTTGTTCATTGAATGCATTCATAACTATGCACATGTATTTTTCATGGAAGACCTTTTTGTCGCCTATTTTAAATTGAAATTCAAAATGAACAAATAAAGCAATAATTGTCCTCTATTGTAAATGAGTACATAATAATGCCGCAATGAATAGCGCAGCCAGACGCAAACATTTTGTAAATTGCCTTCGATGAATATGCATGCTGTTCGTAGCCATGTCAAAATATCAATGTTCACCATCAGTACGGCTAATAATAACACTTCAATAGACTTCCATGCTCTATGGTGTCAGTAATTGATCAATTGATGGTGGAAAGCTTTTGAAAAGATCTAATGAAGGCGAACAAGCAGCTTTCAATACAGAGATAATTTCCTTGAATAACAAATTGAAATTTTCTCCTTATAATTAGTTGTGTGAATAATGAGGTAATTTACTGCATGTTTTTTCTTTCTTTATACGTAAATACATATTTAATTCGTCATTATTTTGGCTCTGAAGCTTTCTTCTGGTTGGTTTTGATGTGGATAAACTTCCATATACAATTTCTATCCACTTTTCAAAGGTCTTTATAACTCCAAATAAAAATAGTTGAGGGAGTATATCTCATTAAAATTAATTCATAGTAAAAAAAACAAGTAAGCTACTAATTACCTGAAACTTTCTACTGACATGATAAAAATTTGTTTATTATTATGCGTCATGACACTGCAAGTTAAATGTCAAAGATTACTTTTTTTTTACTTTTGTTGATTGTGTTCGGTTTTTTTGGTACTTATAATGTAAATATTTGACGCACAAAAAGTCGTCGAGGTTTATATAAATATAATTATAGTAATCACGCAACTCATGTTTTAAACCTTAAAGGGTAAGGTTTGATTTACTTACGTACATATACATACATACATACATATTTTTACTTCAACAATTTATAACTCTTATAATTATAACGAACTTATAAACATAATGTATATCTTTATTTATAGAACAAATGATATAACTTATGTACATACATATTATGTATGTATGTCTGAAGTTCGATTTGAAAAGGATCCGTTGAATTGAAAGATACCCCGTCTTAAAAAAAAAACATACGATTAATTATGTGAATACCGTAAAAGTAAAGAACACTTCTCGAAATAAGCATCGAAAAAAATAACCAAAAGAAAGGTAAGTCAATTAATAGTAAAATGATTTTTGCAGAAATTCTGATTAAATATATGTTGCGTCATAATCTGCGAATCTGCAAGCCTATCTATCAGTTATCCATGAGTCTGCCAAGGACCAAAGATCTTTCATAAGAGAACTCCTAGTGAATAGTGGATTTACGGACCCATCGATCGCTATGGAGACTCTTCACTCAATATGTAAATAGAGAGTTCTTCTTCATCTAAACAAAAACTGTTCATAAGAGACGGTAAGATATGCAGATATTGCGAAAATGGTAGACGAACCAAAAATCTACCTGACGGAGGCGCACAAAAGTAGTATGATATTTCCATTATTATTAACATCTGTATGACCTTATACCGATCAACTAGATAAACGTTTTTTTAGGAAAAGTCGGGTAAAATAGTTAAAGAACTCGGAAAATAAGTTTTCTAGAATTGTTACAAAGACAATGCCCTAGAAACCCCCTGATGAATCACAGCTCGGAAGATACAATGTCAAAAGCCATTGATATCTTTTTATAATTAAGATCTTCAATTAAGGATTAAAGATCCTAGCACCCACCTACCTCATAGTTCTGCTAGGATCTGTGAATAAATTTCAAGGGTCCACTGCAGCCTTCTTCTTCACGGCGTAACCTAGCCGTGTGCGTTTGCTCTCAATACTTATGATTCAGGCTAGTGCTGAAGCAAATCTAGGCCCTGGTGGGTTTTTGCAACTGACGAATCTTTGGGAATGGTCGGTCAGTGATGTGTAGCTCCCATGGGGGTAGCCAGGAGTTCGTTCAGGGGGTGCCCGCACCCTAAATCAATTTTTTTTTAACCTAATGATCATACCTTTGAATTTTCTTATGGTGGCAGCGAAATATAGTATGTATGTAATTTATTAAAACAACAACAATTAATATTTGCCCTTAATTTATTGCCAACCGACAAATATCGTTAGAAATGTTTATTCGAAATTTTTAAGAAAAGACAATACCTTCATCACTTTTCAACGATATATGATGCTAATTGCATCTAATTCGCTTGCGATTCCAGTGCTTTTTATGTCCTGTGGACATCATATCGTACTTGTCATTTGCAAGAAATATATGCAGATAATATCAGTTTTAGATTTCACTATTTTTTTTCTCAAACGAAGTGGCATTACTTATGTATTTCCAAATCCATCTTTAATAGAAATTTCTTCTTTCTTCCTCTTTGTGGTACGACAGCCCGACGTCTGGCCTTGGCCGCCTGGATTGAAGACCTCCAATTGTCGCGGTCACGCAACGTTGTCCTCCAGTTCCGAAAGCCAAGCATCTAGTGGGCGTCCTCACATACAGAATGCTCCCATCGGGCTCTCAATCGTCCACGCAATCTGGCTCCGTCCACTCGTTACGCGTTCATCCTTTTTTATGGACATGCGATTTTCGCTCATCCCGACCATTTCAGTCGCTGCAATTTCACGATTTTCGACACATGTAGCTCATCATACAGCTGATACAACTCATGGCTGTACCGGATGCACCATTCGTTCACGGACGGCCCGAAGATTCTTTGGAGAACCTTTCGCTCAAATGTGTCCAACAGGTGTTCAGAGTTTTGGGTTAGGGTCCATGCTTCGCAGCCATAGCATGGCACAGGTCGGATGTTGGTTTTATACACGTGGAGTTTCGTGTTCCTGTGAGCCAGCTTCGGTTTCATAATTGGGAGGACCGAAAAATAACACTTATATATAGTTGTATCCGTCGCTTTATCTCATCTGTTTCGTTGGCGTCCTTTGACCAATTGCAACCCAGGTAAGTGAAGTTGTCTGCATACCCTACATTGAGGTCCCCGACTGTGATGCTTGAATTTATTGGCGTTGTAGTTTCTGATTGCACCATGACCTTGGTTTTGGATTCGTTGATATGTAGCCCAACTTCTTCTGTTATTGAGATTATGCAGAAGGCTTTCTGCATCACTCAATCTTCGAGACATGATGTTGATGTCGGCGGCGTACGCTACTAGTTGAGTCGACTTAATGAGTAGCGTTCCGCTGCTGTCCAAATTAATGGCTCGAATTACATACTCCAGAGCCAGGTTGAAAAGCGTCGGCGCCAACCCGTCGCCTTGTCAGTTTCAAATAGGTCTGTGAGTCTGCTCTGCACTCTGACCTGCGAAACGGTATTAGTCATCGTCATCCTTATGAGTCGCACTAGTTTAGCCGGTATTCCAAAATGCAGCAAAATGTTGTACAGTACGCTTCGATCGATACTGTCGTATACTTGCTTGAAGTCGACAAATATTTGGTATACGTCGATGTTGTATTCGCAGCACTTCTGTAGTAAAAGCTGATCTGTCGTCGAACGACCAGGTCTAAAGTCGCCTTGGTACTCGCCAATGATTTCTTCTGCGTACGGATTAATTCTATTTTCCAGAATTTTAGATAAGATCTTTTTTTATAGTTTTGCGCCAATATTCCAGGATTATTTCGTCGTTCCAAACTTTAACGATAAGTATGTGCATAGCCTTAACAAGGCTCTCCCCACCATGCTTCAGCAGTTCAGCTGCAATCTCGTCAGCGCCCGGGGCTTTATTATGATTTAGTGATTGCATGGCGAGATCAACTTCTTCTACTGTTGGGAATTGAACGGGAGGGCCTGTTTCAGCCATCAGTTCCAGAACTTCTTGTGTGGGGTTGTTCGGTTGAACATTGAGGAGCTCTTCAAAATGTGAGGCCCAGCGTTTATTAACGCTATCGGTGTCGCTAATGATATTGCCATCCTTAGCCTTACAGAGGCTGGTCCTGGGTTGGTATCCACCTTTAATGGAAATAATTAGATTGTACGCTTGTCTACTGTTCCTACTAGCTAGTCTTTGGTTTATTTGCATCAACTGCTCGTCAAGATGCTAACGATTCTTACGCCTAATTAGAAAAATAAAATAAATAACAGGCGCGACAATCCAGCATTGGACTAAGGCCGCAGGATGTGTTAGTGACATCCTATTTCCAAGATCTTATCTGCTTTTAACCTATCCGAAAATCATCGAGGCTCGTCATATTTGTTTTTTTTTTTGGCCCCTAACGAATTTTGACATTCTTCGTCAAACAAATCATTCTGGGCTCTCCGGGCTTTGTAACCCACAACCTCTGCGACCCCTTTGATGGTGTCTTTGAGTGTATCCCAGATCTCAAGGGCGCATTCGTTGCTGATGTTATTTAGCAAGGGCGTCGTATAAGCAACCACCGTGGCATCTTCCGACAATTTGTCAACCGCAAACATTTTTTCCGGGTTGAATTTCGAATGATGCACCAAAGAAATTCTGCACCTATAAGTCGCCTTCACCATAGTGGTCAGAATCAATATTTGCTCCACGATAGGATCGAACATCCATTATGCTCGAATCTCTTGCAGACAAAGACGTGGTCAATTTGGTTGACGGTATGTTGGATCTGGATCTGGAGATCTCCAGGTGTGCCTATGAATGCGACGATGCGGATAACACGTAGAGCTAATGACCATATTTCTGCTGGTCGCGAAGTCAATTAGTCGTTGGCCATTGTCGTTACAGTTTTCTTGGAGGCTGTACCCTCCAATAATCCCCCTATGCCAACTTTCGTTTCCGACTTTGGCGTTAAAATCCCGCAGCAGCAATTTATTAGTTTACGAATTAAATTAGGTGCTGGATAACGCAAGCTATCAATTCCTATAACCAAAATATTTTCTTGGAGTGATCAAAGTTAGTTGGATAGCATGATTTCAAACATTGACGGATGAGATCCTTACGAAAATAAAACCTTATAGGCTATTCACACATGGCCGCAAAATCTAGGTTGATTATGAAATCTCGAATCCGGTTCACACTAGGGTCGTTATCTTGTTCGACGACTTGACAGTATGCTAAAGTCCGTCTAAATTGTCCCTCTCAACATTTTGATACACGACTGAAACAGCTATTTATATTGATTTATAACAACAAGAAGTAGAATCTATCTTATAAAAATCTATGTCAATGATTTATGTTCGTCAAAAGGGTAAAAATCACACTAAGTGTACAAAACCATGGACAGAGCGGAAAGTGGGTTAGACGGCGGAACTCACACACTTCACCACGATTTTGTAGAGATTTTGGTTAAAATCTCGGCACAAAATCTATGAAAATGTATGCGAATTCTTGAACGTTTTAGCCTAGATTTTGTAAAATCCTTAGACAGCTTTAGAAGTGTCTCCCTAAGAGAAAGATTTCAGTTTTGAATGATTAGACGGCAAGCGAGATTTGATATTAAAGAAAGACCTGAAAAGTACGATTATGATTAATATTATTCTGGATTGTCAACGGCAGTGTGCGGATGGCAGTCTCTTAGGTTCCCTGTCTTGGAATATCTAAGTCTCCGCGATTTAAATTTTTCTATTTAAAGAGATCCTGAAATTACCGATTGAGACAAGCCATCACTGATCACCTCCTACACGTTCTTTATTTTTAGTACAGAAATTTTTGTGAGTATATGGTTCATCATAAATTTAACAATTTCCACTAGAAGCCCAGCAGAAATCTACGTTAGCGTTACCATTCACAGAACTGCCTGTAATGCACGCCATTAAACTTACCATAACTTTTTGGACGAAAACAAAGAAGATGGAATGAGTGAATTTAAGACCGTGCTTAAGCGCGATTTTAGTAACACTGCACAGCAAAAAATCGGAGTGATTTTCACTCCGAATCGGTGTCGAATAGTGTCCATCCGAATCGGATAATATTGGCATAAAACTCGTAACTAGGTATTGCTAAAGACTCCGAACGAATGTAATGATTTTATCCTTTTGGGGTAATAATTTGTATTCAAAAGAATACTTTCATTAACACCAGAAAGAGTGATTCTCGATATTTTTGATTTTATCCTTTTGGGGTAATAATTTGTACTAAAAAGAATACTTTCATTAACACCAGAAGGAGTGATTCTCGATATTTTTGGATTAAAAAAAACACAGTTTTCACAGGGAAGGAACATGTGACTCATAAATGAGATTTGTATAACCTCTCTATAGGTGATCATTTGCCTCTTTGCGCTCTAAAATGCATAATAAATTTACAGTGGGACTCGATCCCGGGACCCTATGATTTGTAGACGAACGCCCTACCTATTCAGCCAACCAGACTAACTCATGGACTTTGTAATTTATACAACATGTGACATCCTTCTAGTACCATAAAACTCAATCCGATCGGTGGATTCAAAATTCGAAAATCGGATGAAATTAGCCCCAGCACAATAACTTGATTAAACATATTATGGAATTGATCCGATAGGAGTAATACGTAATACTCAATACCAAATGGGATATTCTTTGCAATGTTTCCGAAAAAGGTTTTAATTTAGAAGTTTCGTCCGTATCAGATTATTTTCTAATAAAACCCCTGATGCCGGTGTTATTTTGAGCATGTTTACTCCGAAATAATTTTGCTGTTTTTTTTATCCTATCGGATTTTCTTGCTCGAATACCCGGCATTGTTTTGCTGTGTACGAGTAATCGGTCCTCAGTATTAATCATTGCCTGCTATGGGCCAATTTCTCGTATCGACTGGTTAGTCTTATCGTATAGACAAGACGCACACCACTTTCCGAAAGTTTGTATATTATATTCAATTGAATGTTTGTTTACTTACTGTTTAGCTACACCAAATTTTGTTACACAATTTCATACAATGGCGTAACCAAGCAAAATAAGGCGATACTATGCAAAATAAACTAAAATTCACTTCAATATAATGTAAAAGCTTTCAGAAAATGGTGTGCGTCTTGTCTATATAAGACTGACCAGCCGATTAGATGTACGAGAAATCGCCCATATGTGATTTTAGTTTCTCCATAATAGACCGCACCTATATGCCACATTATGAAAGAAGGTTGCCATTGGAGGGTGGGGGGTGAACCATCAAAATTTAGTTTTAAATTTTTGACTTCCCAGATTTTCTGAGTGGACAATCAATCACAAAGAAAAAAGTTTTACTTCAGACATACATACATATTTATACAAGTTAAAGTTGCACCTAAAGAATTGAACAAAATTAAACCAAAACGGCTAAAAACGTATTGTGGGAAGAGATTATCGTTTCTATTCTATTTAACGAAATTTTAAAATAACGCGTTAAAGGTATCACCACAATAAAAGCGATCTTGCAATGTTAGTGGATCAACCAGTTTCATTACACTATCAGTTTCCAGTGATAACCTTTCAGACAATTATTGAAGACAAAACTACTCATGCGAGATTAAATGCATTCTACAGTACCTACCGATTGCATATTCAGAAACTCACTTCTTCTTACTTTCTATTTTGATGAAGAAGCTATACATAACACAAATCACATAAATTCGTATTCGTATTCGGAAACATTTGTTAGATTTGCATAAAATACAACAAACTTCCTTATGTATTTGCTATTAACACTTTTATTTGTTGTTTGAAAATAACAGCAAATTGTCCGTACTCAACGAATGATGCTTGTCGTACTTTATAATATTTTTAATCTTCAATTATGTATGGAAGTCATTCAATGGAACATTAATTTCATACTTGACGACAATAATTTTCCATAGTGGCGCTTGCCTCAGCGAGGTGAGTGTAGAGGTGAGATTTCCATGCAATGATGATGGTGGACGAACATCATTTTCGGAATGAGTACCCATCCAAGAAGTGTTAAAGACACATTATCAAGTGTTTGCATAAATCTAAAATTGCGTCTTTTTTCGTCATGGATATATGGCGAAATGTGTCCATATCTATACAAGTTGCCTAACAAATCAGTCTCATAGAGAGTAATTGTAAGTAATTATGAATGCACGTAACATTATGAATATTACGATAAAATTGGTAATGGTTATTGGACGTGTGTAACGATAACACTCAATGTGAGTTGGCAGAAGTTTCTATAGTTGGTATTTCAAAATGTGTAACTGAAAGTGCGTTGTTGAATTTCTGGGTTTCTGGAATTTTGAAGCAAACGCCATCATAAGCGTTCTCAAATAAAACTAGGAAAATGCGCAAGGATTTATGACGTCCAAACCGAAACTATAACCACATACAAAAGTTTGAGAAAAGCCCACAAGCGAAAAGTTTACATTCTTTTAGTTTCCCCTGCGAGGGAAATCGGTGCTCCATTCAGGCAATTTTCCGCAGATATAGGGTTTTTGGAAACTGCCGCATAAACGCATCGGATTGTGATTTCTAGCAAAAAAGTTGTACGGAACATAACCCCATTCTTAACCCTTTAGCTGCCACAGGGATTTGAAGATTTTTGAAAACATCATTTTCTTGCACGACTTAAACCTCAATATCTCAAAAGCTAGACTAGCTAATTTAAGATGATAATTACAGAAAAAAAATCCCTAAATATTCAAACTAACCACAGTAGAATCGGATAAAAGGTTTGATTTTTACAGAGCTTCAAATTTAAATATTCGCGATTTGACCCAAAAACTAATTATTTTTCCAGCTCAATTTTCTCCAAACTTCTTCCAAACAGTTTTGATATGTTATGTGTAAGAAACTAGGGTCAATTTTATCTCGAATTTAATTCTATTCAATTCAAACTGCCCCTCAAGCTCTGCAATTTGGTAAAACATATTCAAATTATGTCAAAATCGAGCTTAAATTAATCCTAGTTTTCTGCACTTAAAGCATTAAAACTGGTAGAAATAATTGCTCTAGAATAAAATGATGTAAGAAAGATATGATTGTAAGACTATGCGCCAATTTTTAAAGGAATCGTACAAGCACCTGACCAGGGTAGAAGTTGGAGAAAATTGAGATGGAAAAATAAATTGTTTTTGGGTCAAATCACAAAATTTGACTTTGAAGCTCTGTAAAAATTAAACCTCTTATCCGATTTTAGTGTGATTAGTTTTATTTTTTAGGCTAACTAACAGTTGTGGCTATAATAATTATTTTATTTCGCCTTTTTAGCTAGTCTAAGTTAAGAGAAATTAAGGTTTAAGTGGTACAAGAAAATGATTTTTTCAAAAATCATCAAACGCCTGTGGCAGCTAAGAATTAGGGGTAAGTCCAGTGCTGGAAATCACATGAGGAATCACAATCCGTTGCGATTATGTGGTATTTTCCGGACAACCTGTATAATTAATTTCGGGGCATCGATACCCGCAATACTTAGGCTTCTCTTAAAACAAAATTTTCAGAAAGCTTTTCCATTATATTGAATGGAATTTTCGTTTAATTCGCATATTTATGTTATCTTTTACTCATTTACGCTGCTACATGAAATTGCGCAATGATTTTTTCAATCTAAGATGATGGCGTAGCCAAGAAAAATATGTCGTAACAATGCAAAACAAATACACACGGTAGTCATCAACGCACCATGCTCCACTAGGAGTTACGGTAATTGAGAGAGAATGCAAAATAAACAAAAATTCCATTCAATACAATGGAAAAGCTTTCTGAATATTGTGTGTGTCTTCTCTATATGATAAGACTAACCCAGCCAATATGTACTGAATAAGAGCTATCAGAAACCGAGCCTTAGACTTGGATATATCTTCCTGAAATGCAATAATAGTTACTTTAAGCCAGTTATTATCAAGAAGTATGATCATCTAATCAGTGATTTCAGGAGAAACATCATATCAAGAGCAACAGAAATATGTAATGATATTCTTAACACTAAATTCTACTTTTTTACTTAGCGTTTAAGTTCGGTACTACAAAGGTCCATCTACACTTTTCAGTCATCAGTCACAGTCAATTTTCATACAAGCTCGTTAAAATAGTAATAACATTTTTGTACATTTATCTTTATCATCATCAATGTGGCACAATAGCCAGCAGCTGACGTCAAGCTGCTGCTGGCTTTGATGGAAGTTAGTCGAAGTGGGTTTCTAGGTGGTTATAGAACTCGTCCCTAATTGTGTCTTCTTTTCTGTAGATGCGTGCGCATTGATGAGCCAGAGATTAGCCAAACTGGTCTGGGTACGGATGGCACATAGCCGCTCGTTTATGGGTTTGAAGCCAATAATGTGATCCTTTAGCTGCTTACTCACGATGAAAGCTACTCCAAATTCCTCGTTGCCCTCCTCTTTACCACTCGTAAAAATAGTGTACGAATTGCGGTCGCTAATCACGCTTTTGAGCCATTTTGCAAATCCGAGTTATTTTCGCTAAGAACTCTTTAGAAATCAAATTCAAATCAATAAAAAAAGTCTGCAGATTTTTTGTAGAGTTCACTTCCATTATTATTCTAGATTATAGTAGATTTATGGAGGGCACAGGCAACAGAGTTGCCCTAGGCACTGCTACCGGTGGTCTATTTTACTATTGCCCCTACTGTGAATCAGATGAACTTATCTAACCGACTACCTTCGATAAATCGATTCAGCTGGGCCATATTTATAGTGTCGATATCCTCTTCTAAGGGAAAAGCGATATCGAAACATTCTAATCGGCGCCTTGCATGCCTCTCACACTCACACAGGATGTGAGAGGCAGTTTCGTCGTCAGCCTCACAAAAGCGACAGCTAGCGTCGGTAACAATGTACAAGCGCTTTAAATTACCATTTAAACGGCAGTGCCACGTAAGTAGCCCGCATATAATCCTAACCCTGTTTCTGGTCAGTTTCATCAGATCAAGGGTACGTTTGGGTGAGTAGTAGTCAACGAAAAGTTTTGACTGCCTAAGCCTTGGAAGAGCTTCCCAATGTGAGGTGGCCTTGTCTTTTTCCCACTCACTAATTATATTCCTGCATGTACAGAGTGGTAGCCCACAGTAGGGTTCTGGGCCATAGAAGGGGGCAGTGGATGCTCTTCTTGCGAGCTCAAAATATGGTGAGACTGTTGAGAGTGCCCACCTGTTGGAGGATTTCCTGACAAACCCACACGAGCTTAGATGTAACAGTACAGCTCGTCAGCGCTTTTATTGCTGCTTGGCTGTCAGCGAAAATTGCTATTTTCTTGTTGGTGTAACCTTTGTCAAGGAATAATCTTGCACATACTTCGACTGCGTACACTTCCGCCTGAAACACGGATGTATTCCCATAGGAATAAAGATATTAGTATTCGGGCCAGTAATTCCAGCGCCAGATCCTGTATCGGACTTTTAACCGTCCGTGCAAAATTTAATGGTACTAGGGTGTAGTGATCTCAATCTGTCAGTACAGTGTTCCCTTTCCCACATCCCTGCATGAGAAGGATCAAAACGCAGAGTTTTGACCAGATGGTCTGATGGCATGTCCAGTAACATACTGTTACTTAACCATCCTTGTTGAACTGAGCTCAGTAGGGACGCCGCATCACATGCTTTGAGCCTAATGATGGCTAGCCTTGCCACTGCCCCGATGTGTATGTGGAGAGGTGGCAAGTTCAGCAGGTGGCGGCTGTGGGGCTAGAGAAGAAGGCTCCAAGGACAGCTAGACAGGCCAGCCTCTGAATTTTCTCAAGACATCGCCTCTCGTCTATGGTGGTTGCTCTTCTCCACCACACGACCGCCCCATATCACTTCGTCTTTTAGCGTCCCTAATCTTTTTGTTGTATTCCGTGAGGGTGAAGCGATACAGAGCCCAGACCCCGTTGCGCTTGGCCCTGTTGAACAGCTTCCTCACTTTTTCCTGAGGCCAATTAGTACTTTGTGCAACTCTTCGCTCGATTCCTGCAACATCCGCAAAGCTTAAGTCAAAGCGTATGTGCATGTGATCAGATAAGGAGGGCTCCTCCCAGCGACGTGCATTCATAATAAGCAATTCCAAACTGCTTGACTAGGAAAAACTCCGGATTCATTATCACCGACATCACCAAATATCATTTTTGACAACATTTTCTCCTCCTGACGATTTATTCCGAAATCCCCGCGAAGTATGTATGTACATGCAAAAACTAAAACGAACACCATGCCGCACATAATCGAACCAAACTTGTTTGCAGCATGTGTACGGACTTGGCAAATGTATCTATCATATCATAATTCATGTACACGTACATGATGCAGTGAGCAGAGGAACATGTTGATTCCAGATGCTTGAGTCGGTTCATATGATGGGCGAATATTTTTTGTTTGTTTTATGTGCGAATTTATATGAGCGCACTCAAGCAGAATTGGTGTTGATTGACTAACATGTTGCGTGTGGATTGAATATGGATAGTAGACGTTAAATGCATGTTGAGAGGAAAATATAAACTTCAGTTACATTTTCCAGAAGAAATCAGTTGACTACAGGTGACTTTTTGTGGAATTTAAAAAAATGTTCAACTTTGTGTGTTTTTTGGGAAAAGTTTGTAGTTTTCTCTTCAAATTATGTCGGAGTTGTGCTGTGCGGCAGATTTTTTAATAACATCGGAATTTTCGACCCTTTTATTCGCTAAGAAAGGAGGATCGTTCAATCTGGGTGGTCAAAATTTAAAATTCATTTTGAATGTAAACAAAAAAGCGTTACACGGAAATTTAATTTTGAAACATATGGAAAGTACATTTGGCTTACCGGAAGTTGTAAATTAAATAAATTATTTTGTTGGCCGTGTGTTTTGTTCGCGAACGAGAAATCTGTTTAGAATAAATCAGGACTTAGCATTTAAATATTTAACGGGTTCAGCTGTAAAGCACGCTAGTTCGGAAACACATCTTCAGTCGTTAATTAAGTTAGATTTCTTCGGATCGCAAAGAATAGAGCTTATGCTAAATTACCAGGCGGCATTATTGATTAGATTACATAACGAAAAAGTTGACCGTAATCGGAATATTTTGAAACGTTTAATCGTTACAGTGATTCATCTCGCAGAGCAAGAGCTTCCTTTATCGGATTCTATGATATAAGTGCCAACCGTAAGGCAATAACTTCTCATGTTTTCAAAGGATTTTAAATTATGTCGGTAATAAGCTAAATGCACAATGCTACGATGGCGCAGCAGTAATGAGTTATCAAATCCGCGGAGTTCAATCTCTAACTCGCGAAAGATATGAGCCCGCATTGATCGTTCCATGCTATGCTCATTCACTAAATTTGGTTTTGTCTAAAACGGTTGAATTGATTCTAGAAATTAAGCTTTTTTTTTGCGTGCATAAACGAGAAAGCTACTTTTTTCAGTACATCCACTTAAAGGGCAGATCTTTTTTCATCTATAGTTAAGCGCCGATTACCACTTGTTTCCAAAACGCGTTGGCATTATCATTTTCGAATTATTAACGTTATATTTGAAGACTAGGATGATATTATAATAGTTTTTGATACGATTTTAAATAATTCCGAGAACTGGGATGGCAATTCCTTGACCTCTTCCGATACGTACACATCAATTTACAGAATAAGATTTTCATTTTTTCAGAAATATTCTCCAAAACCGATGTTTAATTTAATATAATTCAGAGTAAAGCTATAAATATTTCATATGCAAGCCAAAAAATTATTGGATTTGAGAACTGGCTCGGAAAAGACTTTTCTCAGAAGTTTGAAAATTTATGCATATTCGAAAGTAGCAGAAGAATATGAGCCACCGCCGCAAAAATCTAGAAATTCAAAAGGTCCGATACAAAATTTGCGAAGGATATTTAGAGAGATTGTATACGTCATTCTCGGGCAAATTCGAGAGAGATTCAATTCATTCAAAAATCTTTCATTCTTAGAATTACTAGAACCAAATTATTTTTCCAAATTTGAATCCAATTTTCCAGGAAAAAACTTTGACTCGCTTATTGAGATTCACAATTAATTTTTTGATAGAATAAAGCTAAAAAATTAACTTAAAGTAATTTTTTCGTCAGAAGAGTTTAGAAAGGCAAATGTGAATCAAATTCTAGAATATTTACAAAATCGGCCTTAAGTCGCGAATAGTTTTAAACAAGTATATATTCGAGCAAAATTATTAACAATATTTCCAGTCACTGTTGCTTCTGCCGAGAGGTCGTTTTTAACTTTATAACGTATCCATACATTTTGAAGAATCACCAATCCTAGGGAAGGTTTTCAGATCTTGTTTTGATTGCTGCCGAAAAGGATATTCTCATACAAATGCGAAGAGAATTTTTTTTTTTTATAAAGTAATTAAAGCTTTTTTGGATAAAGAGAGGCGTGAAGAATAAGAAATGCTTTATTTTTTTATTCCTGATTTCTTCTATAAGGCATAAAGCCGCTTGCTATAAACGCTTTTGCAACTGTGTTTATTGTATTATTCAGTTCATTTTTATTTATGTGAAATTGGCTTTAGAATGATCAACTGCTTGACTATGAGGAATTTTCACTGCACGTCACTGGCTCCTCCGATACATGCCAGGTACGAATTCGTTCCGCTATTGAGTTGCTCACAGAGTTAGATCAAGTACTTCTTGCCTTACTCTGGTTACAAATGTAGGCTGACATCCTCGGTTGAGAGTACATTATGTAGATCAAGTGAAGTAATTAATTCATTAATTCACAAACAGAAGAGGTGAGTACCTACCTCTTCTGTTTGTGTCTGTGGTCTGTGCTACCCCACAGTGTATGGTGAGCGTTGGCGTCGCAGCCTAGCAACATGGCTTTGCCGTTGGTTTTGCAATGGAAGGCCAATTTCTGAATTTCCCCCGCTGGAATGTCCATGTCGCCAGGTAAGTAGGCGACATTGACAAAACCCTCGTATTGTAGACGTAGACCCCTGTACGCTTGTTTCTAATAAATCGATGAAATTAAATTACTGTCCAAATTAGCCAGTTTCCCTTCTTATCTTTTTTAAGATATTGTCAATTCTGTGACAAAGCATTTATTTAACACGAAGAATAGCAATTAAAGAACAAGCACCTTTTCTTTTCTATTCCTATATCTCATCGTATTGCATTTTCTCACATTTTATCTGCTTATCCAAGCATTTTAGAAACATGGCATCTATTGTCACGACATTTAGTTATATTGACATGTTTTTAGCTATGTAGAAATAATGTTCTGTGCTTCATCATAAATAGATTTGGTTGCGCTAACAATGCAATAAGCTTCCGAAGAGATCGTCTATACCTAATACGAGGCAAAGATGCACTATGTCTGCAGATGTCCACATAGCTACTTGCACATGCTATTATAAAACAAAGCATGGCAATTGACGATAAAAACTTCCTTCACATTAAAGCAAAAAAAACTTCGAAAAACAAAACAGCAGGACTGCACCTCTTCACGATTATGCCATTTGAAGTTACCTTAGTTAGAGCTAGAAGAGGATTTTATCCAATTTTAAAACGCTAGCATGTATGTTGTAGATATTGTATTGAAGAATCGGCTGATGTTCCGAAAAGATATTGATTGCATCTTACTTAAAATACGTACCTACAAATAAAATGCTTGGTATAGCTTATAAAATAGCGATCACAGTGAATCCCCTTTATAATACAAATATGTATATTATGTTACTTTAAGCACTTTTTAAGCAATTGTTAAATTCCCAATTCCTATAGTGGATTTCTATTAATTCATGCTATGTGTACCTATCTGTACCATATATGTCTATGATTTAAGACATATACGTACATCCATACATAGAGTGAGAACTACTCGTAAATGCGACGGTAAGTTGATCATTCAATATCTAGAATTGTAAGAAATGTTCAAGTGTAAAATGTTATGAATCTCCCAAAAACAACTTTGTTGTAAAAAGTTTCCGCCAAAGAAAAAGCTGTCAGCCGCAAAAAGGATTGATATAATACAATCCCGCCAAAATGCTCGCAAGGATATGCATTCAAAAGTGATTGAATTAGTTAATAGTTTCCACCAAAACAGCGTGGTGCGGTATGCGTCAGAATTTGTGAAATATTTTCCGCCGCCATAGACCACCCTGAATTTGCCAATTCGTGTGGAGTCTGTGTTGTGTGTGTACCGCGTAACGCACCCGCGCTGGTTTCGTGGAAGCTAATTTCTTTCAACGCTTATTGGCGGGGAGCTGACGAGGGTGCTATTTGCTGCTATGCTCTTTTCTTGATCAGATTTAATCTCGAATCTTCCAGCCTTGTAGATAAAATGTGTTTTACAAACTTTTTTTGCTTTCCTTCGTATAGACGACTTTTCCCTTTTTTATATTTTAAAATAAAGTTCTTTCGTGATTTTCATAAGATTGGTTTTATCCTGCAATTACCCCTATGAAAGCTCCCCGCCACACAGCATTGCAAGAATTAGTAAGTACGAAAACCCGTACTTGTACTCGGCAAAAATCAGACATCCTCCGGATTTTGGCAGGGTAGTTGGGTATGGCCCCCTGATTATGGGGAAAGAAAGTACCCACACGTTGGTGGTCCGCAACCTTGAAAGAAGGGACAAAGGGGGGTCTTTTTTGTGAGTAGCGAAACACGTCTGAATGCTATTTGGCAAGTGATCTTTATTCAAAAATATTTGTTAGTAATTAGTATGACAGGTTTTCATGTTTGAGCGCACAATACGTAAATGTATATGTGTATAGAACGAAATGGAAATGGAATTGTAATTTATTGTAACATTCTCACTCATTGGAATTTAATAAAAAATATGAATTCTGAATACAATGCAAAAATTTGGCTAGTAACTACCATGTTATTGTTTTATTTAATTCACAATACTAAGTCCCATTCCGGTGGAACAAAATTTGCATTTTGGACCTGCGAGAGCCTTAGTCAATTCGTCTGCAATATTTTCCATATTCAACGCAGACGATGCCCTCGGTGATCTTCTCGCGAATATGATGGTGCTTCACGTCGCGCTTTGTAGGCATCAGAATAGCTTAATGCGATTGTGCTCTCGTTGTCGCACATGATTTTGATTGTTTGCTATTGCTTCATGTCCAATTCCCGGCCAAAATAGTATCACCAAATTGCTTCTCAAACTGTTGATAAAGCGACGGATTCTGCTTCAGTGGTTGATTGGCGTTTGCTGCACCATGCAATTGCAGCATTTGACAGCTTAAAAACATAGCCAGAGCATGATCTTCTGTCGTCGGAGTTGGTGGCATGATCGGCGTCCGTATAGCCAACTAGATAAGTCATATCCGATTTTGAGAACTTCAATTTGTAGACGATTGTTCCCTTCAAGTATTGTGTGATCCCTTTGACCGCTGTCCAGTGAGCCTCGCCGAAATTATTATTGAATCGACTGACATTGTTTGCAGAAAATGCGATATCCGGTCGCGTTCCCTGTGCCACATACAAGAGAGAACCGACCCCTTGTTGATATGGGATCGACTTCAAATTTTCTCGCTGGTCATCATCCTTCGGGCACATTTCTTTCGTTAATCTCTGATTCACGTCGCTCGGAGTCTTTGCCGGATGACAATTTTCCATACCAAAGTGACGGATGATGTCACTGATGTGCTTCGTTTGATCCAAATAAATCGAGCCATATTCTTCGTCCGTGATATTGAGGCCAATGCAATTGCTTGCCATGCCCAAATCTTTCATTTTAAATGAATCGCAAAGCGCCTTGAGGTGATTTTTCCTTGTCTCTTTCGACCACAAAATTACGAAATCATCCATACATATACGGCTAGGATGATTGATCGATCCTCGGAATAATAGACGCCAGGGTCGCATGACGATTTCTTCAAGCCGTATGACAAAAACATGTTTTTAAGACGTGTGTTCCATGCGCGTCCACTTTGCTTCAGACCGCAAATAGCGCGTTTAAACCGACACGCTTTGCTGCTGTCATCGCGATAGCCTTCCGGTTGTTCCATGAAATTTCCTCCGAGGGAAGCGGTAACTGCGTCCATTTGGTCAATTTTATAACCGTTCTTAACAGCCAATGCGATGAGACATCGTAATGAAGTCTGACGGACACCTGGTGAGAAGACTTCATCATAATCGACTCCATATTTCTGCGAACATCCCTTCGCAAACAATCTCGCTTTGTAGCGCACAACACTTCCTTCTTGGTCACGCTTCAATTTGTATACCCATTTGGACTTGATCGGCTTCCGTCCAACAGGTAAATCGACCAAATTCCATGTTTCATTGTCGACGAGTGACTGTATCTCCTTGTTCATTGCGGATTTCCAATCCTCACTGTCGTCCGAATTCATGGCCTCACGAAATGTAATCGGCTCATCCACCGTGGCCAAATTGGAGTACAGCAATTTTACATCGAATTTCACTACTGGAACCGATATTCGTTCTGTTTTACGAACTGGCGTTGATGTGACTGGTTGTTGCAATTTGACATCGCCGCGAGACGAACTGTTGTTGATGACTGTTCCGTCGCTGTCATCCGACTTGTTGTCATTTGATCATTTGAAATTAAACATGTCAAAATCATTTCTAGATTGGACAAGTTGGTTGACGTTCAATTTCTTGATGATCGTATTGTTGACATCTTCACTGAATTGGTATGATTTTCCAGCATTATGGTTGTCAGAAATGTTCATTTTTTCCTCTGCAACGGGAATTGTGCCCTCCTCCAAAAATGCCACGTCACGTCACGTCACGATCATGAAGTGTTGAATTGTATGATCTATTTGCAATATAGCACGCCATTGTGATCGCTTCGGCCCAATATTCTTTGCCGAGCTTGGCATTGAGACGCAAGCATCTTGTCTTGTTGGCTTATGTCTGGTTCATCCGCTCTGCTACGCCATTCTGATGTGGAGCATAGCCAACCGTGGTTTCATGTGCAATTCCGTGTTTACGTAAATGTGCCGATAATTCACTGTTGTAATCAGTGGTAGTCTGGCTGGTCTAGCGGTTAGAGCGCGCACCTTCGTGGCACAGGGTCATGAGTTCGAATCTCACCGTGGATCATGGTGTTTTTCGAACTCACGAGCTTGTGACGGACTATGATCTCACTCAGATGTTAAACGAGTACCCATTTATGGGGATAAATAACACTGCTGAGCGTGATGCTGATCTCATTACCTCAACGAAAAGCAGATAAGATCTTGGAAATAGGATGTCTTTAATACATCCTGCGGCGTTAGTCCAATGCTGGATTGTCGCGCCTGTTATTTATTATTTTTAATTAGGGGCGCAACCACGGGAGGGGCTAAGGGGGCTAAAGCCCCTCCCAGAACCAGAAATTGGGAAAGGAAAAATTTAACAATGAAATATGAAGCGATGCATTTCGTTCAAAATTGTATAAAAAATACGAAACGTGATTTTGGAGCATAGGTCCTTCGCCAGTTTCGATGATATGTACAGGTTGCAACATCCATACCAGAATTTTAGAAACATCTTTGTGCAAAAAGGAAGACACACTAGTCTAAAGTATTATTTGTGAAAGAAAAAAAATGTCTTTAAAATAAATGCTTTCGCTTAACCTGTGGTTCCCTGCAGCCATTAGCCTAACTTCGATCGATTTTCCATTGAGCCTAAATTCCTGTTGCTTTTTTTTTTTGACATTAAGAAATTATTATACCCTTCACTCGTAGAGAAAAGGGTATATTAACTTTGTCATGAAGTTTGTAACGCATTGAAGGAAGCATCTCCGACCATATAAAATATGTATATATATGATCAGCATGACGAGCTGAGTCGATTGGGCGATGTCCGTCTGTCTGTCTGTCCGTCTGTCCGTCTGTCCGTCTGTTGCTACGCGTTTTACTCGGCCAGTTTAAAAGCTATCGAGCTGAAATTTTGCACACATGTTTCTTTTTATTGCAGGCAGTTTGTATGTTTGAACCGCTAAAATCGGACCGTGGGGTCATGGGGCTGCCATACAAACCTAACCCCCCCAATTTGGTTTTTCTAAGAAAAACTTTTTCATGTGTTTACTAATTTCAACGAAATTCCACACAAATGTGTTTCTATTGATAACACAAAACATATGTAAGAATGGATCAAATGGGACCATGGGGTCATGGGGCTGCCATACAAACCTAACCCCCCAAATTAGGTTCTTCTAAGAAAAACTTTTTCATTTGTGCACCAATTTGAACCAAATTTCACACAAATGTGTTTCTATTGATGCCACAAAATACATGTAAGAATAAATGGAATCAGACTGTGGGGTCATGGGGCTGTCATACAAACCCAGCCCCCAAATAGAGTTTTCTAAGAAAAACTTTTTTATTTGTCCACCAATTTCAATCAAACCTCATAAAAGTGCATTTCATTTGATGCCACAAAACATGTGTAAAAATGAATGGAATCGGACGATGGGGTCATGGGGCTATCATACAAAGCCAACCCCCTAAATTGAGTTCTTCTACGAACAACTTTTTTATTTGTGCACCACTTTCAACCAAACCTCGTAAAAGTGCACTTCAATTGATGCCATAAATAATCGGACTATGGAGTCATGGGGCTACCATACAAGCCCAACCTCCCCATTTTGGATCTTCTAAGAAACATTTTTTTACACCAATTTAAAAAAACCTCAATGCGTCTTTATCAAAACAAAAAAAAAGTAAAACAAATGGAATCGTACTATGGGGCCATGTTCTCGCATCCTCCCAATAAAGTTTTCTGAGATATTTTTTTTTATTTTACCTTTTATTCCAACCAAACCTCACACAAATATTGTTTTATCGACGCCACAGAATTTGTCAATATCAAATATTATGCGAAAACAGAAGGAAAAGAATGGGGAAGGGTTAAATACAAGTCATAGGTTTGCCCCAAAAAACTTTTAGCCCGAGGAGAGTGAAGGGTATTCAAATTTCGGCCGCGCCCGAAATTAGCCTCGGTCTCGTTTTTTGATTACGGTAGACAATGTCTTCCAATAAACCGCTGCACACCTTAACGTGAATAGCAAAACATTGTGAAATCACCATATATTTCGACTCCTAATTACCACGGGTGATAACGCCAACGATCTTTAGACAAATCCATATAATAAATCGGCTCGGAGCTGCACCATGCGGTGTCACTAGTTCATCATCGGTAAAATGAATCAGTAACTTGGCAAAGTGTTTGTAACGAAAGGACTTGGCCATCCGAAGATGCCCAGGGGACGGAGCCAATGCCTCTATAACCGTACATGTTAGGCAATGACGAGAGGGCTCCTCAACGAGCGAGCAGCGGCATGCGCTTGCTTTAGCTCAGTTCGGGAGATACGGATGGGGTTTGTGCCACTCGTTGCCCCTGTCATTTTACAAAGAAAAGGGATCTCGCATGCCAAGGTATCACTACACGAACACATGGGTTGAAATGGGGATATATTGTATGGAGAGCCAACTAGCACAGATGCCATCTTATTTTTGCTCCGTGGACCCGGATGGCGACGGGTCCCGGCCAAACTAAACCCACTATGAATTTATAACAAAAAACCCGTCCTGAGGCACCCGCGGCCGAATAAAAAAATTATAAGGCGCCTCCCTTCTCAGTGTTAATCATTTTTAGCGCTGATTTGCAAATCAGGGGCGAACATGCGTTATAGCACAAATTAAAAAGGATGACACATAACGGACGACAACCACACACAAGAACCACATGTCACACAACCAAGAAAACCAAAACTCATCACTAAAAAAACTTATCTCATCCGTCTCCCATTTAATCTCCGGCAAAAAAAAGGTGTTTCCTCGATTTCCCATCATCGCTAATCCAAATTCCCTTTTTTTCGTCCGCCAACTCCAAATCCCGCGTGTCACCGTCTTGACATGCACCCACCCTTGAAGTTGGTCGTCTCCACTCCCCAGTGAAGTTGGCCGCTTGCCATTTTTGGACCAGCTGACCCAATATTGTTAACAATTCCGACCCACAGATGTCTACTATTCAATTTATTTTTGAATCTATTTTTATTATACCCTATACCCATAAGATGGTATAGGGTATATTGTTTTTGTTACGCCGATATTATGTAACACCTCAAAGGAGCCACCGGAGGTATGGCAATGTATCAGAGTCGGTCCCTGAATCGAATAAGCCATGTCTGTCTGTCTGTCTGTCCGTGTGTGCAAGATAACTCCCGAAATAATGAAGCTAGTGTTTTGAAATTTTGGTCAAATGTTTGTTTTGCTAAAATCTTGGACGGTATTGAAAATGGGCCAAATCGGACCACGGGTTCCCCTACCTCCCATACAAACTACCCCTCCTTGATATTTTAATTCGGCCATCACTTTCGATAGAATATCGCTACCGACTTGAAATGTTGATCAATGTCTGATCATTCTGACATATACTTTGAGTTGATGGAAAGTGGAGTAGGTCCGGCTACCCCTACTCCTACTTCTTCTGCAAAGTTATATTCAGCCATATCTTTTGATAGAATGTCACGAAAAACTTCAAATCAGTATCAAATGGTAGCTGTTGGATGCCTTGACAAGGTAGCAAAGATGTGTCAGGTCCCATCCCATCTACCCCTCCCTCCCCCACAAAAAATATGAAATTGAATATATTTTGGTCTCGTTTTTTTTATTAACTTTGATGTAGACATCTGAAGGTCGAAAACGGTTCGTTACATGTTATTGCTTTAACATGTGACGCTACCGAAAATTGTGCATCGAAAAAAAGCGGGGATGCGAATAGCACTATCCCCCAAGTTGCGGCAGCAATATCAAATACCCATTAATATACATGAACTTGCCCCCTCCAGAACAAGATCCTGGTTGCGCCACTGGTTGTAATATTCTCCGCCACGATCAGAATGGAGTCGTTTTATTTTCGTCCAGTCTCTTTCTCGACGGCTGCCTGAAATTGCTTGAAACGCTCGAGGACTTCTCATTTGTTTTTCATTGCGTAAATGAATGTCTTCCGTGAGTGATCGTCGATGAATGTCACCGTGTACGATGCACCGCCAATTGATCGAACCTCAGATGGCCCGGCGATATCAGAATGTATCAAATCCAATATATTCGCAGAACGGGAAACGCTTCGATGAAATGGTTCTCATTTTTGTTTTCCCTCTTTGCAGCACTCACACTTCTTTATTTCGTCTTCACCGCCGATGAAATCGACCCCATCGACGGGGGCATCACATAACTTGCACATGTCGGCATAGTTCGTATGTGTGCGAGTCGTTGGTGCCACACGATCGCTGCATTGGACGACGATTTTGTCAAGAAAACAGCTGTTTTCTCATAGATTTTATACACTCCAGAAATCGGTTTGACGTTGAATTGGAGCTGTTTGCAATCATGAACAGAGCAACCATTGCGATTACATACGATCGATTTGCCGTTATTGATAATCTGTGCAACTGAGAGCAAATTTGTTGACAAACAACCCAGGAACGTACAATGTACAAAACGTTGGATAGCA
Organism: Microchrysa polita; assembly: GCA_949715475.1. Taxonomy (NCBI): domain Eukaryota; kingdom Metazoa; phylum Arthropoda; class Insecta; order Diptera; family Stratiomyidae; genus Microchrysa; species Microchrysa polita. The sequence goes on along the minus strand of OX454417.1, from coordinate 36,435,318 downwards.
GGTATGAATTTCCGTTGGCTGGAATGTTTATACTGCCAATTTCTCCGACTTCCAATTTTTCTCCATTTGCTGCAGAGATTTGGTTCGTGCTTGTTTTTTTCAATTCGATAAACAGCGTTTCAAACGGCGACATATGCTGTGAGCGACCACTGTCGATAGGAAATACATAACTCCTGGCTATGTCCACCTTTTAAAAAAAATGAGATTTTTTTGAATTGCATACAAATTTCTTTTCTGCGTCGGTATAACAAACATTATCAAAACTGGCCGTAAAGTACGAAAAAAATCATTTGTAAAATCAGTGTCATTATCAAAACTCGCTATGTCCACGATATGTTCAGTTTCAAAACGCGCCATGTCCACTTCATTATCAAAAACCTCCATGTCCTATTGTGACAATAGTGAGAACTACGAGTATGAGTATCAAAAGCCTCTATGTCTCAGACTATTTATGTATGTACTTATTTTCCTGTAGTTTTTATTAGAAAAGTACCGTTTCGTTTAATTATTGAAACAATTTGGTTTTCAAATACATACGTTAGGTCTGCCTTTTAGGTGTTTAGTGGCGGGAATTTTGTTTGTTTTGTTACTTTGTTTTTCAAACCCATTTAATATTTATTTTGTTTTCTGTTGTTTGATCGTTTGAATTTAAATAGATTTATCATAGCTTTATTTTCTTATAACAATGAGTGACAGTGTCAAATTTTCTCCTGGTTCTGACAGAAAGAAAGCCAGAAATCCAGAAAAATGGAAGGCCAATTGCAAAAAAGTAGAGAGGTAGGTAATATAACCACCATACGAACTGTTGGTTATTCATAGTACTAGATGTACAGTGTGTTTCACATATTGGTAACCGGTGTTGTTTTAGAATAATTACTGATAAATAATTTTGTTTGATTTAGCCATTCCTTAATAGTTGTTAAATGATCCGCTTTATTGGAATTATAACGGTCAATTTGCGGTATTTGTTAATCTTGAATGTTAGTGAGCATTTTGTTTCAGCTCATGAAAGACGAACAAAATTTTGTCAAGTCTGCTGGATGACAGCAATGCTTTGAACTGAATGCTTTTTCGGCTAACTTAAGAAACATCATATTTTAAAATTAAAATTTCACTGCAACAGCCTTCCATATAGAGGTTAATAATAAATTTATATCTCAGATAAATTGGAAGCCATTAAGGTCTCCAATGCACTCACTATACCGCATCTTAATGACACAATTAGTTCTAAAGTTGTTTACGTGTAACATCTGATACCATTATTGAAATACTCTACATATATTTACTAGAGAAACATTCCTGATAACGGTATTGTTTCAGACATTCCTCTAAAACAACTCCACAGCAGCCAAAATGTGGCCACAATACCTCCAAATTTAAGTGTGCTCAGTTGACGATAAGAGATGTGAAGCATTTCCACAGCATTTTTTATAGCGTTCCAAACAAGATAACGCAGGACAATTTTGTTTTAAAATTTACGGAGTCTTCGTATCCCATAAGGCCCAGATCCCGAAAGGCCGGTATAAAGGAACCAAAAAAAGGATGTACAATAAAGTATTTTGTAAAAAAAGCAGTCCTTCCCCTGGGAAACATCAAACTCGGGTTCCAGTTTGCCGAGATGCATTCCTGACTATCCTGGGTATTTCTAAGGATAGGGTTAAGAGGATTTGTAAGAACCATTTAAACACCGGGTGCCTTCCCACTGAAAATCGTGGTGGGGATCGAAAATCTCACCGTTTTGAAAAGAAAAAGGAAGCAATAAAAAAATTTATTTTAAAATTAAACGTTATAGAGAAACATTATTGCGGAGGAATCTCATCTCGCCAGTACATTTCTAGTAATCTGAATATAAATAAACTTTGGAAAATGTTCAATGAAAGCACAGAAGAGACCCTAAAAGTAAAAAAAATCGTATTTTCGTAATTATTTTAATTATTTAATTTATTCCGTTCTGCCCATGTTAAAACACAAACCGCCAATATGTAAGTTACAAAACTTGCCATGTCCCAGGAGGTTGGTATCATAACTGGCCATGTCCAGGGTTCAGTATCAGAACTCGCCATGTCCAATCATTTTATGTTATTATTTCGAAAACTATTGAATATATTTTTATGTGGTTTTCAACTTACGAAGCTTAAACATCAGTTAACAATACTGTGCAGTTAAAAATTATAATTTCCCATCCCCAGTACGTAAAAACAAAAATCGTGAATATCTCGAAACTCGTTATAGTGGACATAGCCAGTTTTGTTATTGTACCCCTCTAAGTTCGGTTGCGACTTGGACGAATGACTCATATGGCACCTAGCGCTGAGAGTGCATTTTGCTGTGTGCTTTGTGATTGTTGTCGTTGCTTGCCGCTGCCAACGATCAACCTATACTAAGATTAGGCACTCCTTATAAGCGACCGATTGTTTTTTTGTAGACTATCAGAGCCCATCTTTATGAATGTGTTTAATTTCTTCTATCCATGCACAATCATATCGAGAGAAAATTACAGAACAGAGACTGATACATAATCCATCATAAGAACATATAAGTATGACAGAGAAGAAAAACTGAACAGAGCGCAAACTGAACGAAAATGTTTCGTTCAGTGTCCATTTACTCTCAATTTCGCTTTCGGGGACCCGAAAATGTCCGATCAATGAACAAATAGATAACCTCACTTTCCTTAAAATAATTGTTTGTTAAAATGTATGAGGTCAGAAAACTAACTAATCATAGAAATTAGATCTTTACATGAATCTACTATGTATTGATATAATTCTTACAAAACATTTCAGTCAATATTGAAATTTAATTGGAGCCAAAACACTGGCTGAGAGCAATTTGCACTTCGCTCTTATCTGCTCTGAGCAAAGCCGAAGCATTGACAGCAACGAAGAAGATGTCAACTTGGCGTGTGTGATGTGTAACCTAAACGAACAGAGTGGTAAACGCAAACCGCAAAAACCTTTCCTGAAAAATAGCGTGTAATTCAGAAACATGGAAAGGAACTACAAAGAGGATCAACAAAATGAAATAGAGGCACTTGATTCGATCTATTGCGGCGAAATGGAGAGTGAGTAACATGATCTATTGGGAAGAGGTCTTTGGTGTAATGGTACATTTTCTTTTCAGTTTTACAATCGGAGCCTCTTCACAAGTTCAAAATTCCCATCGCCACGGAAGAGTATAATGCCGCCGAGGATAATGGCTTAGCATGCAGTCTTGTCTTCACATAAACAGAAAAGTACCCGGATGAAGCGCCGCCGCCGGTTGTTGAAAGGACACGCGACAATTTCGAAGAAGACTACGAAGCTCGTTTGCTGGAACACATCAAAACTACTATCGAGGAAAATATTGGTATGGAAATGATTTTCTCTCTGGTGAGCGAGCAGTGCACAAGAGTGGCTGAACGTGCGATGGGATGAACACAAAACGCGACAAGAGGACGAACGTGAACGCAAGCTCCGCGAACAGGAAGAAGTCGAGCGGAAGAAATTCGAAGGCACACATGTTAATGTCGAAACGTTCATGAGTTGGAAGCTGAAATTCGAGGAGGAAATGGGTATTGCTTTGAAACGCGAAAAGGCTCTAAAGCAGTGGCGGCTCTTCAGGTGAAGTAGGTGAAGAGCCCAGCCCCTTCACTACAAAATATAATATAAAAAGGTCCTCTAATACTATTATTTTAAAAATATTAAAATTTAGGTTCTAACAATAAACAACTCCTCAATAAACAATCAATGAAAACCATAATCAAAATGTACATAAAATACATATTTTGTATATCACAGACCGAAATTTTTCTACTTCAAATTCAGCAGTTCCTCCCTTGCCCTTGCACAGCAAAATTTTTCCTATCCATAGAAAGATTAACAAGTGAAGAGGTAATCGTGTCTCAGCTCCACGCCTGCACTTCAGATACACGATTCTACTGCAACAATGTATTCAGCACGAAATGTGTACACTGGATTTTCTTAGCAAGTGAACAGCTTTTTGCCTGGTACCTGATCTTCACTTCCGTATCGTATGAGGTGATTCCTTGCGATTTCTCTTGTGTTTTTAGTTGATGCAGAATTTTATTTGCACCCTAAAGCAAAACTCTGAAGACCCGTTGGACACATTCGAGCGAAAGGTTCTCCGAAGAATCTTCGGGGCCGTTTGCGAATGTGGTGATTGGTACATCCGGTACAACCATGAGTTGTATCAGCTGTATGTTGAGCAACATGTGCCGAAAATCGTGAAATTGCACCAAAAAGGAACGCGCATCGAGTGGACGGAGCCACATTGCGTGGACGACCGAGAGCTCGATGGGACCAATCAGTATGGAGGACAAGGTCGCGTGACCGCGACAATTGGAGGTAATCAATCCAGGCGTCGGGATATCGGGTCATAAAGAAGAAGTAGAATCTCGTGGCGATCAGGGCCTAATGGTCGGCATAGGAAATCAGTTCTGTTCATTCGGGAGGTATTACGTGTCCGATGTAGATGATGAACAGAGTGGGAAATAGTACCCCACTAATTGGAATGCGTAATTTGATTCTCCTAACCTTAGGACGGTTGCCTCGAAACTCGATGAACGAATATTTCTACCAACTAAATAAATCTTTTCTACAGGAAAATGCATATTCAGCAATTTTGCGATAAGTGGAGTGCACTGTAGAGAGTAACGTAATGAGAAGATCAGATTCAATTAAATTTTCTTCTTTCAGGGCTTGAGACGATAGGTCCTTTCTTTCAGATTTCTAAAAAGACATGTGTAGGCAGACACACAAAAAGGAAGCCGTCTGGTGAGCAGGCGTCCATGAGAAGGAATGTCTTCTGAAATTCTTATGAGATGAGCTACATTTGTCCAACATCGGGAAACTGTTGCGATTGCAATGGGTGGGACATGTACGATGGATGGAAGAAGATTGCATGCCTGATTACAGCAATCATAATTACATCATTCATCAAAGTATTGATCTTTATTATGTTATCACTCAAAATAAAATTAAATTTAATCTGTTTTTATATTTATTTTATTTTATAAATTATATTCATATTTTATATTTTTAACTATAAAAATCAAAAATCAATTTGATAGTGACATCCCACTTACATCCTTTGCGGCTTTTTAGTGGAGGTTTGTATCATTTTCAATTTACTTTGCAACGATATTTCAATGGAAAGCTCCGGATTTGAGTTCAGCACACCAAAAAAACATGAGCAATGATGAAAAAAAATTCCCCATCAGATTATAGGGAGTTTAGACTGCAGACAAGGATCATTAAATCTACCTTATTTATTGATAAATATGCCATTAAAATGCCATGTTTTTCACTATTTTACTTAAACTCACAAAGAAATGAACGTTCGAAAATAATTAACGTTTATTTTCGTTTCCCGCCAGAAGATTAAACGAAGTGAACGAAAAATGTCACACATAGGGCAGCCCTCGTCCAGTTTTTCTGCTAATTCGGGATGGTGGCAGCCCTAAATTTGCCAAATGTCTCACCAATACATCCATAAAAGCAGGCTAAGCTACCAATACATGTCCAAAGATGGGATAATCAGCTGATTCCAAACTAGGTCCATCCCACTCACTCCAATGGAATTTTTCCCTTTAAAATATGCCAAATATGTGTGCGGCTGAGAATGCTGCATCCCTTTCTACGAAAAGTTTATATGGAGTGCCACCCCCTTGCCGCTGCTGTTGCAACACTCGGTCGATATATATCCTCGGTTTTTTTGCATTTGAACCACCTTGAGCGACTATTCTTTTGCCTGCATCTCTCCTTTTGACAATAAAGCGTTGGCTTCCGATTTCGAATCGCTTGCGGAGTCGAGCAATTTCGATTGGATTGAGTCAGCAGTAATCTTGGTGCCGCTACTCTCGAGACCCATGATAAATAGCCGATGTCAAGCCGGCCAACATAATTGAACCTAGCCAATCGCCCGTTACGTCGAAGCCAATGCCGCTGAGTTTGTTAGACACTTCAATAATGTGGCTCAAGTACTCGTCCATTGTCGAAGATGCCTCCAATTGCGATGTCACCAACTGTCGAAGCAAACTGATGCGGCGCACAATGCCACGATCCTCATAGAGATCTTTGAGAATTTTCAACGATTCGTACGCTGTTCTCGCATTTTTTATGTGAGGAATGATTGCGGGCGATACACTTAGTGCAATTCTGGCCTTTGCCTTTCGAATTTTGTTCTCATCGGTTTCAGCATCTACACCAGTTTTGAGACATCCATCGAAATTATTCAGATCGAGTAGATTCGACACGTTGAACGCCCACGTATGATAATTCTGATTGCCTTTCAATTTCTCGATGCCGACCCACGCTTCATTAGCCATTGCTGTTTTTATAACCACACGCGCACTACCTTTTTATACCCTTCGCTTATTAAGCGAAAAGGGTATATTAACTTTGTCATGAAGTTTGTAACGCATTGAAGGAAGCATCTCCGACCATATAAAATATGTATATATATGATCAGCGTGACGAGCTGAGTCGATTGGACGATGTCCGTCTGTCCGTCTGTCCGTCTGTCCGTCTGTCCGTCTGTCTGTCTGTTGCGACGCGTTTTACTCGGCCAGTTTAAAAGCTACGGAGCTGAAATTTTGCACACAAGCTTCTTTTTGCTGCAGGCAGTTTGTATGTTTGAATCGCAAAAATCCGACAAGGGGGTCGTGGGGCTGCCATACAAACCTACCCCCCAAAATTAGGTTCTTCTTAGAAAAACTTTTTTATTTATGCACCAATTTCAAGCTAATTTCACACAAATGTGTTTTAATTGGTGATACATGACATATGTAAAAATCGACTAAATTGAATAATGGGGTCGTGGGGCTGCTATACAAACCTAGTCCCCCAAATTAGGTTCTTCTAAGAAAAACTTTTTTATTTTCTCATCGATTTCAATAAAATTTCGCACAAATGTGTCTCTGATGATACCACAAAACATATGTAAAAATGGACCAAATCCGACCATGGGGTCATGGGGCTGTCATACAAACCTAGCTCCCCAAATTAAGTTCTTCTAAGAACTTTTTTTTTACACACCAATTTCAACCAAACTTCACACAAATGTGTTTCTATTGATGACACAAAACATATGTATAAACAGATAGAGTCGGACCATGTGGTCATGGGGCTACCATACAAACCTAGCCCCCCAAATCAAATTTTTCTAAGAAAAAAAATTTTTATTTGCACACCAATTTCAATCAAACCTCAGAAAACTATATTTCTATTGATGCCACATAACAAACGTGAAAATAAATGAAATCGGACTATGGGGTCGTGGGGCTACCATACAAACTTAACCCCCAAAAATAGGTTCTTCAAAAAATACTTTTTCATTTGTATACACAAATTTCAACCAAACCTCATGGAAATGTATTTTGATTGATGTTACAAAACATATGCAAAAATGAATTAAATCGGACCATGGGATCATGGGGCTGGCATATAAACCCAACCCCCAAATTAGGTTCTTCGAAGAAAAACTTTTTTATTTGTCCACCAATTTCAACCAAATCTCATAGAAATGTGTTTTAATTGATGCCACAAACATTCGTAAAAATTGATGGAAAGGCCATGCGTTCATAGGGCTGCCATACAACCCCCCCCCTTCCTCTTTCTGGTTCTTATAAGAAACCCACGTCCCCCGCTTCTCCCAATAAATCTTCGACACGGCACTTATGTGAAAATTCAAAAGCATGGAAGCGGGGAGGCCTGAACACAAGTCATAGGTACGCCCGAAAAAACTTTTAGCCCGACGGGAGCGAAGGGTATCCAAATTTCGGCCGCGCCCGAAATTAGCCTCGGTCTCGTTTTTTTTTTTTTTGAAAATCGGGTTTTTTGGGTATTAAACTGTTTACCGAATGTGCAACTGTGCAATTTATGGTTAAAGGAAATAAACCAAGGAAGGCTGGATGTAGTGGGACAAAGATCTTTGGTGAGCTACGACACCACGGACCTAGTAGCACAAGGGGGCCCCTGGTACCGTTGATACGCCATGGCGAGGATCTGTACAAAGACCATTTGGGCGGTAACGTTCCCGTGCTCCTGAGTTATGTACGGGTGGCTCTTGGCGTGACCTACCTCCTTCCATAGATTACGGGAGGGAAGTCACTAAAGGCCAAGCACGATTATGGTTTCCTCTGGTGGGGGAGTGCATCGTATGGAAATCGTGTGAGCTTCGGAGTTGACGGCTTCGCATGACCCGAGTCCTGAAGGGGCTAGTTAGGGAGAACGGCCTTGGTGGAAAATGCCTACGCGCCTATATCTAACTAGTGGATTGATGACCACACTGCCCGAGTCGCATTGCTGACTAGTAAACTGAAGGGGCCACCTGGATGTGAAAAGCAGCGCTACGTGTCTACACAGGCTCGTAGTCACAGGTCCAACGAGCCTGGGATGTGCATGTCTGAATTCGACGTAAGGCTTAACCATTAGGAGGCCGAAGGAGGATCACACCTGCTATAGAGAAGTCTATAGCGAATAGTGAACTACGGGGATGGGTGTGCCCAGGGGACCATGGTCCTTACCCATCAAGGTGTTGGCTTCGTAGTGGCTGGAGGTTGTTACCCAAGCTTATCCAGCTAGTGATGCAACCCCGGGGTTGGGTTCCTGATGGTGTGTGCATGCGCCGGATGGAGAAATCCCCATCTGACAATAAGACCTTGTCAGTAAAAAGCCGAAGGTCCAAACATTTAGCGGGACCGGGAGATAAAGGCCGAAAGGCTAGGTACTCCCCTGACGGTATACCTCGTAGATGGTTTGCTTGTACATTCTGTCACCGGTGACACATTTGTAGTCTTCTTTTCATACCCGTCACTATGTGAAAGGGTATATTAACTTTGCCTTGCAACGCACAAAAGGAAGCACCTCCGCCTATATAAAGTATATACAGGGTGTCCCGCAACCGGTGGTACATAGGATAATGGGAGATAGTACAGCTCATTTGAGGACAATAAATGTTCTTCACGACCCCTTTATCTTTAACCGTTAGAAAGTTATAGCATTTTTTGATAAAAGTGTCAGAAACCCCGACTTGCCGAGCAAAATCACTATTTGCCACGCTGCCAAATATTGGATCCGAAATTTGACTTCACTTTCTGAAACTGCACAAAATTCTACATAAAATAACGGTTTTGCCAATTAAATTATTTAAAAACCTACCCAGATACAACCACTCAAACTTTAAAGAAATTTGGAAATTGATATTTTCTTGTAAATTCAAATTGCAAAATCGTAACGGTACTTTGAACTGACAAATGTGCAAAGCTTACAAAAGTTGCATCATTATGTCAGCTTTCGAACGACATATAAAAAATAGGGTCTTAAGGACTGAAAAATTGAAAATATTACGTGTTTAACAGAAAAAAACATGGTCTCAAGAGAAATTCAAAGTATACATTTTATTAAGTAAACAATATTTTTTTTATAAAAACTAAAAAGAAAGATTATTGAGAATAGGAACTTTTATATTATAAATGCTGTTCAAAGTGTCCTCCTCCATATCGGACACAAATTCGGTACCTTCTACCAACAGAAGAGACCGCCTTAAGCATCTCTTCCCTTTTTTCGCGCAAATTATTGCAAGCCATTTTAATTTTTTGCAAAAGATGTTCCCGGGACACTATTGGCTCATCGTAAACTTCATTTTTGAGTCTACCCCATACATGGAAATCAAGCGGCGTTAAGTCGGGACTTCTAGGAGGCCAAGCGACAGGCCCGTATCGTCCAATCCATTTTTCATGGAACTCACTATTCAAAAATTCCGTAACAATTCTTCCGCTGTGAGCCGGACATCCGTCCATTTGCCACCATATTTCTGATAATCTAGCTAATGGAATTTCATCTACGACCTTCGGCACGACTTCTGTTTCGAGAATCTGGTGGAACGCGGATGAATTGAGTCTTTGAGGAAGAATAATTTCAGGTAGTAGTTCATCTCCAAGAACACCGATCCAGATATTTGCACTAAACTCGTGCTGGTATCTCGAAGTACGAGTTTCGCGGGGGTTCTGATGAGACCAGAAATGGGTGTTGCGGGTATTGAATACACCACTCCGAGTAAAAGTAGCCTCATCTGTCCATATTATTTTTCTTTGGAAGTGCCGATCCGCTGCCAATCTTTGTATGAACCAACTACAGAAAGTCCTTCTTCTTTCAAAGTCGGAAGGCAGTAGATCTTGCACTTCCGTTAAATGATATGGATATTGATTATCCTCTTGTAGTGTTCGGTGAATTGTCATACGAGGCACACCCATTTGAATAGCCGCCCTTCTCGTGCTTGAATCCGAGTTCGTCCTGAAGTGACGAAGAATTTCTTCTTGCAGCCGTGCCGTAGTACGTTGACTTCGCTCTAACGTGTAATGGTTCGGTGTTCTACCAGTTTGTCGCAGTGTGTTAAACGCCCTAACAAACGTTCGGCTGTCCGGAACCTGTCTTTGGGGGAAGCGACGACCATACTCGCGAACTGCTTCGCGTCCGTTACATCCAGCTATACCATACACCAACACCATATCAGCGTACTCGATATCCGAATATTTTGTCGCCATCTAATAAAACATCACACTAATAACGATTTTAATAAATACTACTAATAATAATACCTGTTTTAATATTAACGTTCTAGCAACAGATCAATTGTATGATAATCAATGCTAATCAGTTGAATTAAACTGGTGGAATAACGAACTGAAGCAAATGACTTTAAAATAACAAGGATTAACCGTTAATATTACCGTTTTCTCAACAAGTACATTTTCACATTTTTCCAGAATGAAACATCTTCAAGGCAAAGTTCGTTGACACCTTAATTTCACTATTTTTTGAAAACCATTAATAGTAATTGAAGTATGTATGTATTTTAATTAGATTTGTTCTGCTTTAGTTTCGCGTTTTTATACCCTTCACTCGTAGAGAAAAGGGTATATTAACTTTGTCATGAAGTTTGTAACGCATTGAAGGAAGCATCTCCGACCATATAAAATATGTATATATATGATCAGCATGACGAGCTGAGTCGATTGGGCGATGTCCGTCTGTCTGTCTGTCCGTCTGTCCGTCTGTCCGTCTGTCCGTCTGTTGCTACGCGTTTTACTCGGCCAGTTTAAAAGCTATCGAGCTGAAATTTTGCACACATGTTTCTTTTTATTGCAGGCAGTTTGTATGTTTGAACCGCTAAAATCGGACCGTGGGGTCATGGGGCTGCCATACAAACCTAACCCCCCCAATTTGGTTTTTCTAAGAAAAACTTTTTCATGTGTTTACTAATTTCAACGAAATTCCACACAAATGTGTTTCTATTGATAACACAAAACATATGTAAGAATGGATCAAATGGGACCATGGGGTCATGGGGCTGCCATACAAACCTAACCCCCCAAATTAGGTTCTTCTAAGAAAAACTTTTTCATTTGTGCACCAATTTGAACCAAATTTCACACAAATGTGTTTCTATTGATGCCACAAAATACATGTAAGAATAAATGGAATCAGACTGTGGGGTCATGGGGCTGTCATACAAACCCAGCCCCCAAATAGAGTTTTCTAAGAAAAACTTTTTTATTTGTCCACCAATTTCAATCAAACCTCATAAAAGTGCATTTCATTTGATGCCACAAAACATGTGTAAAAATGAATGGAATCGGACGATGGGGTCATGGGGCTATCATACAAAGCCAACCCCCTAAATTGAGTTCTTCTACGAACAACTTTTTTATTTGTGCACCACTTTCAACCAAACCTCGTAAAAGTGCACTTCAATTGATGCCATAAATAATCGGACTATGGAGTCATGGGGCTACCATACAAGCCCAACCTCCCCATTTTGGATCTTCTAAGAAACATTTTTTTACACCAATTTAAAAAAACCTCAATGCGTCTTTATCAAAACAAAAAAAAAGTAAAACAAATGGAATCGTACTATGGGGCCATGTTGTCGCATCCTCCCAATAAAGTTTTCTGAGATATTTTTTTTTATTTTACCTTTTATTCCAACCAAACCTCACACAAATATTGTTTTATCGACGCCACAGAATTTGTCAATATCAAATATTATGCGAAAACAGAAGGAAAAGAATGGGGAAGGGTTAAATACAAGTCATAGGTTTGCCCCAAAAAACTTTTAGCCCGAGGAGAGTGAAGGGTATTCAAATTTCGGCCGCGCCCGAAATTAGCCTCGGTCTCGTTTTTCTTTTACACGTAATATTTTCAATTTTTCAGTCCTTAAGACCCTATTTTTTATATGTCGTTCGAAAGCTGACATAATGATGCAACTTTTGTAAGCTTTGCACATTTGTCAGTTCAAAGTACCGTTACGATTTTGCAATTTGAATTTACAAGAAAATATCAATTTCCAAATTTCTTTAAAGTTTGAGTGGTTGTATCTGGGTAGGTTTTTAAATAATTTAATTGGCAAAACCGTTATTTTATGTAGAATTTTGTGCAGTTTCAGAAAGTGAAGTCAAATTTCGGATCCAATATTTGGGAGCGTGGCAAATAGTGATTTTGCTCGGCAAGTCGGGGTTTCTGACACTTTTATCAAAAAATGCTATAACTTTCTAACGGTTAAAGATAGAGGGGTAGTGTAGAACATTTATTGTCCTCAAATGAGCTGTACTATCTCCCATTATCCTATGTACCACCGGTTGCGGGACACCCTGTATATTCTTGATTAGTGTGACGAGAGAAATCGATTGAGCCATGTCCGTCTGTCTGTCCGTCTGTTGCAACTCAAACTAGTCCCTAGTTTTGAAGCTGTCGGGCTGAAATTTTGAATGCGAGTTTATTTTTAGTGTACGCTGTATATATGTTGAAACTAATGGAATCGGACCATGGGGTCATGGGGATGCCCTTGAAAATTAGGTTCTTCTAAGAAAATTTTTTTTGTTTATGTACCAATCTTAACCAAACTTCACCCAGCCTCAAAACATATCTAGGAACGGATGGAATCGGAACATTACGTCATAGGGCTGCCATATACAAACAACCCGTGAAAATTAAGTTCTTCTAAAAAAAACTTTTTCTATTTTAATCCGACCTTAACCAAACTTTACCCAAATGTGTTCCTAGCAAAGCCTCAAAAGATATATAGGAACGGCTGCAATCGGAACACTACGTCACTACTTGCAAATTAGTTTCTTCTAAGAAAAACTTTTTCATTATGAGCCAATCTTAACCAAACTTCACCCAAATGTGTACATAGTAAAGCCTCAAAACATATCTAGGAATAGATGTAATCGGAACATTACGTCATAGGGCTGTCATACAAAGCAACCACCAAATATTAGGTTCTTGTAAAAAAAACCTTTTTTTCTTTTTGAATTTTAACCAAAATTTATCCAAGTGTGTTCCTGGATTAGCCTCAACGCATTCAGATGGATTCGGTGCACGTCATAGGGCTGCGGTAGAAATCGTTAACGCAAAAGAAGTTTAAGTAGTTTAAGTTGCATTCAAATGTGACGGGTATTCAAATTTCGGCTGCGCCCGAAATTAGGCTCTGTCTCGTTAATTTACATTTTACTCAAAAATAATATTATTTTTAGTTTTTGAATAACTGAAAAGGATTTGTAATTAATTGTATTGTAATAAGCCTCTAGGTCTCATTCGAAGAAGGGTTCATTAAATTAGGAGCAAATTTGGAACATATAATTTCGTCGTTCTTACTTCGATTTACACCGTAGAAAGCACTCTAAAGTTTTTTTTTCGTAATATAACTGTAGATTGACGTTGTCTCTGCCATATATGATTACTGCTTAATTGATTGAAGTCAACAATAGGTGTGTGATTTTGGTTATCCCGTGCAGGTTTGGGTAACAAAACTCCATATAAAAAAAATGCCAGCTGATCCACCTGTCATTTTTTTTATATGAAGTTTCTTTACCCAAACCTACACGGGATAACCAAAAAATCACACCTTATATCTAAAATCGTTGAAAATCGTTGGAAAGAAAAATACTATAAAGAGGAAATAAACAACGCAAACTAAAATTGCCCTTATGTATTGTGTGTCACCGGTGAACACGCGTTGAATTTGAGTTGAAACTACGCCATTGTATCAACAGTAAGCATCCTAAAAAATATTCCATTAAAATTCGCCGAAAACCTGAAAAAAAAATGCTTGGCCTGGGAGGAATAATAGTGTGGTGTTCACCGGTGACACATTGGCCTGTGAGGAAACGAGTTCAGTTTAGTTGCCATGAACTGTCGGTCGAAACCGAAATTGACAAATTTTTGAAACCCTCCCCCCTGCGGAGATATTTTATTCCAACAAACCTTTCCGATTGTTTATAGTGTTCCACCAGTGCCGTGCGAAGGGAGGGGCGAAAGGGGCACTCGCCCCGGACGCCGTCTGGCAGGGGGCGTCGAGAACGCGAGTTGAAATATAGTCTTGTTCAAAACAGTGTCTCATGCTTCTTTTATTTTTTAGAAATCAATCTAATTTCGTTCAACCAGTTTAAATAAAAAAAAACTTTCAACGACCTAAACCAGTGATTCCCAAACTGTGGGGCATGCCCCCTAGAGAATCGTGGCGGTTTGGGATAAAGGGCGTGAGTACAACTTATATATCGCTGTAACAACGGATATTTTTTAGTCTGAGCAAAAAATCGCTGAAAACATTCGAAAATCGCTTGATATTGACGTCTAGGCTCGTGCTAAAATAATATTCTTTTGATTTCTCTTTATTTATCAGAACACCTTCAGATTGTGGTAGCTCCAGTAATAGCACTTCTTTACTTATCGATCGCTAAGCAAAAAAAAAGCCGTAAGCATCCAAATCCACACCAAAAATAAGCCTGGTTGCTATTATGGCGACAGCCGAACTTCCGACGGAAATCATGTTGCGTACTTTCGGCAAATGTCCAAAAGCTCCAAAACTTGGGCTCCACTAACAAACAATTGTGTTTTTTTCCATGCATGATTGAGATATTATTGAACAGTTTTCTGGGCATTGAAATGGTGCCGTAGTAAATTTATAGGTTTTATTCGGGTTTTTTAGAAATTTTTTTTTTCAAAAAATGAAATCGATTTTGTCCGTCCGTCCGTCTGTCCGTCCGTCTGTTCACTAAATAACTCGCGAACGGCTCAACCGATTGTCTTGAAATTTTGTAGGAAAGTGTAGAATGCACATATACCTAAGAAGTTGATAGGAAGAAGATAACGGTAAAAAAGTTATTGGCGTTTAAAGTTAAACTTCCTTTTCGACCTCCGTTTTTCTAAACCGTTATAGGGATCTATATGAAACTTTGCACAAAGATTATATACGTTAAATATTAAGACTGTTGACTTTTGCTAAGGAAAAGTAAATAACAGTAAATTTGTAAAATTTCAATTTGTTCGTGTGTAGCCCCTCTTAGGTTTCCAAATTTGAAAATTCTGCTAAGGGTTTTTAGAAAATTACATATAGAATATGTCTACGAATTTTCATTCGAATAACTGTATCCAAACCGGAAATATAGCCAAGTAAGTATTAAGTAAGGGCCTTCCACAAGGCAAGGGAAGCCCTGTGCGGTGGCTGCGTCCGAAAAATGTTTTTCTTGGAGTTTAGTGTGTTCACGTGGCACGCAAGGTGTTAAAAAAGTCTAAAATAAAAATATTCTAATTTATTTTTTAGTCTAGCGCCGGCAAATAAAATTCTAATGTGTTATACATATATCATTGCAATTCAGGGGGCCATTCCGTACTATCCTGTGAAAATTCAGAGATGTTTGATTTTTGCCGCTCGATGACCATATTTTGGGTTATTTTTGTTTGGCTATTTACGTTGTTTTGTAGATCCAATTACATTACAATGTATGAAACTACATATACCCTCTCATGCTATTTCTTTGTGTCAGTGAATAATTTTAATCGTTTTTATCGCGTATACTCCGAAAATTCGTATTCTTTGTTTACGATCCAATACCACTCAATATGCTAATTGGAAAACTGGTTGATTAAAGAGCTGAGAAGAAGTTTTTACGAACATTTCCTGATCTCTTTAATTACTTGCGAGCTAATACATAGTTTACCGGCATACCTATGACTTACTAGAGAGTTTTACACTAACGTAATAACCACCGTATACGTAAAACAAAATTTCCAAGCAAAAACACCCGCGCGAATAATAGTCCAATAATATCGTATTTTCGTCAGGAAAAAAATACAGAAGTTTATTTCTCAATTTTGTTATATGTATTTTGGGGCGCTGATTCCTTATATCAACTTTGCACCCTAAAAAACGTGCCGCAACCTTTAAAAAAGGGGGGAAAGGGGGGGGGGGAATTTTTTGGTTTTTTTGCGATTATTTCCAAAACGGTAAAAGATACAGAAAATTGGTCTGAGAACGGAAAAAACTACATAAAATTATCTTTGCAATGATATATAACACATTAAAGTTTAATTGCATATTTCGGCGTTAGAATAGCACATAAATTAGAATATTTTCATTTTAGACCTTTTTTAAAAGCTCCATAACTTTTCAAAGAATGTTAGTTCAGCCGTTAAGTTTTGTATAAGTATTCACAACAAGTTTAGGATAATTTTAACGTAAACATTGAGTCGCTCCGGTCAAGGACCCCCAGTATCCCCCCATTTAAATTTTTCAAAACGGCGTATCCATAACTCCCCCCAAAATTGGAGCAGAGTGCTAAATTTTGGTTTGTTGAAATTGGAGCTCATAGTGACCCCACCCACCAAAACTCAGCTCATTCGGATAAAAACTAAGGGTACCTCCCATACAAAGTGACCCATCAGGAATTTGTTCTACGTACGAGTAGGTACTACTCATTTTATAAACTGTAGAACAAAGTTGTCTTGGGTCACTTTGTATGGGAGGTACCGTTAGTTTTCATCCGAATAAGCTGATTTTTGGTGGGTGGGGTGACTATGACCTCCAATCGCAGCAAACCAAAATTTAGCACTCTGCTCCAAATTTGGGGGGAGTTATGGACATGCCGTTTTGAAAAATTTAAATGGGGGGATAATGGGGGTCCTTGACCGGAGCGACTCAATGTTTACCTTAAAATGATCTTGAACTTATTATGAGTACTTATACAAAATTTAACGGCTGAGCTAACATTCTTTCAAAAGTTATGGAGCTTTTAAATAAGGTCTAAAATGAAAATATTCTAATTTATGTTCTATTCTAACGCCGAAATATTCAATTAAACTCAAATGTCTTATATATCATTGCAAAGATGATTTTATGTAGTTTTTTTCGTCCTCAGACCATTTTTCTGTATCTCTTACCGTTTTTGAAATAATCGCAAAAAACCGAAAAAAATGCCCCCCTTTGCCCCCTTTTTTAAAGGTTGCGGCACTTTTTTTAGGGTGCAAAGTTCATATTCGGAATCAGCGCCCCATAATACATAAAGAAACAGTGAGAAAAAAACTTCTGTATTTTTTTCACGGAATGGTACTAAATCGACACGATATTACTGAACTATAACACGTAAAACTTATACGATATTTTTTAACTAATGTTATGACAACTAAAATTCGCGACCCGACAATTTCGACTGTTTAGAGAACATCAACTATACGGAAATATACCCATGCCTACTTGGGACATGCAAAATTATGATATACTGTTACGTATACGGTACGCAAGCGAATTTTTATATGGAATGTCAAATTAAGTCGTATTATTTCGAACGACAAGCTAAAACTCTCTACTGTTTCAATTTTATCCACTCCTACGTACATACTCGTATTGTATTGGATTTTTGTTAAACAATACTTATTGTACATTATCCTTAAAAAATAAAAAAAAATAAACTCAAAATCGTTTTAATTCTGTCAGTAAATTTATTTTTGGATTGATCTAAACTAAATGAAACCGTTATAGAATAGCGCCTTTCATTCTATAACGATTTTAGTTAGATCGATTCAAAAATAAATTGACTATTTTTTTGGTTTCGATAAAGTTACTTAACGTAGGTAGGCTAACAAATTTCTTTATATTGCGACCAGTTTGTTCTGGGGTGATTTCGAAAAGGTTCTCTAGGTGTGTATCGTAGGTTCAGTTCGAAATCAATGCGGCGATGGTCCGATAGCGTGATGTCCCGGGAGACCTCCTATTTCTGCACCAGGTTTGTCAGCCCATCAGAAGCTAATGTGACATCAATCACTTCTCTTCTTGCAGTTGACAAATCTAGGCACACAGGAAAAGTACCTTCCTGCTCTCGTGCCGACTGCACTCGGAGAGAAGTAAGATTTTTTCGGGAAGTACTCATCCAATCGGCGTGGAAGAATATTATAGTAATGTTTGGTCGCTGATTCGAAATTTGAGGTCGTTGCTGAACACAATTTTTTTTTGTTTGCCTGCTGCTTTTCTCTGGAAATACACGTGGAATCGATGCGGCAGAAATATTAAGATAATATTTCAAATTTGTAAAGAAAACAAGAAAAAACGAGACCGAGCTCTAATCGTGCGAATAGCACCCTACAATGCGCGTAAAACCGAAAATATTCAATTTCAGTTTTGTTTAAGGAGGGAAGAGGTAGAAGGGTCGAATCTCGCACATCTTTAACATCTTATAACGGCATCCAGCAGCTATCATTTGATATAAATTTGAAGTTTTTCCCGACATTTCCCGACAAAAGATATGGCGGACTATTGCTTTGTAGGGGATGTAGGGGTAGGGGTAGGGGTAGTCAGACCTTCTCCACTTTCCACCAACTTCAAGTAGATGCCATAATTAGGCATTTATAAAAATTTCATGTCGCTAGCGATATTCTGTCGAAAATTATGGCCGAATTAAACTATCACGAGGGGTCATTTGTATGGGAGGTAGGGGAACCATTGGTGCGATTTGGCCCATTTTCAATACCAGCTTTTATTAAAACAATCATCTGACCAAAAATTTAAAACGCTAGCTTCATTATTTCGGAATTTATCGTGCGAACTGACAGATACACAGACGGAAGGACATGGCTTAATCGAATCAGGGACCGACCCTGATCATTTATATATATACTTTACTATACCTCTGGTGGCTCCTTTGAGGTGTTACATAAATCGTCGTAACAAAAATGTACCCTATACCATCTTATGGGTGTAGAGTATAAGAATTGGGATTGGTAGTTTTCTCCGGAAGTACTCGCCGTATCAGCATGGCAATTGTGGGTTGCTGATTCAAAATTTGAAAAAAAAAAAAAAATGGGGTTGCCCGCCCTAGAATGGAGCCCGTCTCTATGCATACATACTCTACAGGATTCATCTGCTTCCTCCATCCATCGATACATTATTAATCAATTAATAATTATTATTCGCGTTGGTGTGTATGAAGATGTTCATACAATGCAGTGTGTTAGAATTTTGTTGCCGCGGAAAATCCGCTGGGAATAATTCGCTGACGCGCCGTTATGAGGGATGCCTAAAATCACAACTTGTACTACAAACGAACTTTTCATTTAGAATCTCATAGACGTTGAAGATGCGAAAACTATTATGTATTTTGTGTTGCAATATCAGTAAGAAGACTGCTCCTTTCTTCGTGTATCGGTGACTTTTGGAGAGTGTCTAAGTGTAAACTTCTTTTTTCTATTGTACATTTTTTTATGTGAAAAGTTATGGGGATGCAGTGTTTCATCTTTATGTTTATGTATATGCGGCCAAATAAAATTTAATCATTTAATTTAACATGTCTCCAACGGCAATAAAATAAAGTTTGTTCATGTCCATATATTGGCGCATAATACGATGCCTCCACTACAATTGCAACCTCGACACAGAAATCCACCTTCAATTAATTATGTTAAATGTGCCATGCAAAAAAAAAGAAACAGCAAAATGCCATAACGAAGTAACTTGTCGACAATATAAAATTACCTGATAGTACACATGTTGGAAAGAGTCTAGAGTCAAGTGCCAAGCTGCGGCAATTATTTCGCTGTAACAACTCCGCGAAGAAATGTTAAGCTTCAAAATAAAAATGTAGTAAAGTAACTATGCTATGCAAAATGTGCGAGTTGGATGTCTTCTTAGCGATACTTATGGATCGTAAATATTTCCAACGTAATGATATGCCGATTAACTATACAATACAACCTACCGCTGTTCCTCACTATATCTTTACTATGACCACACTGCACTATATCACCAACTGAAGTTCTCTCGTTTCGTCATTTCAGAGAACAAAGATGCGATTTATTGGCATTATTTACGTCGGCACGTTTAACATAAATTGTAAATTGAACGAATATGCTTTAAGTATGCACGAATTTGTATGTCCTTGTTGTCTATTTCTGTAGTCAACTCAACACATCGTGAAGGAACATCGACATATTACTTATACATGGCCTTAATTTGTTGATTAATTATAGATTAGTATGTCTCGGCTATCAAAAAATCAATTTACAACCATTTGTTGTCAATTATAGAAAAGAAACAAGAAATACTATTGAACAAAAATATTAAAATGCATGCATATACTACAGCGCTGCGTCATCCGCGGAAGCCACTATTGTATCTATTCGAATTCATTATCTCTAAAGATTTATCGCAAAGATCAAAGAGACGCCTACTTGATGTTCAAAGCTAACAAAAAGCATTTGTATGAGTATCTACATACAAGTTCGGAGAAAGTTTTCGGAACTACTTATGCAGACAGGTAGATGTAATAAATTAGACACAAGGACATTTATCGAAGGAGTCAAGTTCAGCGCCAATGTTAACAACAATGCTGGAAATGATATGCAAATTTGATGCAAAAATTATATACAACAAATCGTGGTGAAGAATGTATAGTAGTTTGGTTTATTCGAGATCATTGACCAATTTAAATAGATTTTTGTATTAATCTAATAAAAAAGTCATTTCCTTGAAACGACTTCCTATAGAGAAGTTAAGATTAAGTGCAACTTGTGTATGTATTTGCAATTTGACCTACATTCCTGTGCTGGGATGCAAAAAAAATGTGCAGATTTGTTACATGGTTATTATGTTGGGCAGGTTTTTGGAAATATGTACATTAAGTACATGTACTAATTAGATTATGTTATGAATATAGCTACGTATGCAATACTACACTCGGCTTCACAAAAATCGGGCCACTCGCCACTTTCGAACTCAAATTAAATTTTCTCTGTAAGTATGAAACTTACGACTATGAAAGTTATATCTACAGAAAGTGCATTAAATGGCAATTCAAATGACTATGATTTTTATTTGAAGTACCGTTAACTCACGCAACAAACACAAAGCCTGTTTTGATTAGAGTTCGCGCTTACCGTGTGGCCCGATTTCATTGAAGCTCAGTGTAAATGCTCATTCTTAATAACATCAACTTCTTTTTATGCAAAAAGTCATATTACTGATTTGGAAAGCTAATAACTTTTTTGTCTGTTTTTTTTTTTTTTATTTAGCCCTTGAGAAGATTTTAATATGGAATTGCACAGCAAACGAATAATACCAATGTAAAATTTCTTAGAAAAAGCCGATCGAAAAGTGCCATTAAACGTGGCTTTTCTATGGAGTTCGTAATGCTGCAGTTTTCTGAAATATTAGTAGAAACTATCTATTTTTGTGAGTAGATAGCTTATTTTATGTAAGCACTAAAACCATACGATAGGGTACAGTGGACTTTCGTGGCTCTGGCATCTGGTTACAAAAAGTATTTAGAGATTCGTGGTTCTGGCATCTGTTCTGTTACATGGATATAGGAGATTCGCGGTTCTATGGCGTTTTGTGGCGTACATACATCTTATCGATATAGAAGAAAGATATTCACTCATGGCTCATATATTTGCGTTAGTGTAAGGTTTTCTTCTTTGAAGATTGCGTGTGCAAAAGTTGCCCGGAAAGTAGGTACCTCATAAACGTACCCGAAGATGATTCCTCAAATGATTTTATTTATTTAGTTTCAAAAAAATCTAGTACCAAATTAAAAAGTTATTTCTATAGTTCAAATCGTAAATATTTACATGAACCACCTTGTTACCTATTTTTGAATTAAATAGCAATTTTCTGCCTTTGATTCTTGAACTATTGCTACTTTAGCTAAGACCGTAGCTTACACCGAAGGTGCCAGACCCAGGGCCGTGCGAAGAGGGGGGCCAAAGGGGCATTCGCCCCGGGTGCCATGTCCCAAAGGGGCGCCGTGGCCAAAGAGCGCCGTGGCCAAAGAGCGCCGTAACGTATTTTTTTAGTGAAGTAATTCTTTGGCCTTTGAACTATCATATACAGTTATTGATCTTGTTTATTAATTTTTTAAGCCCATACTTTAGTGTGAACATGAAAGTTCTTCCGCCGTTTTCTGTCGCCAGACTCTCCCCAGTCCTTGAAAAGAGGACATGAACAGGAAAGAGTTGAGAACCACTTGTTTTAAGGGCGTTTGTATTTCGTTCGTATTTTGTCACAAATGGCATTAAATAGATAATTTTTAATTCACGATTTTTAATTTAGTTTAGTTTGAAAGCCACTTTCTTATCTGCCATGATTGTCTTTGCATTTTAAACATTTTAACTGGGCCTCTACAGTTATTATATTTGTGTGATGAGGCAAACCATGCCTAATTCTACACCGAATTTATTAACAAAACTCTGGTGAATCTAATGATATGTTTTCTTTATGTATTTATATAAGGTAGTCGACTAAGGCCGGGTTTCTGATAGCTCTTATTTAGAACCTGTCAGCTGGTTAGTCTTATCGCATAGAGAAGACACACACAATATTCAGAAAGCTTTTCCATTGTAATAAATGACATTTTTGATTAAGGGGCATTCGGTGGCTCAGTGGCAGAGATGTCACTCTATCTCTGGGTTGCCGGTGCGTGGGTTTGAATCCCACTGTGACCCATGGATGTTTGTGTTGTCCATAAAATGCTCCTACGGCAGCCGTTTCGATATAAATCGTCCCGGAGCTACTCGTTGTTAAAACGGCCAAGAGCTGCCAAGACTTCCTTCGATTCAAGAGAAAAGAAAAAAAAAATCTCTTGAATCGCTACAACAACAACAACATTTTTGATTATGTTATCTTTTGCTTATTTATGCTGTTGTATGATATCGCGCAATAGTTTTTTAATCTAAGATGATGGCGTAACAAAGCAAAATATGGCAGAACTATGCAAAATAAACAAAAATTCCATTCAATACAATGGAAAAGCTTTCTAAATATTGTGTGTGTCTTCTCTATGCGATAAGACTAACCAGCTGATAAGATGTACGAAAAATTGGCCCTAAATGATTTCTTCTTCTCTGTACCGTAACCCTTTGTGGGGAAGGTGCGTTCACTCAGCCGTTTATAGGCTATTTCGCAAACGTACCTTATTTAGATCAGTAAAGTACCTAGGAATATGACCCTGAACGTGGGCTACTACAAAAGTTTTTAGATTAGGCATGTTCTAGTACGCTTTCGTCAAATATGTTACTTCCATCAGAAAGTTTGACCTTTTTTAGCGTATGCCTGCTCAGAACACTTTGATGGCAAGTGATACTCGCCTTGGTCAAAATTTTGCCCCGGGCACCAAATTGTCTTCGCACGGTTCTGGCCAGACCTTGCGATTTGCCTCCATTTGAGCCTTGGATGTGGAATGATGATCTTACCTGCAAAAAAAAGAGAAAAAAATATTTATATGTTTCATTCTTCAATAAGGTTTCAAAATTTCTTTGCTCAAGTTATTCTTTGAATCTAGGTATAAAATCTAAAGACTACTTCGGAACCCGAAAAGCGGCAAAACAGAAACACTGGTGTGCGTACCGCTATTTCCTATCAAAATTTGTATGTTGTTTTGGGATGTCCAATAGAAGGGGCAGAAAGCAAGGAATTAGAATTAGTTTTATGGAAATAAATTGTGTGAACTTCAGAACAAATTAATGAAATTATGTTCATTAAAGCAAACCTCGATTAGGTAATTATTGTTTTAAATGAGTTTAAATCAGACTCGATTCTCCACAAAGTTAAAACTGTGGGGGTAAAGTTCCTGTAGTCGCACAACGTCGATCAACTGAATTAATATGGCCATCCTCATGAAATCCAGAGTAGATAAGACTACCCAAAGGTTCCATTCGGGATGAGTTATAGAAACATGTAAAGAGGAGAAGGAACTCTAACAGGAAATCAAGAGTGTCGAAGTGATGTATAGTTAATGGGCTATTCTCTTAACCCTTAACTACATTCGTGTGGAACTAGGGTCCCCCAAGGTGATCATTTTCGACTTATCTGAAATGTTTTAAATTTGATGCGGTTGAACTTTCGCGTATTTGTAGCACTGCCTAAGAGCTTGCAAACAGAGAAAAAGCGCTGGACTGTAGCTAATAGGTTAGAAGCTGTAAGCCCCTGGGGGACTTAAGTCCCCCACTAATGTACTTACAAAAGTAAAAAAAAAATGTAACTTCCGATATATTCGCAATTTTTTTTTGTTGTTTTTTGCAGTTTTGATTGGAATTTGACATTGTAGTAAATAGAGAATATATTTTATTATTCTAATGGAAGTGAAGTAAAGACGACTTTTGCGAAATCATTAAATTTGATGGACTGGGGCCGGAGGTCGAACCATGTATGGCATCAGAATCAAATGTAATCCCTATTTTTCGATCTTTTGAGTTCAAAACAGTTTCTTAATTATGATGTATATGTAAATGTAAACCTGTTTAATATGAATTTAATAAAATATAGTTAGTCTAAGTTCAGCTCTCGTATTTACAAGTCACTGATAAAAGTCTCTACATAATATTGGCGACGAGGAGAAAGATAACAGTCACATCCAAAGGTATAACGAAATAAGTGATTTCAACTACAAGTGATTAAATTAAATCGAAGTTTGCGGCAAATAATATGGCTACGGATAAAGTTGCGACGACGGAGAAGAAGGTTATCCCGAAGGATCGTAGTGTTTTCGTGGGTTCGATAGAATACTACACAATAGGGGAAGATTTTTCCTTATACGCGAGGAGGATGAGTCATCTTCTATCTTTGAATAAAATTGTGGATAATTCGGAGAAAATATCTATATTGGTCAGTCTAGGAGGACCTGATTTATATAAAGTGCTGGTGTCTATAATTGCTCCAAAAAAGGAGACAGATGCAAGCATCAAATTCGACGACCTCGTGGTTCGGCTAACGGAACATTTTTCACCGAAAAAGAATATAATAGCAGAATGCTACAAGTTCTTCAAACGGACTCAAAAGTCGTCCGAGCCGTTATCTGAATACATTGTTAAACTAAAGCAACTATCGGAAAGTTGCGATTTCAACACTTTCCAGGACAAGGCTCTATTAATTCAATTTGTTTGCGGAATACGGGACGAGCGAATACAGAACAAGTTATTAAACGATACAGACACGAAAACTTTTGACAAGGCAATATCATTAGCTGCCTCTATGGAGATGACGAAGAATGATTTGCTGGAGTTGAAACACCCGGGAGACATCCATTTTATTAAAAAGGATAGGTACAACAACTACAGAGGAGAAGAACGAGGTCGCTATAGATCGAGGCAACGAAGCAACAGTCGTCAACGAAAAAAATGATAAAAGTCGGAAGTTAGTATGTTTCGCATGTGGAAAGCCAGGGCATATTCGCCGCTATTGTCGAAAAGGTAATCTTCACAACATTAATAGCAATGAAAATGAGTTAGCAAACGGGTATATTAATAATTGTGATTCTATTAAGACGGTAGCACATAGAATTGTCATTAAAATAGAGAATCAAAATATTGAATTCGAAATAGATACAGGTGCCTGTGAAACAATAATAAGTGAGAATCATTACAAAAGATATTTTAGAAAATCCAAAATGTACTCGTACAACGAAGGTAGAAAGTTGAAATTAATATCCGGAGAATATGTTACAGCTATAGGAAAAATTTATGTAGAGGTCAATAGTCATAGAATGTCATTAACTGTGCTAAAGTCATTTGAGAATTTTACTCCATTAATTGGAAGAGATTGGTTAGATTTATTATTTCCATCGTGGCGCGAATTCTTTACGTTATCAACTTGTAATGCAATCTCGAAAACCGAAAACGAATTGGAAAAATTACTATCGGAATATAGTAATGTTTTTAATAAATCAAATAAAGCGGTGATCAAATCGTATAAGGCAGAAATTGTATTAAAAGAAGAAGCCTATCCAATTTTTTGTAAGGCGATTGTAGTTCCTTATGGATTAAGAAAGAAAGTGGAGGACGAAATTAATAGGTTATGTAATGAAGGAGTATTAGTAGCAGTTACTCGTAGCAAATGGGCCAGTCCGTTGGTGATTGTTAATAAAGGAGACGGATCAATTCGTATTTGTGTAAATTGCAAGAAAACAATTAATAAATTTGTTATTAGTGAGCATATACCTATTCCAAGGATAGATGATATTTTTGCTGAACTGGCAGGTTGGAAAATTTTCTGCAAATTGGATCTCACAGGAGCATATCTACAGGTGGAAGTCTCGGAACGATCACGAGAACTGTTGACAGTGAACACTCATTTAGGATTGTTTCAATATACGAGAATGGTGTTTTGTCTCAAAACGGCACCACAGATATTTAATGGCATTATTGTAGAAATCCTGAAGGGCTTAGACGCGCGTATATTTTTCGATGATATTTTAATCGGTGGTAGAGACAGGCAAGAATGTGAGAGCAATTTAAGAGCGGTATTAGGTAGGCTTCAGGAGTATAATGTTCAAGTCAACAGGGAAAAATGTATATTTTTGAAGAGGAAATAGTTTACTTAGGATATAAAATAAACAAAGAAGGTGTTAAGCCTAGTGAGCGGAAATTGGAAGCAGTATTGAAAGCACCGGAACCACAAAATAGGGCACAGCTAGGCTCATATTTAGGCATGATAAATTTTTATCACAAATGCATAGCAAACCTATCAGGTGAGTTAGCTATCTTATTCAAATTGAATAGTAGGAATGTTCAATGGAAATGGACAAAGGAGCATAGTGTATGTTTTGAGAAGAGTAAGCAACTAATTGTGAGTATTGAAACTCTTACACATTATGATCCAACTAGGCCTATAATAATTTCTTGTGATGCTAGTCCTTATGGAGTTGGAGCAGTCTTGGCACACTTAATCGACGGGGAAGAAAAACCTGTTATGTTTGCCTCAAGCACATTGTCCAAGGCTAAGCAAAATTACTCGCAACTTCACAAAGAGGCATTGGCTATAGTATTCGCGGTAAAAAAATTCACAAATATATTTTTGGGTTGCCGTTCGCTATCCACACCGATCATCAGCCACTTAGAGCTATTTTTGGAAATAAGAAAGATGTACAGGGGGTAGCGGCAAACAGATTACAACGTTGGTCAGTATTCTTATCCATGTACGACTTTCAAATTATATACATACAAGAAAGGTTCTCAAATGGGTCACGCGGATGGATTATCTCGATTACCATTAAAAGTTGGAACCGGAATCGAAGAATCTAGTATAAATAACTTGAGAATAAGCAATGAATTTCCCATAAAAATAGATGATGTAGTCCGCGAAACGACGAAAGATAAAATATTAAAGCAAGTTTATGATTATATTTTATCAGGGAAATGACCTGAAACAATCAGCCAGATATTGAAACCGTTTTACAATAAAAGAAACTCAATCAGCACTGAAGATGGGTGTCTTTTTTATGCTGACCGATTGATTATTCCATACAAGCTTATTGATGAAGTTTTAGAGCTTCTTCATGATTGTCATGTTGGTATTTTAAGGATGAAGGCGTTAGCTCGATCGTATGTCTGGTGGCCAGAAATAGACAAATGTGTAGAACAATATGTTAAATCGTGTCAGCCATGTTGCAGTGTCCAAAACACGGAAAAACCGATTTTGTCCTCATGGAAACCGACCTCATATCCCTTTGAAAGAGTTCACATTGATTTTTGTAAAATACAGGATATCACGATTTTGGTAATAAAAGTTGCAGATAGCTTGCAAAAATAACAGATGGTAGCTGTTATCGCAGAACGACTACCAATTTGTAAGGGAAAAATTCATGAAAAACTGGCCGTAATTTCCGCTTGTGATTTTCAAGATCGTTTACTATATTTAAAATTATAGTTATATTTTTAATTCTCTATTATTATTATTATTACAACGTAAAAAGCCGTTTAGCTTTTTTTGTGGAATAACATTTGAATTTTAGACTCGACACGTTTGAAGTATGTATTGAAAGTGTACCACGCGAAATGGCCACTTTCTATAATTAAAGCTGTGAACTTTACATGCAGCTTTCAAATCATTAAAAAATGAATTCTTTTAGATTAGGAGTTGGCACCATTTCCAAAACTAAATGAATTAAAAATCACATTTGGTAATGGGGGACCTAGGTCCTTCACGAGTGTTGTTGTGTAGGCCGGAAATAGCGAGTGTAGCTGAGGGTTAATATTCACTAGGGCAAGGGAGGATTACAAACAAATGTCCCTTTTGAAAGTGGCGTTGCGAAACAATTATGTACTCAGAAGGGAGTCGCGATATGGGAACCCTGCGTTGGGCAGTTCTTTAAGCTTTTTTTTGTTGAAGTCTCTGTCAGGCTGCACTTGATCGACCATAATTCAAAGTTTCAAACTTAAATATGCTCACATCACACTGGATCCAAAACGAATTCTAGACAGAATACCTACTTAAACTGATCAGTCCTGGGTCTAGATTCCCCAACAGTTTTTGTATGGAAAAAAATTGGAAAAACTCAACTGCACAAAAACAATTTAAAAATGTTAACGGTAATCCATGTAACCTAGACTGTCTTATAGTGATACCGATTTCTAGCCAGCTTGTACTTTGAAACCTACACGACCTTAGTATAACCTTTATAGACAGAACGATATTCGCGCAAATACGACCTTAGTAGTATTTCTAAATAGTAAACCTATCTAAAGTTTCCACGGGACACGGGTTGGAAAAACGCTACCGGCGGGCGTGCGACATGCACTTCCTAACACGCGTGACCCATAGAGGGGTAGGGCATGATGGTCCATTTTGCGTTGCGCTCGAGGAAGCTGGAAGTAATAAGGTAAAATAAAAGCAATGTCGGAGGCCTGAAAGAGTGGTAAAGGCGAATGCAAAATATGAGTCCGTGCCAGTTAAAAGTTTTCCCAACTCCAACCGTCCAATCGTCCCAAAGACACATATATAAATACCGCCCTGGAGCACCTAATCGCTCGTTCAAAGTAATTTAATTAACACCTTACATTACATGGAAAAAAGAAATCGTCATGGCCTGCGTAGTGTCACATCCATAAATGCATGAGACACATGTGGCTTATGGACGTGAACAGGAGTAACGCTTTGAGATGCAGCTGTCTCGTACACAACAAAACTACTTAAAATTAGATGAGACCACCACAATCTATAGCTTTGATATTCTTCTTGTCAGTACCGTATAGCCTCATGTGGGACCATGGTGCGTTAACTCAGACGTTTATAAGCAATTTCGAGTCAACGTTACATTTCATATCATTTCGGAGTGTAATGTTGCAAGCATTATATATTTCCTATCAGCGCATGTACGGAAATTTCGGACCACACCGAGATTCCATCTCCGGACCTCTATAGATTACTAGCATCGTAGATTGCGACTCAACCAAGTGAGCCACAGAGCGAGCTTTGATATTGCATTCGACTTAGGCCGCGCGCAGACTAAAGGCGTATTGGAGCGTAGCGTAATACCTGTCGCCCAATACAAGCGTTGTATTGGGCCACAGGTTTTACGCTACGCTCCAATACGCCTTTAATCTGCGCGCGGCCTTATATATACACCTTTTGTCCATATAAAACAAAATATGCTGTATATCGGCCAGTGTTCATGCTTGCCAACAGTCCTTTCCAGGACTCACACGCTAGGTAGACGAAAACCGACAAGGGATTTGCGTCCAGCGAGGCCCAATTACTTTAAGAAACTATGTTCTTCTTAAATATTATACTTTTGAAATTTCTTGGTCGATAATGGGCTAATCCAGGAACACACTTGGATGAATTTTGGTTAAGATTCAAAAAGAAAAAAAAGAGACATAGAAGAACCTAATATTTGGGGGTTGGTTTGTATGGCAGCCATATGACGTAGTGTTTCGATTTCACCCGTTCCTAGATATTTTTTGAGGCTTTACTAAGAACACATTTGGGTAAAGACAGGATTAAAATAAAAAAAGTTTTTCTTCCGATTCCATCCGTTCCGATTGCATCCGTTCGTAGATATGTTTTGAGGCTTTACTAGAAACACACTTGGGTGAAGTTTGGGTAAGATTGGTACATCAAGAAAAAAGTTTTTATTAGAAGAACCTAAGTTTTAGCGGCACCCCCTGACCCCATAAAAATAAAAAATAAATAACAGGCGCGACAATCCAACATTGGACTAAGGCCGCAGGATGTGTTAGTGACATCCTATTTCCAAGATCTTATCTGCTTTTTGATGAGGTAATGAGATCAGCATCACGCTCAGCAGTGTTATTTATCCCTATAAATGGGTACTCGTTTAACATCTGAGTGAGATCATAGTCTGTCACAAGCTCGTGAGTTCGAAAAACACAATGGAACACGGTGAAATTCGAACTCATGAGCCTGTGCACCGAAGGTGCGCGCACTAACCGCTAGACCAGCCAGACTACTGACACCATGGTCCGATTCAATTCGTTCTGACATATATACAGCGTACACTAAAATGAAATTAATTAATTATTCAGCCTGATAGCTTTAAAACTGAGGGACTAGTTTGCTTTGCAACAGACGGACAGCCAGACAGACGGACATCGCTCAATTGATTTCTCTCGTCACACTGATCAATAATGTATATACTTTATATAGTGGGAGGTGCTTCCTTCTGTGCGTTGCAAACTTCATGACAAAGTTAATATACCCTTTCACATAGTGACGGGTATAAAAATGTGTGTTTGGTCGATCTTCTAATCGCACATGCGATAGCGGCTTGTTGTGTTAGACTTTTGTGTATAACTTGTATCTCATTCTTCAAGAGTTTAAGATGAGTGGTATTCCCCTAACGCCGCGATACCTCCCTTCTGTTTTCTTGCGAATAATAAATTAAATATGTTTTTGAAAGAAAGTGTTAAATTGTGATTGGACAAAAAAAGAAATAGTTCGAATATTGTTAGGGGAGAGCCCTTTAATCATATTCAAGGGATTGGAGTATAGTTACAGCCTATTTGTAGCCGCAGTGGGAGCACCTCAATATCTTTTCTTACATATCCAACGATATCTAAAAACCGGTCATTGGCCAATCGGTCAATCGTTAATAATTTTGGATGTTCGAGTATCTTCTTCCTTGCTTTATAGCGCTCCATGGCGTCGCGTTGCTCGGGCTGTGGTGTAAGCGCGTCGCCCATTCTGGCGGTAATGTCTCAGCCTATTTCTACAGGCAGCTCTATCTTGGATCTTGTCATAGCTCCGCTATCACACGGGTGTTTCAAGCCTCTTCGGGGCAGACCACACCCGTTTCCAACGAGAAACGGCCAAGGTTGGTAAGAGCCATGAAGGCTTGATGCAGGAGGGTTGTGTATGTCCATGTATGTGTGTGGAAGTGTTCTGAGCATTTCATCTCAGCGCGGTTGCTCTCAATTCTCTGAATCCACGCCGGCATCGAAACTAATCGATCCGAAGTTTATATCTGTTGTGTATGCATATGCCACCGACGCATCTTCGGGAATGCCAGGTCTGTGCGATAGACCTGCTGCAGAGAATGGTGTCATTTTTATTCCTATGGCTTAAATTTGTCAGTATAACAAGTTGTTTTTTGTTGCAGTATAACAAGTTGTTTTTTGTTACTCCAGTGTGTCTGAATGAGGGTCGGCCCTAGCCACCCCAGGCCCCAGCTCACAAGCTAATGGTTTGCCACCATCTCCGGCAAATCCTGGCCCCAGTTCCCAAGCGAATTCTCGACCACCGCCACCCGTAGTCAACAATATAACAAGGCATACTCGCTCAAGTTTAACACCTGCACCCCCGCAGCAGTGTACACCCCACTTACCATATTGCAGTTTAACGGCAATGGCATCTGTCAGAAGATCAGCGAGATCGTCCGTTTCATGAGTACACGCAGAATTCTGATAGGGGCATTTCAGGAGACAAAGCTCAAACATTCAACTCCCAAATTTAATATCCGCCGCGACTACATACTTTTGAGTTGCAATAATCCAGGAGGAGGACTCGTATTCCTAAAACACAGAACCGTGCAATCATATACAAATCATATATGTATAATATACATACATATGTCCAAATTGGTACAAAATTTTGTTCCTATGAAAATGAACTTTCAGATTTTCGTTGAGCTTTCAAACGAATCGCATGAGCTTGTGCGCGTGTAATTTTTAGAGGACTTTACCCAGTTGAAGAGAGTCAAGATACTTTCTTTTCACATCTTAAACAATCACTCATCATCGTGTGCCATTGGCTGAATTCAAATTGTAAGAAAACGACCGGACGGGTAAACTTGGACGATAAGAACCATCGTATGACCATTTCACACTATCCGATCAAAACACGGACCGGCGAACAATAATTACACAGCAAGTATGTATAAATGTTGCCATGCACGCTCCAAAGTTAGTGTACAATGAAGTGACGAGTCGACAAGATTAAAATGCAAGTAAAACACGCGCTAATTGTCTTTGCAGAACGCCTGAACTATTGGTAGATGCAATCGTCTTATCGATCGTACGATTCCTACGAAAGAAAAACAATCGTGTCACGATTTTTTTCTTTCGTAAGACTCGTTCTTACAATTTGAAATGAACAATGCTTGTCTGCTGGCCACTACAAAAGCTCTCTTGTCTTGCAAGTTTACCCGTCCGGTTTCGTCTTACAATCTGAAATCAGCCATTGCCTTCGGTCTCCGTGCGATAGATATGCGTGACGCATGACAAGTTGACGGAGTGGGTCCGAGGAAGAGAGCAAGTTGCCGTTGGGGTGTGTGTGGTGTATGATGTATTGTATGATATCGCGGCGGCGCATGACAAGAGGACAAAGTTGGGAGCGAGAAGGAAACAACCACGAGAGCCAAAGCCATCTATATTTCAAAGCCCGGAACCAGAACCCGCTCATATACTTTTGCGGCAGATCATAGGCTCGATTAGTTGGAAAATTTACATTGCGGTAAAGGCAAATCGGGTTGGGTCGCGGCAAACTTTACACGAAAAGTATTGGTTCCCGGTCGATTTTCGTCGCGAAAAGTGCAATATGTCGTGAATTGAAGTGTCTATAATGCAGTGAAAGAAAAAAATCCCGATAAAAAGTGAGTTTTCCACGTGTTTTCGCGGTTTTTAACAGAGCAGACACGGTTTTTTTACATGCGCTGTGCTTGTGTTAGTGCGTCGTGCAACGTATATACGACATATTCATAGGCTCGCTTTGTGTGCATGTATTGCTGCTTCCCGGCTTTCTGATATAGGTGGCTTTGACGAGAGCACATGCTGCAGTGAAGTAAATTTATAATTCGCCATGGCATGCGCAAATGTTGAGTTTCCGATTTTTGAATATTTCAAGCGATACAACCAAGTTACTTTGGTGCCAAATGAAAAGTGTCTAATTAAGACATAGTTTTGAATTTTAGGATGTTTGAGTTTTATGATCAATTTTAACCAAATCATTAATAATCCTAAATACTGGAAAGAGCAGTATAATGAAACCAGAAATAGTCGTAGTACCCAAACTGGAAACCAATTGATAACAACAATTTGGTTTTCTACTCTCTAAGAAAATCGGTACCGTGTGTGGGAAGCTTCA
This sequence comes from Microchrysa polita, assembly GCA_949715475.1. NCBI lineage: Eukaryota > Metazoa > Arthropoda > Insecta > Diptera > Stratiomyidae > Microchrysa > Microchrysa polita. Next base: position 36,401,676 of record OX454417.1, on the reverse strand, counting down.
TAGACTGCGATTGCCTTATAATTACAACAGTAAGAAAGCTATTTCAAAACAACGTTCCTTGCGCATGCCGAATTCCATATTTATCCATGGTGCTTGAATATGTTCCATACTTGATAGCGTATTCGGCCGACGCACGGGTCGTATACGACCCATGTTAAAGCTACATATCACTTACAAAATTTCAAAAACTGTTGCGTATTCTTTTTTCAGGACCAAAAACCAAGGAATCCATATTGTGTACTATGGAAAAGCCAGTTTAATCTCTATGGCCATTTTCAACTCCATCAAAAAGTTTCTCACCCAGGTAAGTGTCAACAAAGAACCAAACAGTCTTTCCTTTTTTGTTTAGATAATATTTGTACTAGTTGATAATTCCCCTTGGTGAATTGCTTCGCGCACTCCTTTTCAAACCACAGCATCATGGGCTCGAATATGTAGGCGTGGATTCAGCTTATGTGTGGATTCTGACTACACATATTTACAGTCAGATAATAAGTTCTCATTTATTTACGGAGCACTCAACATAGCGTGCTGTTGATCAGTGCCGGATTAGGCAAGCGCGGGGCCCGTGCAATGACCTATGGAACTTCGATTAACCAAACTAATAACGAGGTCTTAAAAATTAACAAGTTCAGTTGGTTGGAAGTGGATGACTTCACAGGAAAGCGGCTAACAGCTAGCAAATATCAGTAGTAACACCTTGCAATATACGTTGAATGTGCGTGCAACAAAACAATTGTTTGTTATTATGATATGTGGTGGTACGGTCTTTCGTTAGCTATTGAGATTGTGATTCTGTGAACTTTCATTCTCATTAACGGGAAACTTAACGAGACCGAGGCTAATTTCGGGCGCGGCCGAAATTTGGATACCTTTCGCTCCCCGCGGGCTAAAAGCTTTTTTTTGGACGTACCTACGACTTGTATTTAATCACACCCATTCTTTCCTTCTATCTTCACAAAAGTTCCGCTGCGTCGACAAAATAATATATTTGTGTGGGGAATAAGTGGGCAAATAAAAATATTTACGCAGACAATTTTATTGGGGAATGCGTGATCATGGCCCATCCCCATAGCACGATTCCATTTGTTTTGACCTTTTTAGTTGCTTTGATAAAGACACATTAATTTAAGGTTTTGTGAAATTGGTGTAAAAAATGTTTCTTAGAAGAACCTAATTTGGGGGGGGGCGGTTTGTATGGCAGCGTCATGACCCCATTGCCCGATTTTACCGATTCAAACATACAAACTGCTTGCATCTAAAAGAAGCATTTGTGCAAAATTTCAGCTTCATAGCTTGTAAATTGGCCGAGTGAAACGCGTCGCAACAGACGGACAGACAGACAGACGGACAGACGGACAGACCAATCGACTCCCTAAGCCATGCTGATCATATACATATGTATACTTTTTATATGGTCGGAGATGCTTCCTTCAATGCGTTACAAACTTCATGACAAAGTTAATATACCCTTTCACTCTATGAGCGAAGGGTATAAAAACAATCTAAAACGGAGAAGATTATTATCTTCCATAATTGATTTTTCGGGGAAAAAAAAATCTCGGGGAAGTTTTCCCTTAGGGGAAAAATTTTAGATCATGAATGTCTACATTATCGCTCACAAAAAAAGTTAACATTGCATCAAAACGTTAACACCATAAATAGAATAAATCGAATCTTAATTTCCTTAAAATAAAACAAGACGCGTTTTAGAATGTGCAGTATAATGAATTCTAAAACATTTTTTTTTATTTTAGTGGTCATACTCATACAAAAACATACACACAAAAACATAACACGCGTTTTACAAGAAAATCTATTTTCTAATGCTCTGTTAACGTTATGTTCAAATGTGCGTTCATTTTAACGGATTATACCGTTATCTTGTCAATCGAGAAGCCTAAAAATACTTTAAAACCAATTACATACAGTGCCCCAAACATCGCCTTTCGAACGACACCCATAATTCCCATACTCTGTTTCTTATGGTAGAAAAATATCCTTTTTGATGGTAATGTCCTTTTACGAAAACTCAAAATTAACTTGTCGTGATTTTAAAGGACTCGTCTCAGCAAATACTGTATTTTGAAATCCAAATGGTATCCATATCGTCTATAATGCATGTGCAAGGACATCTTTCTCATAGTAAGTGCCGACACCAAAATATGAAGGATCACACCACTTAACTTTCATCCGAGTTTCATCGAAATCGGTCGACGGGGAGTGCCAGGAGAACGTCCGCTTCAATGACGAATTTACCGCTATTCCCGCAACTCATTAAAATTGTGATCGTCGATTCTTTCGGTCAAAGGATAATGTATACCAAATTTGGTGAAGATCGAACCACGGGAAGGTTGATTTGAGCTTTTCACGTTTTCGTTACGTTACATCGTCACATTTGTTCACGGGCCGATATCCAGAATTTGTCAGGTAGCCTCCGCAAAGACATGTCAAAATTAACTTTAGCAATTATATCCCTGTGGTCTGGCTGGTCGAGCGGTTAGTGCGCGCACCTTCGGTGCACAGGCTCATGAGTTCGAATCTCACCGTGTTCCATTGTGTTTTTCGAACTCACGAGCTTGTGACAGACTATGATCTCACTCAGATGTTAAACGAGTACCCATTTATGGGGATAAATAACACTGCTGAGCGTGATGCTGATCTCATTACCTCATCAAAAAGCAGATAAGATCTTGGAAATAGGATGTCACTAACACATCCTGCGGCCTTAGTCCAATGTTGGATTGTCGCGCCTGTTATTTTAATTATATCCCTCATGCACAGTGGCATGCCCCGCAAATCATTATGAACAACGGAGGCAAAATTATCTATTTTGAAAATCATTCAAAATTGTTACACAAAAATGCTCAAGATTTCAGGAAGATAAGTGTGTCAAGATCTTTTTATTTTAATTAGTAAAACCGAATTTCTGTAGACAAATTACCTATATTTATTCGATAAAGAAGAATTTATTTTAGAAGTCCCTTTTTGGGCAACCTCTGAAAATTTTAAAATTCGACATTTCCCGAAAATTTATAGAATAAGGGAAAATATTTCATGCTTTCGATTGAATTGTCCGTTTTCAGGTTTACTCAGGTTCATAAAATGTTACAACTATCAATCTAGCTGAAAAAGGCCCATAATAAAGATACTCATATAGCGCATACCAAAAGGCCAAATTTACGTTAACCCCTTCTATATTTATTCGGTTTTACTTATTGAAATACAAAATCTTGGAAAACTTAGACACTTAAATGAAAAACAACATTTTTGTGAAACAGTTTTGAATTATTTTTTAAACATGTAACATTGCCCCCCCCCCTTTTCATAACATTTAAAGCGGTACGCCGCTGTGAATTAGAGATATTGTAAAAGCCACCTACACTGTAAAAACAAGGTTGAATTTTACATCGAAAATTCGTTGAATTTTACACCTTTTTTCTCGCAAAATTACATCAATGTGGCATGATAGCCCGACGTCGGGCCTTGGCCGCCTGAATCGTTGACCTCCAATTGTCGCGGTTACGTGACCTCGTCCTCCAGTTTCGGAAGCCCAGCAGCTGGTGGGCGTCTTCACCTACGGAGTTCTCCCAGCGAGCTCTCGGTCGTCCACGCAACCTCGCTCCGTCAATTCGTTGTGCGTTCATCACTTTCTTTGGCATGCGATTATCGTCCATCCGTTGTACATGCCCCGCCCATTGCAAACGTTGAAGCTTCACGATTTTCGATACTTCCAGCTCATCGTACAATTGATACAACTCATGGTTGTACCGGATACGCCATTGGTCTCGCTCGCGAACGGCCCCGAAAATTCGCCGAAGGACCTTTCGTTCGAATCGGTCTAGCAAAATTTCGGAGGCTTGGGTGAGGGTCCATGTTTCGCAGCCATAACATAGCACGGGTCGGATGATCGTTTTGTACACGCGGAGCTTCGTGTTCCTGTGCGCAAGTTTCGAATTAATTATAGGGAGGACCGAGAAATATGTCTTATTGGCTAGTTGTATCCGTCGCTTAATTTCGTCAGTTTCGTTGGCGTCCTTTGATAAGTTACAACCCAGATAGTTGAAGTTGTCTACATACTCGATATTAAGGTCCCCCACTGTGATGCTTGAATTTGCTGGCGTCCTTGTTTTCGATTGCATCATGGCCTTTGTTTTGCTTTCGTTGATATGTAGTCCAACTTCCTTTGCGGCGTTATTGAGGTTATGCAGAAGGCTTTCTGCATCACCCAACCTTCGAGACATGATGTTGATATCGTCGGCGTACGCTACTAATTGAGTCGACTTGATGAGTAGCGTTCCGCTGCTGTCCATATTCATGGCTCGAATTACATACTCCAAAGCAAGGTTGAAGAGCGTCGGCGCCAGCCCGTCGCCCTGCTTGAGTCCAGTACGAGTTTCAAATAGGTCAGTGAGTCGATTCTGCACTCTGACCTGCGAGACGGTATTAGTCATCGTCATCCTTGTGAGTCGCACTAACTTTGCCGGTATACCAAAATTCAGCATAATGTTGTACAGTACACTTCAATCGATACTGTCGTATGCCTGCTTGAAGTCGACAAAGATTTGGTATACGTCGATGTTATATTCCCAGCACTTTTGGAGTAGTAGCTTCACTGTGAAAAGCTGATCGGTCGTTGATCGACCAGGTCTGAAGCCGCCTTGATACTCGCCAATGATTCGTTCTGCGTACGGATTAATTCTCTTTTCAAGAATTTTAGATAATATCTTATAGGCCGTACAAACTAATGATATGCCCCTGTAATTCTCACACTTCAGCTTGTCACCCTTTTTGTGGATTGGGCAGATTATGCTTTTGCGCCAATCTTCGGGGATTTCCTCGTCGTTCCATATTTTCAGCAGTAGCACATGTATAGCGTTGGTCAGGCACGTTCCACCATGCTTCAGCAGTTCTGCTGGGATCTCGTCAGCGCCGGGCGCTTTATTATTTTGAAGCGACTGTATGGCAAGAATCACCTCCTCTACTGTTGGGGGTAGAACGGGAGGGCCTGGTTCGGCTAACTGCTCAAGAGCTGGCTCCGCGGGGGATGTTGATGGTGCATTGAGGAGCTCTTCAAAATGCGAGGCCCATCGTTTGTTGACGCTTTCGATGTCGCTGATGATGTTACCATCCTTGTCCTTACATAGGCTTGTCCTGGGTTGATATCCGTTCTTAACATTATTTATAAGTTTGTACGCCTGTCTAATGTTCTTACTGGCTAATCTTTGGTTTATTTGCTGTAACTGCTCGTCAAAATGTTTGCGTTTCTTACGTCTAATTAACTTATTAGATACTCGCCGAAGCTCGTTATATCTTTCTTTTTTGGCTCGGGATGCGCGTTGTGTGTATTGGCGATAGGCTTCATTTTTCGCCTCAATCGAGGCCCTGCATTCGTCGTCGAACCAGTCTGCTCGTCTGCGCCGGCCTTTATAGCCCACGACCTCTTCTGCGACCCCCTTGATGCTGTCTTTGAGCTCCTCCCAGAACTCATGGATGCCTAAATTGTTGATGTCATCAAGCATGGGCGACAGTTTTTCCTCTAGTGCTGTTGTATACGCAGCCGCCGTGGCATCATCAATCAAATTGTCAACCTCGAAGATCTTGGCAGGGTTGATTCTCGATAGGTGTACCGAAGAGATTCTGCACCTGTAGGTCGTCTTCACCAAATAGTGATCGGTGTCGCAGTTGGCTCCTCGATAGGATCGAACATCTAGGACATTAGAAGCCCATCTCTTGCTGATCAGTACATGGTCGATCTGGTTCACAGTGTATTCATCTGGAGACTTCCAGGTCTGCTTGTGGATTCGTCGATGAGGGAAGCATGTAGAGCTTATTACCAGGTTTCTGCCGCTCGCGAAGTCGATAAGTCGCTGACCGTTGTTGTTGTTTTCGTCGTGGAGGCTATGACCTCCAGTAGTTCCCCTATGCCAGCTTTCATTTCCGACTTTGGCGTTAAAGTCTCCTAGCAGCAGCTTAACGTCGTTTGATGGAAGTGAGTCGAAGAGTGTTTCTAGGTCGTTGTAGAACTCGTCCTTAATCGCGTCTTCTTTTACTTCTGTAGGGGCATGCGCATTAATGAGCCAGAGATTAGCGAAACGGGTCTTAATGCGGATCGCACATAGCCGCTCGTTGATGGGTTTGAAGCCGATAACGTGGTCCTTGAGCTGCTTATTCACGATGAAAGCTACTCCAAACTCCTTGTTGCCCTCCTCTTTACCACTCGTAAAAATTGTGGTATTCTGTATGGACTGATGTTATACGGGACACGGAAATGAAAACAGTTATGTTTGTTGAGAGTGAGTGTCTTTATTGGACCGGAGCTAGATGACAACTGACTGGTTGACATTGACTTAATATCTATTACAATATAGTAATTATGTACTAGATTAGGCCTTGGAACTTATTAACTAGAGAATGGCTTTTCTTATAATATATCAATATACATCATCTTCCCCTTTTTTGGGATTAATTCATAATTAATATTCAAATTCAGATATTTTAAATTTACATTCAATTTTTTATCAAACTTATATCAGTAATTACATTTTATACATTTCAATTTGGTACATAGATATCTTTAATTTTCACAATCTAATTTCTTTTGATAATTTCCAACAATCTATTTTTATTTTTTTTTTTCTGTTATTTCAGTAAATATTCACGGATTCTATGGTTAAGTTAAATGATATTGCAGCAGCAACTGTCCAAATATCACTACGATCATTACGGGTATATATAAATAATTTTTTTTTTTTATTTTATTGCTTATGATTCATTTATGTTTGTTTTTGTGGTTGAACGTAAAAAATATGAATTTCGTCTCAAAATTGTACCATCTTCTAATTTAACAACATACGATCTTGGAGTGGAATGTTTATCGTTAACTACACCTTTCTTCCATATTTTTCCGCATTTGACCCATATTTCCTCCCCTATTTGGAATTCCTTTCTAAATCTTGTTCTTTTATTATAGTAATTTTCGTTCTGAAAGCTATTTTTTAATAATTTTTTATGGAGATCGCTAAATATTTGTTTTTTAAATACTTCTGTTCGAAGTGGTAATAATGTGCGTTGTTTCCTGCCCATTAGTATTTCAGCTGGTGACTTGTCATATCCCTTTATTGGAGTATTACGAAATTCAAGTAACGATAACCAAAGCTCCTCTTTCGCGTCTTTAGCTTTGATGATCAAATTTTTTGCTGTCTGCACTGATCTTTCCGCTAATCCATTTGACTGAGGGTAGTTAGGACTAGTTGTTACTATTTCAATGTCATGAGCTGCACAGAATTTCCTAAATTCATATGAATTGCAAGGATTATTATCCGCTACAATTGTTTTCGGTAGACCGTGTGTAGCGAACAAGAATTTTAACTTCGCTATTAACTCAGTAGCTGATTTATTTTTAATGGGTATAATCTCCAAATATTTTGAAAAATAATCATTTGCTACTAAAAATAGATCTTTTCCTATTTCACCTATGTCTATACCAATTTTATTAAAAGGTAGATCTGGTATGTTATGGGATAATAAAGGCTCTTTAATATTGTTGCTACGAAATTTTTGGCAAGTATTACAAGAAGCTATCATATTTTCTATAGCTTGATCTATTCCTGGCCAGTAAACTAACCCTCTAGCTCTATGTTTTGTTTTTTCTATGCCCATATGTGATTGGTGCAAAAGTTGCAAAATTTCATGTTTCATTGTGTTAGGCACAATTAAACGATCATTTAAGAATAATAAACCATTCTCAAGTATGAGAGAATCTCTCACTTTCCAGTAATATTTTATTTTATCATCTAATTTAGTTTTTTGGGTTGGCCATCCATTTTCCAATACATTTTTCAAAAGGTTTAATGTTTCATCCTTTTCCGTTTCAGTGATGAACATCTTCTTTTTATTTTCACTAACGTTGATTGTATGAACCATGCAATCTAAGTCAGGAATTTCAGGTATGCTTTCTTCTTGTATAAAATTTCTCGACAAAAGATCTGCAATGAACATGTACTTGCCAGGGCTGAATTCTAATTGAAAATTGTATTTACGCAATCTTAACAACATTCGTTGTAAACGAGCGTTAGGAATTTTGCACAATTCCTTCTTAAAAACGCCCAAAAGTGGCTTATGATCTGTCGTTACACTGAAGACATGACCATAAACATAGTAGTGGAACCTTTGGCAGGCAAACACTATAGCCAAAAGTTCTTTTTCAATTTGTGAGTAGCGCCTCTCTGTGTCAGAAAGACTTCTCGACACAAAGTGTACAGGTTTCCCATTCTGTAGTAAGCATGCTCCCAATCCATACTTTGATGCATCTGCCTGGATAGTGATTGGCTGTTTCTCATCAAATGTACTAAGAGTTGGAGCACTTGCAATAATGTCTTTTATTTTATCTAGACAAGTAGTGTGAATCTGTTCCCATTTAAAGCAAACATTTTTACGTAACAGTTCTAACAAAGGAGTTGACAACTCAGACAGATGAGGTATGAAATTTCTAACATAGTTTATCATACCAAGTAATTGTTGTAGCTCCTTTTTATTTTGTGGGGGCTTGATACTCTGGATGGCTTTTACTCTACTGGGATCACAAGTTATCCCATCCTTTGACAATATGTGTCCTAGAAATTTAACTTTGTTCACTTTATATTGAACCTTATCCCTATTGAACTTGATTTTCAATTTTCTTGCCCTATCTACAACTTGTTTCAAAATTTTGTCATGATTTTCCTCAGTATCTGCAGCTATTAAAATGTCATCTATATAGATCGACACCCCTTCTATATCGCTGAAATTTCTCTCATTATATTTCTGAAATACCTCTGGGGCAATTCTTATACCAAATGGTAACCTTTTATATTTATATAGCCCGAATGGGGTACTAAAAGTACAAAGCTTACTGGATTTCTCATCCAACTCCACCTGGAAGTAACCATCTTTTAAATCAAGTACTGAAAAAATTGATTTATTAGCAAGTTTTGCCGATATTTCGTTGAAGGATGGTATCGGATGGTTGATGGGCTTCAACGCATCGTTAAGTTCCTTTGGGTCTAGGCAAATACGTATATTTTTACCGGGCTTTTCCACAATCACAATATTGGAAATCCATTCGGAAGGACTATCGTTCTTCTCGATAATTCCTGTAGCTTCTAATCTATTTAGTTCACTTTTTACTACATCCTTTATAGCAAGTGGTATTCTTCGTGCTGGTTTTGCAACCGGCTGAACACCATTCCTCACTTCAATATTAAAATTTGAAACAAATGTTCCTAACCCTTCAAAAATATCAACATTTTGTACTATGAATTCAGATTTATTCGAAAAATTTGTTATCGTATCTAATCTTTTTACCAAATTCAAATCAATACATGAAGTTAAGCCTAATATGGGCATATTTCCATTTTTTATTACAGCGAATTCAATTTCTTTAATTTCATTTCTGACTGCACATCTAAACTTTATATTCCCAATACATTCCAAAATAGTACCTCCATACGCTTTAATTTTTGATTCATTTTGTTTTAATTTTGCGTTGTCAAATAATTTGTATATATCGTATGGTAATACGTTAATGTCCGCGCCCGTATCTAATTTAAACTTTATAAATGTGTTTTCTATTTTTATGTTTTCCATCCAAGATCGTGAATTAACATTATTATTAACAACGTCAATATATAAATCATTACTAACATTTTCTACTATTCTATTATTCATATTTTGGAGTTCACGTACCTCTTTTATTTTTGTTTTACAGGCTACCGCGAAGTGGTTTTTCTTGTTACAGATTTTGCAATGTAAGCCAAACGCCGGACAATTTCGATATTCGTGTTGCTGCTTGCAATATGTACATAATATCTTTCCATTTATTGTATTATTATTTTTGTTCCTAAAATTAGAATTAAAATTATATTTAGTATTTGCATTGTACATTTTTTTATTTGGAACACTTTTTACCGTTTGCACATTCGACTCTCCTTGTTGCAGATTCCGAATTTGTTCATGCGATGCTTCTGCAGCTCGTGCTATATCCACGGCTTTTTCTAGACTCAGGTTTTCGATTTCTAGCAGCTTCTTTTGCAGGTTTTTGTCGGCGGTACCCAGGACAATTTTATCTCGCACCATTCGTTGCTCTTGGTCCCCGAATTCACATGTTTTGACCAGTTTCATCAAATCCATATAGAAAATGTCGAAAGGCTCGCCAAAAGCCTGGTTTCGTTTATTAAACTTGTAACTTTCGTAAACTGTGTTTTTCTTTGGTTTGCAATAATTTTCGAAGGCTTTTGTCACTATATCGTACTTTGATGCCTCTTCTGTAGTCAAGTTGAATGTGTTAAACATCTCAACTGCCTGCGGCCCGATGGCGTTTAAAAATATAGCCACTTTCACGTTTTCTGCTTTTGACTCAATTTCGGCGGCCGTTGCAAATATTTGATAATTTTGCCAAAAAATGCGCCAACTTTCAGCCATGTTACTTGCCCGTGTGTTGAGCGGCAATACTGTATAATCCATGCTTTCCACGTATTTCACTAAGTATTTTACTCGTTTTGGCGGTCTGCCACGAGGTTTTGGGAGTCTATCTTCAACTTTTTTAATCTTTTTCACTCCCATACGCGAAATTTAATTTGTTAAACTTTCAATTTCACGTGATTTTATCCGTTTTTATATTTAACTTTCACTTCACAAAACCGATTTATCAGATATTTTTCGATTTTATACCGGCTGCGCCATGTGGTATTCTGTATGGACTGATGTTATACGGGACACGGAAATGAAAACAGTTATGTTTGTTGAGAGTGAGTGTCTTTATTGGACCGGAGCTAGATGACAACTGACTGGTTGACATTGACTTAATATCTATTACAATATAGTAATTATGTACTAGATTAGGCCTTGGAACTTATTAACTAGAGAATGGCTTTTCTTATAATATATCAATATACATCAAAAATAGTGTGCGAATTGAGGTCGTTAATCTCGCTTTTGAGCCATTTAGTTTCCTGGATTGCAACTATGCTCAGCTTGTATTGTTCTACCTGATCCAGGAGGGCCCTTAAGGCCCCCGGTCTATTCAGGGAGCGTACATTCCAGGATCCGAAAGAGAAATCAGTTGTTCGTTTGCGGGGTCGTCGTTGTTTTGTATCCGTCCATTCCGAGGCTTTTGTTTCAGGTTTCTTGACTTGAAGTTTTTCTTAGGATGAGTTGTCGGCACATCGCTAAACCATGATAGGGTTTAATCGTTGAGTAAAGGCCATCATGGGCATGCCTCGAAGATGCTGCTTTAGTGGTTGACTTAAATGTTTTCTGTCACCTATCACGTTAAGTAACCTGAGACGCTGCAGATGTTAATGCAGCACTCAGGCGCAGCGGTTACTCGGATAATGCGGGAAAGTAACGCCCCGTAGAGAGACATAGGAATTGGCCGAAGTCCTTTTCCTATGAAACTCCTCCTGCATAGCTAAGGGTCCGCAGTTATGCCACAACTGAAGAAGATATAGGAATTAGCCGAAGCCTTTCAACCTTTATCTTCCCCCTTACGGCAAAATTACAGTAAACGTTTATTTTTCAACAAAATTTCTAGTATACCCACAAAATAGTGTAATACTACACAGATTTTTTAATATTACTCTATTTTGGTGTAATTTCACACCACATTTGGTGTGAAGATGTGTCATTACTTTATTTTAGTGTAACTTTATATTTTCAGTGTATATTTACCAATTGGAAGTTGTAATTTTAAGGAAATTTTCATGTAATATTACGATTTTGGTGTAAAAAGTTACACCTACATTTGTGTAAAACTGAGTGTGTTACAATACTTTTGTGCATTATTGCATTTTGCTGTATCTGACAAGTGGCTTCTTCTGTGTGAAGTTAGTCTGTTCCGTCCGAAGTGCGTTCGTGTGAGCATCATATTACTGTTGTGTTGTAGCGCATTTTTGCTCTTGAACCAAAGGGGGTGTGACAGCTCTTGGCCGTTGGAATAACGGGTATCTCAAGGACGATTTAGATCAACGAACTGGCTGCCGTAAATATTATTATAAACCCGGATGTAAATTTACATATTTGCCGGTGTAAATTTACATTTTTATCCAGTGCAAATTGTTTGTAGATTTACACCAATTTTGTAGTAAATATTTACACCGTAAAGCGTAAAATTACTCTCGTTCATTTCGTGGTGTAAATTTATAATTTATAATAGAAGGAAAAAAAGTTTCCTCCTATTATTAGAGTAAATTTTTTTCGAGTGTATATTATACAAAGCCGGGAAGCAGCGAGAAAAATGGGGCTAGCATATTCACTTTCGGCGACGCAAATCGACCGGGAACCAATATTTATCGTGTAAAGTTTGTCGTTACACCGCCCGATTTCCCTTAAACGCAACGTACATTTGGAATCTTCTCAAGCCCATGATTGCCTGTCAAAGTGTATGAGAGTTTTCTAGTTCCTGGCATTGAATAGAGGGGGCTCTGTGGAATTTCTAAATTCTATGGATGTGTGCAAATACATTTCCCAACATGAACTTATGTCCCGCTGGAATGTGAATCTGAAACACTGTGGACGTACACTCTAAAAAGTGAATTTAAATTTCCGCTGAAAATGCGGTAATTTTACACTTTTTCCCGCTTATAATCACATACAGAGTGCATTTTTCAACAATTTCTGTGTAAAATAAGAAAATTACACCAAAATCGGTGTGAAATGTATTTTTACGCTACACTTCTGTATAATTCAGATTTTCTGGTGCATTTTTACAACGTTTATGTGTTTAATTCGGATTTGTGGTGTATTTTTACAACGTGCAGTTGAAGTTTTACTCATTTTTTGTAGCGTGCTCTCCAGTTGTCATACTTCAATCGGCTGTACTTAGCACAGTGTAACACATTTTTCCAAAAATTCTCTGCATTTAGAACTCATGTGTACACGCTCTGTGGCCCACTTGCTTGAGTCGCACTCTACGATGCTAGTAATCTAGAGGTACCGAGATCGAATCTCGGCGTGGTCCAAAATTTCCGTACATGTGCGGATAGGAAATATTTAGTGCTTGCAACATTGCACTCCGAAATGATATGCAATGTAACGTTGACTCGAAATTGCCTATAAACGGCTGAGTTAAGGTACTGAGAAGAAGAACAAGTGTACATCGCACAAAAAAGACCATATTCCAACCTCCCATGTAGACGAAAAACTGATCAGCAAAACTCGACCGATACTTGTTTATATTTTACGTATATATATCCTTAAATGGTTTTATTGATAACTATATTATTTGTAAAGGTTCGCCACATAAATCTTTACAACGAAAAAAGAGTGAAACCGCATTATATTCCTATTATTACGGAGTGTTTTTACACATAGCACGGTGTAAATTTGCTAATATATTAGAGTACTTTTTTACACATTTTTTATGTAAAATTACACTTTATTTGCAAATTTAGATTGCAGAGTAATTTCACTATTATAATAGAAGGAAACAAAGTTTCCTTCTATTATAAGAGTAAAAATTTTATAGAGTGTAGGTTTACGGGAATGTCATTGTTATATGTAATGGGTTCGATATGGAAACGCGGTAGCAAACTTTACAAGGTAGTTTATTCTATGACTATCCAAATGAGAGTGAGTTGTCCAGATGTTGTTACAATATATGATGTACAATATGTATAGTTATTTAAATGTATTAGTTAATTCAAAATGTATATAATCCAAATATGTATGTTGTAGATAATTCAAAATATGTTTCAATTGTATATGTATATAACACATCCTCTTTGTTTTAAATATAAATAAAAAGTTATTTCACATGAGAAGCGTTTCTGATCCTTTCTGATCTTCGTAATTGTCTCGGATGTTCGAACGAACTTTGAACTTCGGATGACTGATTAGGTTTGACTTCAGAAATGGCAGTCGCATCACTAAGCCTTTGTTCGCTAGATTCACCAGGGCGTCTTTTTATATGGATAGAGTTCCTACGGTAGTCAGTGCTTCCAACTCGGACGATATAAGACCTTTCGTCGACCGCTCGTATGACTAAACCTGAAATCCAAAATTTGTCTTTAGGATTAATTTTAATTGATACCTTTTCTCCTTCTTCCAAAGGTCGAAGCGGTTTCGTTCTCCTATCGTAGAAATGCTTAGCTTCAGTTCGTCTCTTTGATATGGATTGCTTCACTTCGGATACGATATTCTGCGCAAGTTCGATTGAGGGAATGCTGCAACGTAGCCATCGGCAATAGAGACGTTGGGCAGGGCTGCTTCCAATTTTGTTGGGGGTGTTTCACCAAATGAGAAGCGCCTTGTAGAAATCACCATTACTGTGGAGAGATATTTTGAGCATCGTTTTGGCAATTTTAACAGTAGATTCCGCTTTTCCGTTGCCTTGCTGATGATGAGGACTAGAAGTCTTCTGTTGAATATTCCATTCGTTGAGAAAATCCTTAAATTCGTGGCTCACAAAGCATTGTCCATTGTCGGATACCAGAATTTTGGGAACTCCGTGTCGTGCAAAGTTTCGTTTGCATATGTTGATGATTGACAAAGTAGACATGTCCGTAATTTGGTCGATTTCAAAAAAATCCGAATAATGATCGACAGTTATCAAAAATCGGTGTGTTCGGTTGGCGATCTTCAATTCGAAGATGTCCATTGAGACCATCTCAAAAGGGTATTCGGGGATTTGATGCGTTACCATCGGTTCTTTCTGTTGTTGGGCGGCATACTTTGAACATGTTTCGCAATTCTCTACTTTCATTTTGATGTCGTTGTTGATTCCTGGCCAGAAAACAGTTTGTCGTGCTAGATTTGTTGTATGTTCGATTCCCGCGTGATTCGTATGTAGTTTTTCGATAATTTCTTTTCGCAAATTGTTGGGTACTAATATTCGTTTGCCTTTTATGACCAATTTGTCGTGAATTGTCAGCATTTCTTTGTAGCTCCAAAACGGGTGAAGCGTTTTCTTCAGATCGCGTTTACTGCTCGGCCATCCGTCCTTAATGGTGTTGTACAAGTCACACATAACTACATCCTTCTGAGTTTCTTCCTTGATACTTTCAATTGTTGGGTCACTTACAGGTACATTTTCAATGTTGTTCGATTCATCAATGATCTTGAAAACTTGTTCAATTTTGTATATGTCGTACCATTTTTCTTCGTTTATTCTGCTCTCCGGTGCTCTCGATAACGTATCAGCAATATACATCTCCTTCCCTTTCGTATATTTAATGTTCAACTGATAACGTTGCAACATTAGAATCATATTCTGGAGCCGTTTAGGAGCTTCCAACAACGATTTTGAGAAGATCTTCACCAATGGGCTATGGTAACGTCTCTCTTCCCGCAGATGTATTGGTCGAACCGTTTACACGCAAAAACGATCGCGAGCATCTCCTTTTCGATTTGCGCGTAGTTCTTTTGCGTACTGGAAAGCGTTTTAGACGCGTATGCAACCGGTTGTTGATCTTGTAAGAGTACGCTGCCGATACCAAAGGATGACGCATCGGTTTGTATCGTTACCGGTTTTGTACAATCGTAATACTTTAGCGTTGGAGTCGAACCTAATATTTCTTTAAGATCTAGGAACTCCTTCTCGTGATCGGTTTTCCATTCGAAATTTGTAGCAATATGCGTTAGTTGTCTTAAATTATGAGATCTCTCTGCGAGGTTTGGAATGTATTGCCCGAGGTAACTGACCATACCTAAGAATCTGTTGACTTCTTCTTTTGTTTTCGGTCGTTGCATGTTTTTAATCGTTGAAATTTTTGATTCGTCCGCTTTGATACCTTCCCTGTTGAGTATATGGCCGTAAAACTTCACTTCGTTTGTACACAGATTGATTTTGTCCTTGTTTAGTTTAAAGTTGTGTTGTTCGAGACGTTTCAGAAGTTCTTCCAAGCTACGATTATGATTAAGTAGAGCCTCTTCTTCGGTATCACCTGACCCGTATATGAGAATATCGTCTGCTATGCTTATTACTCCTTCGAGTCCGCATAAGACGATCTCTTGCGCACCCAGAAATAATTCCATCGCTGGTGCAATTCCAAATGGTACTCTTAAAAATTTGTACATACCAAAGGGTGTATGAAATGTTGTTAAGCTGCTGCTTTCTTCTGCTAACTTCAACTGCCAAAAACCATTTTTCGCGTCTACCGTCGAAAAAACTTTCGCGTTTCGCAAAACTGGTAATATCTCCGCTAATGTTCTACCGACATATCGAACTGGCTTAAGGGATTTGTTAAGTTCTCGCGGATCCAAACACACGCGTAACTTTTTATTATTTTTCTTCACAAGAACGATATTGTGCAACCACGGTGATGGCTCAGTTTGTTTGGCAATTATTCCATCCTTTTCCATTTCACTGAGTGTCTTTTTAAGATCTTCATGAAGTGCTATTGGGACACGACGCGGACTTTGTTTTTTCGGAGCACAATTTTCAATGAGTTCTAATGTTACTTCACCACCAATTTGTCCTAGTCCCTCGAAAACCGATTTATATTTATCACAAATATTATTCGCGCACTTCTTTAGCATAGTTAATTCATTTTTAAGTTCGCAGCAAATTTTGATTAGGTTAAGTTTCTGACAAGTAGCTAATGATAGTAATGGTACATGTTGTTTGTCCACTATTTCAAATGTTTCTTCATAGTGTTTGTTATTATGTTTTATCTGTAGTAATATTTTACCTATAGGCGTTATTATGTTATTCCCGAATGTATATAGCTTAGTATTAGTTGGCATAGCTTTTACTGTACTAGTTTCCAGCATCTGTTTTAAGTCTGTTAGGCCGATAATATTACATGATGCACCTGTATCGAGAATGCAACTTTTTTTAACATATTTATTAGTATTCGTTATTAGAAAATTTAATTCTGTTTTCAAAATTCTATTTGAGTCATGTACTGTTGTTAGTATTAGTTCAGGAGTATTTGCGCTGTTCGAGTTTTTAATGTGTTAGTATTCTTGGATTTGTTATGTACTGTGTTATATACTTTGTTGACCACCTCGTTGGCGCTGTTGCTGAGGCCGCTAATTTGCCTTAGGGTTGTCTCCTTCGCTCTGCAGATGTCGATAGCCTTTTTTAGCGTTATTTCGGTATCCAACCAGAGACGCTCACGCAAACTAACATCCTTTACCGAACAGATAATCTTGTCCAGTAAAATATCATCGGACAATGTGCCGTATTGCGTATTCTTGTTCAATTCCCGCAAGCGTGCAAAATACTCGTCATAAGACTCATGTTCGCCTTGCGTCGCCAAATTGAAAATAGCCCGTTCGTACCGCTTGTTCACCTGCGGTGTTAGGTGCTTACCAATCGCCAACAGGACATTTTCCGAAGAAGACTTCTCCTCTTCTGTTAAAGGGAGGTTGTTATAGATCTTGAAAACGTCCGTTCCTACGGCGGTAAGAAGGATTGCCTTCTTTGTTTCCTCTGGTTTGCTGTCGAGACCCGTAGCAAGGATGTAATTCTCCCATCGTTGAACAAAATGCTTATAGTTCAGGACTATATCACCACTCCTGATGTTCAATGGTTCGGGTAACGGAATGTTGATGGCATTTACCACTGCCGGGCCACTAGTTTTGCTTTCTAATTCTTCCTGCAGTTTGCGTACCTTTTCCAGAAGTTGCTTGTTTTCTTCTTCCATCTTTTTCCTTGTCTTCATAAATGTTCGTTGATTGTTCACTTTAGCACTTCGAAATTCACCGACCTGACACCATGTTATATCTAATGGGTTCGATATGGAAACGCGGTAGCAAACTTTACAAGGTAGTTTATTCTATGACTATCCAAATGAGAGTGAGTTGTCCAGATGTTGTTACAATATATGATGTACAATATGTATAGTTATTTAAATGTATTAGTTAATTCAAAATGTATATAATCCAAATATGTATGTTGTAGATAATTCAAAATATGTTTCAATTGTATATGTATATAACACAGTCATCATGAATTAGAAAGAAACATTTCCGAATTTTCATGCAATATAAACCTTGCTATAATTTTGGAACACTCTGACTTATATTTTTCAACGATAACGTGTTATAATAATTAAGAAAGGAACTTCCTTTTAGAATTTCGTTGGCATTGTTATAATTTTTGTTTAAGAAAAACGTGGGGCCCCTTAAAGCGCGGGGCCAGTGGCATTTGCCACCTCAAAAACAACTTGGGAGGAAACATTTTCCTTCTATATAATGCCGATAATCCAGTTTTATGAAGTGCTATGTTAATGTGGGAATCAGTTCTTTCCTATAGATAAAACATGGGCCTAAGTCTGGTACGAAATCAAATTTTGAATGAAGAGAGTTTACTTTATTTAAAGAAACATTTTCTTAATGGTTTGCTAAACCGGTCAACTTACATGTAAATTGTTGTTGTTTTAGCTTGTTTAGCCAAGCAATAAGCAAAGTATCTTTTTATTCATGCCACCTTTTAAGTCAAGGGAGGTTTCAAGGAACGTTTGTAAATACGAGCCTAAGTATGTATTCGCATTTTTTCTATCTGCATATTTATTAAATTATAACAAATTACTATATTAATATTTCAATCTAATATCTACGCCCGCCAAAGAAAAACGAAGAAATTTGAACAAATCTAACGTGAGAAGCGACCAAGACTATGTTTACACGACGGAACAAGTACAATGGAATGTGCACACACTAAGAAAATGTCATCAAAAAGTGGCTCCAACATTTGGGTAAACTTTTTGAATATTAGATCAGAGTTTCAAAATGTTACTAGTAGAGAAAGTGTTTAATGTCACTTATCGTACTAAAATAGCATCCACACTGGCAGTCAAATGCCAGCTGGAAAATGATGAAATGTTTGTGTCAATGTTAGGTTATTCGGCAATTTTATAGTTTTAACCAAAAAACGAACAATAGCTGCAACATTGTCACTATGTATTCGATAAATAGTACACCGCTGCACAATTAACGACTGAATGATACACCACTGCATAAACAAATTGGATATCTAAATTTAGCAGCGAGTGAGATTGTTGCTAATATGAAAGCGATGACTGCTTCCAATTGGCTTCGCGATTTACTAATTGGCAGCGTGTGGAAGCCACACAAAGAGATGAGAAAGCTCCTCCCATTTTGCCATTAAAATTAAAATCAGGATTGACCACAACAGTTTCAATAATCGAAAATTCTGTAATTCATCCAACAACATATTTTTGTTAGTTATTTCTTATCTTCGTCGTCGCTCAATATACTCAAAAAGAATAAATAACTGCAAATCAACACTTCACTAAACTGTTATTTATTTATTACCACGCAATTGAAAACTTTTTATCTACGAACTGCACACAAATAATAAGCGAAAATTTTTCTCACAACCCTGCACACTTTTTATCTGAACGCAGGAGATTCTCGCCATGTTGCATTTGACAGTTGAGGAAAGTACAATTTTAAAATTGAAAATTAGTGTTTTGGAAGCCGGGTTAAATTGAATGCGTTAGTCAAAGTGTTGTGTCAAATAAGTGTATATTTTGGATAATTTGCATTCGAATAATGCAAAAGTAGTAGCCATGCCGCAAAAATTAGACGAAATATGAATTTCAAGTCTAGTTCTTGCAAATTGACCGCATATTCGAAGTTCTTGTTAAATTACCACTGGTAATGAAAATTGTTCTAAACAAAATGCAATCGTTTTTAGACTAATGGAATGTGTTTTTTTCGTAATCTGGATTTAAAGTGGAGTCCAACCAATTTCCAGGATTCTGATTGGCTGGACTTTTAATTCGTGTTTCCTGGCCGTTAACCGTAAAATCTACCAAAACGCTTTGCAAAATAACGTTCTTAGTGAAATTTCCAGCATATTAAAAAAAAAAAAAATAGACTGAAATTAATTAATTTTGATACAAATCTTTGCAAAATTAAGCGAAAACCGGTGGATTTGACATATGGAAATCAGTGGCGGAACAAATTTATACTACTTCCGATTGGGGTTCAAATGTGAATACGGTGGTTAAATTGAAAGTGAATTCTTGGCCCAGAAATTGTAAATTATATGCATGAAATTTTAGGGTAACATACTCCGAACAAACGATTTCTAAATGCACGGTTCATATGGTATTTTTTTACTCTTGATGTAAGTGAAAACATAACAAAAATTTGTTTGAATAAAAGTAAAGAGTCTTCCTTTCGATGCGATGCTAACTTCGATTATGTAAACTATTAGTGTGATAAACAAATACACCTAGTACATGAGATTTCAAAATGCGTTGGAGAAATTTCTTTTTTGTTTCTTTTGTTTTTTGGAAGTGCTGAGTCCGAATCCGACTAAAATTTCGTTGCAAAACAGGGTCAAAATCGCAAAAAAAAAACCAAAAATATTTAATATAAATTCTAGTGATACCGCTTAACGCATTTTGAAGATTAGTTGGGCAGCTTTTCTCATAAATGCACAATTTTGGGATTTTTGCGGTTTTGGCTCTGTTCTGTAACGAAATTTTGGTTGGAAGCTCAGGATTCGAGCTCAGAACTCCCAAAAATATATGAAACAAAAAAAAAATTCCAACTACATTTTGTAATCTCAAATCACATAATGACTACACTATATACTCGACTCATTCGGGATTTTCAGAATCGTAACATCTTTTCGTGACTATCTTTGAGTTTCAAATTCGTCGACGAGTTGTTGTTTGGAAATTTTAAAGAAAGTAGGAGAAATATTGTAGGTCCCGAAGTGCTTTGTAAGTAAACAAAATCAAATTAAAATGAGATCCTAGGCTAATTTCGTCACATTTGAATGAAACTTAAGTTCTTTGTGAATAATTTTTACCGTTGTGTTCCGACTCCATTTATTCCTGGATATGTTCTGCGGCTTTCCCAGGAACACACTTAGGCGAAGTTTGGTAAAGATTGGTTTAAAAAGAAAAAAGGTTTTCTTATAAGTACCTAATTCACAGGGGCTGATTTGTATGACAGCCCTATGACGTAGTGTTCCGATTTCAGCCGTTCCTAGGATATGTTTCGAGGCTTTACTAGAAACACACTTAGGGGAATTTCTTCATTTAGAATCCCATTTCCAGTTCAAACAAGAATGCACAATCAACACTGAACTCAATAAGCAAACACGAACTTTCTACTTGTCGTACATAATATTTTATTATATATCCCACTACTGATAAGGAAATTAACTATTAACAACTATAAATCAATAACAATAACATAATCGATACTTATTATGGACACAAGCCCCCAAATTTTTATCCGAATCATGGGACGACTATGGCTAAGTTCACATAGCAGCACAACTACGAAAGCATTTTTCTCTCTTTTTGGCTTCAGCTAAATTGCTTCGTGATGACTCCATGTATGATAATCTCCTTGAAACCACAGCTTCAAGCTGAAACTGTCAAGTTTGCCGGTTCGGACATTTAAACCAATGAGAGGTATAATTTATAGATTTTTGACCAAAAAAGTTTACCCAGATGTTGGGACACTTTTTAATTGGTCTAAGCGGTCGAAGTTGTTGCTCGCACCGTCGCGTCGTACGAAGTCTAGAAAATATTAAGAATGAAAAACACCGGAAATATAAGAAAATCGAATATTTTTTCGAAAATCTTATTCTCGTTCTTCTTGTGGTTCATTGACAGGGCTACAGCCTCGTTGAGAGCATCTCGGGATTTGCTCTCTTTTCCCCATGAATAGATGTTCTGAGGGTGTGCATAGACTATCAGTTGCTCTGATCCGTGCGGTAGAAACAATGATACAGTGAAACATGTTAAATTGCATAGGGTTTCTCGCTTAAGGCTTTTTATTCTCACAAAAACAACTGTGTTGTATGTATAAGGTTTCCGCTAAAGAAAAAGTCGTCAGCCGCAAAAAGGATTGATATAAATACGTTCCCCCGCATCTTGTCTCAATGATATGCATATTCAACAGTAATTGAATTAGTCAATAGCTTCCATCAAAACAGCGCTGTGCGCTAGGGTACGCGGTACGCGTCAGAATGTATGTAAGATTAAATAGGAAAGAAAAATAAGGTTCAAAAACATATTTTTATTTTCTACAAGGCTAGAAGCTTCAAAATGAAATCTGCAGTGGCGTGCGGTACTGAGAAGCGATGGAAGCAGTGCTTCCCTATCTTTCATTTGCTTATATGTATACATAAAAACACAAAGTACAATTTAACCTTCCGGCGGGCGCAATACTAATCCTAACACGATCGGGCGCAATGCATCTGACAGATTAAGTGCAGAAAAAGGGATGAAACTAAGTTTCTGTATATTTTAGACTCTTATTTATTGTTGCATTGTCTTTTTGAAATAGTTCTACGAAATTTTAGAAACAAAAACTGGCTCACAAAGTTTGATACCCTTCACATTTTTAATTTTCTAAGAATATTCCGCTTTCAATGGCTTCAATATTCAAAAAACCTCCAACAACTCGACCGCTTAAAAAATGTGAGCTTATTTTAATAAAAACACACTATAGAACGATTTGGTGAACCTAAAAGTCAACACAACGTTATTACGCAATGTGAAGAGTATAACATGTGGAAATTGTCATAGAAAAGGAGAAAATAACACAATCGGGCGCAATACATCTGAGAGATTATTTCATCCCCTCCCGCCCCTCAGACATATGGTAGATAGAAACTGAAAACTGCTTTGGGTAGTTGATCGATAAAGATTAAGCTACTGTGAGTTTCAGATTTCTCCGTTTTCATATCGCTGATTGGCGCAACAAAAACTGGCCACTTAATCTGTCAGATGCATTGCGCCCGCCCGAAGGTTAATAAGAAATTAAACAAAAATCCTATTTTTTAGCAAAAACTAAAAACTTCTAGGGTTAATTTTATAATATGTCAACGTAAACGAAAAAAAAATATTCTAGGGTTAACTTAAGATCTAACGTAAACATCAACTCGTCAACATGTGCCGCTTCACGAAGAAGCGCCAAACTTCGTCGTTTCTGCTATCTATTGAAAAATGTTCGGCTGCTGAATTTTCGTTTTTCGTCGTGACAGTTTTGGCATGCAAGCTTGGATTGCCGGGAAGCGCAACGAACTTGCGCATAAAATGCTTTGCTTCAAATTGCTGCATCATGTTGCTCGTAGGTAGAGGAAGCGAGTTTCAAGTTTTGCAAAGCAAAATACACTCTGCTCTTCTTGATGATGGGGAATTCGATCCATTTAGCAACATTGTTGCTGCAAATATTTTTATGAAAGAAAATGTAAACGTCATTTTCGATATAGATTGTTGTGTTTTCGTTGTGAAAATTTCGTGATACAAGAAAGTTTTATTGATTTTCGAGAGTTCCGGTAAGTTACTATAATATTGTGCGTTTCTGAATTTTGTTTTGGTTCGGGATTGTTCAAATTTTTGCGTGTCACTTATAGTTTTGTGCAGAGAACTAGAAAATTAGACGGTTTTCGTTTACTTTTGTTCAGTTGGTTTTAATTTTTTCTAGAATTGTGCTGTTTGGAAAAAAATGCCTCAGTGCAGTTGCATTGTGTGTAAACTGTGAAATTTTGGAAGGTGCTTTTTCTAAATTTACTTTTCCACAAAAGGTGGATATTGTAAAAGCATATTAACGATTGATATGATATGATGTTCTTAAGGGTACAAGATTTTGTAATTTGAAAACTTCAATGTTCTAAAAGTTCATTCGTCGACCTGTATTTCTTTACAGATATACAGGGTCTCCGGAAACTGCCGCATAAACGCACCGGATTGTGATTCCCCAAGTGATTTCCAGCAAGAAAAAAGTTGTACGAACACCCCCAAATCTTAACCTTTTAGCTGCATTTGAAGATTTTGGAAAAAGTAATTTTCACGTACGAGTTAAACCTTAATATCTCCAAAACAAGACTAGTTCATATTGCGAAATAAGATGATTATTACAGCCAACAAATTTACCTAAATAATAAAACTAACCATAATACAATCTGATAAGAGGTTTGGTTTTTACAGAGCTTCAAAGTAAAATGTTTGTGCTTTAAACCAAAACCAATATATTTTCCCATCTCAATTTTCTCCAACTTCTGCCAAGGTGAGGTGCTTGTTCGATTCTTTTACGAATCGCATCTTTTTTACATCTATTTATTCTAGACCAATTATTTCTAACAATTTTAATGCCTTAAGTGCAGAAAACTAAGGTTAATTTTAGCTCGATTTCAATTCAATTCAAACTGCCTCTAAATATCTGTAATTTGGAAAAATTTATTCAAATTATATCAAAATCGAGCCAAAATTAAAGCTAGTTTTCTGCACTTAGGACGTTAAAACTGGAGCTAGAGTAAAATGATGTGAGAAAGATATGATCGTTAGACTATGCGCCAATTTTTAAAAGAATCGTATAAGCACCTCACTCTGGCAGAAATTGGAGATAATTGAGATGGAAAACTAGATTATTTTTGGGTCAAATCACAAAAATTTGACTTTGAAGGTCTGTAAAAACCAAACCTCTTATCCGATTTTAATGCGGTTAGTTTTATATTTTAGGTAAATTTGTTGACCGTAACGCGTTTATGCCGCAGTTTCCGGACACCCTGTATAAAGCGCTTCCCATACATAAATGTTCACCGCACGCCACTGGAAATCTGATCGAGAAAATAACATAGCAGCAAATAGTACCCTTGTCCAGCTCTCGCTAATATGCGTTGAAAGAAATTGGCTACACCAAACCAGCGCAGGAGCGGTACGCGGTACACACAACACACACCACACGAATTGGCAAATCCCCCTTGGTCTACCGCGGCAAAAATTATTTCATACATTCTGACGCGTACCGCTACCGAACCGTGCTAGCTTGATGGAAGCTATTAACTAATTCAATCACTTTTGAATATGCATATCATTGAAACAAGATGCGAGTATTTTAGCGGGATTGTATTTATATCAATCCTTTTTGCGGCTGACGACTTTTTCTTTGGCGGAAACCTTTTACAAAACAGTTGTTTTTGTGAGATCAGTTATTACTATGTGAAATAAAACAGCTTCCAAAAATCTACATTATAAATTCAAAAATATTTCCCAAATCGCGGCTCTTTTCTGTTAAAAATATTATGAAATATACACATTATTTGAAATATGTTTAGTTTTAGTTGAAGAACTTGTTCAATGACTTATAAACGTGAGCGTCTATGCATTCATTTAAGACATACACGCACATCCAGTAACCATTCTTGTAAAACGTTCAAAAACAGAATGTTTTTATCGCTTTTAATTTTATCAAGGTCTATGCTAATTGTTTAAAAAATCTTCTGCCACGAGACATTGTTCGTCAATCTTTACGTCGATCGTACGTACCTATAAAGTTGACAATGATTGTTGAGTTCACTTACGTTAATGAAGTCACGGAACCAGCATTCAACATTGGATGACCAATGTGTGTAGGTCAAATGACAAAACGCGGCGGTGATTGGCCTTGCATGCATGGAAAATATTCAAGTGAATCATAGAATGCCAATTTGCATAGCTAGTTAGTGAGCATTATGTCGCTATATGTTACGGATAATTTGTTAAACAAAACTGAAATCGTCGTGTTGTCGTCATGTATAGTATGTTGGCAACATAAATTGCATACATTTGTTGCATTGCATCACTGATCGTTAGGCTAGTGAATGATAAATATTAACCCTTACATTATGGCGTATGGTTTGGTATTTGGTAAATGTTTTAAGAGCTATGGAAACTCGCATATGCTAAAACGGTATTTTAACGGTCAAACAGGCGGGTCGTTAATTATCCCAGGTACGATGCTACTAAATCACCGGGGTGTTATGCGACCCATGTCCTTCGGGGGAAGATGTCCAGGGATATATAAGGCGACCTCCTCAGAATCCAACGAGGAAGCAAATAGAAACGAGGCTAATTTCGGGCGCGGCCGAAATTTAGATACCCTACGCTCTCCTCGGGCCAAAAGTTTTTTCGGGCATACCTACGACTTGTACTTAATCCTTAACCCATTCACTGCTAGTGTGCCATATGGCATCGTTTTCAAGTATCCTGTTTGTGACGGATTTGCTAGATTTTTCAGTTCAGTTTACAAAGTGCCAGACTCCGTTTCAACAGAAATGAATGCTAACATCAATGGAAGTCAGAGTGCATTGGTCCCTGGGATAGCTCAGGAGGACCTTACGAGTGCTCTTGAGATTTCTGAGGATGACCTATTGAATGCTATGCGTGATCTTGATGTTAGTATTCAGGCCGGACCTGATGGCATTCCTAATATATTTTTGAAGAATTGCATGCAATCGTTATGTCGTCCTTTAGCCTTTATTTTTAATTTGTCCTTGACTTCAGGTGTTTTTCTTGATGAATGGAAAGTTTCATACATAACGCCTGTTCACAAAAAGGGTCCGAAGCATCTTATTGATAACTATAGACCCATAGCTAAAATATCTGCAATACCGAAGTTGTTTGAAATGCTTATTAAAAATAAAATAGATGTTTTAATTAGCCGTTTGATATCGCCATGTCAACATGGATTCCTGAAAGGAAAATCAACTTCAACAAATTTGGTATCATTTACTAAATTTGTTGCTGATGGTATTGAGCAGGGAATGCAGGTTGATGTGGTATATACCGATTTTTCGAAGGCTTTTGATAGAGTAGATCATAATATTTTTCTTAAAAAACTAGAACATTTAGGAATACAGTCAATTTTTCTAAGCTGGGTGAGATCCTATTTAACGGATAGGACTCAGTTGGTGAAGTTAAATGGCTGTACATCTCGCTCTGTTATAAAGTGTTCATCAGGGGTTCCGCAAGGAAGCCATTTAGGACCACTTTTCTTTTTAGTTTTCATAAACGATATCATCCAAAATTTTAAATTCGTGCGTGTATGGCAGTATGCCGATGATATGAAAATCGCTATGAAAATACGCAACATTGATGATTGCCTTAAGTTGCAATCCGATTTAGAAAAGCTGCAATTTTGGTGCCGCGATAATAATTTAAATTTAAATGTTAGTAAATGTAAAGTACTTAGCATATATAAATTGAAAACTCCGGTCTTCTTTGAGTACTCCTTAACAGGTAGTGTTCTTGAAAGGGTTGCCGAAATATCAGATCTTGGTGTAATTTTCGACAATGAACTTTCATTTCGACAACACATTGATTACATTATTTCAAAAGCGAATAGTATGTTAGGATTTGTTAAACGATATGCGCGCGAATTTAATGATGCTTTTACTTTAAAAATATTGTATGCAGCTTTCGTTCGTTCGCACCTGGAGTATTGTTCTATTGTGTGGAATCCGTTCTATAAGGTGCATATCGAGCGTATAGAAAGAATTCAACACAATTTTACACGGTTTGCCATTTATCAAATTGGCTGGCGTTTCAAGCCAGATTATAAAACTCGCTGTTCCTTATTGGGTTTACAAGCCTTAGATTATAGAAGAACATTTTTAAACGCTATGTTTATAAGAGACCTGTTTTGCTCTCATATTGTTTGTAAAGATATATTAAATAACTTTCAAGTCAGAAATATTCCTCACAATTTACGGCGGAACAACCTTCTTGTTCAGCCTTATCATAGAGTAAACTATGGGCTTAATGAACCAATTACAAGGTCAATTATTCTTTATAATAGTTTGAAGGACTTAGTTAATTTTAATTGTACTAATAAACTAATGTTTAAAAGAAGTTATTGTGATAAATTTCCTTATTAATATATTTTGTTTTCAGTTTTTTTTACGATCTGCTAGAGTTTACACTCGATTGATTGATTAGTCACTTACGTACGGATAGTAAGTAAAGTGATGCCGAGAAGCCTAGTCCCGGGACAAAAGTTTCTGTGAGGCAAAAGAAAAACCTCTAAATATTGAATACGAATGCATTCTTGTGCAAATTCCACTCATATCTGTAGTAGACAAGTTTAACTTTGATGTCTAACGTAAATTGTGCCAGTATTCCTATGGGAGCCATAGATATCAGATCGTAAAAGTGAACAAGTTTCTGGAATTTGAAAAAAAAAGTGAAGAAATGTCGTAACGCAAAATTTAAGTTGAGTTTTTAAGGTTTCAAACAAGTTTTTTCTCCTAGAACTATTTCTAATACGAAAAGTGTATTGAAAAGTGACTCCATTCATGTTAAATTAGAAAAAAGAAATTAAGTTTAGTATCTGAAATTTTGATTCGAAATTGGTTGATGCCATATGGCATCATCGTTGGTACAGACTACAAAGGAAATTTTAATGGCAATTGAAATTTATTAGTTATTTTTTCGTATTTGTAGGGTGAAATTGCATTAAACATTAAACTATTTGGGCAGTCTGATTGCCGATGAAGGCTTGAAGACGAGCAGCCAGCTGCTATTTCCCTACAACCCATAGACGCTGAGTTTGACTTAGCCGAAGATGCTTGCAACGGTAACGAAGGAGTTCAAATTATTGGCTTAGACCATAACCAACTGCAGCACGTAGTTGAAGTGGAATTTGTTGGTTGGCTAGATTCCTATCAGATTGTGTACGAGGTTGGTATTCAGGACCAAGGCGCCGATACACCAATGGAAATGGTGATGGAAGCAGAGGTGAATCCAAACTTCGTCTTCTTCTGTTCTGAAGTGCCAACATTGATACAAAATTACATATGGAATTCTAGCAAGTTTCGCAGTAAACAATCCATATTTCCCATTCCCAGTTATTTAGACGCTTCTGAAAGACCCCCATAAGATGTTTGAGCGGGGTTTCGACGAGAAAACATATAATTTGATTTACTAGGAAAGCAATAACTATGGCCTATCTATTACCGGAAAAATCCAAACTATTGGAGAACTTAAAGGGTTAAAGGGTATCAATTTTTGATAAACAGGAACATTGATCACGAGATAATGATTTGCATATTAATCCTTCTAATCGAGCCCAGAAGACAGCTCTAAATCCTCACGATAAAATGTGGAAATTGGGTCTGTGTCTGTTAGTGTTTAAATATACCTGAGGGTTATTTATTGTCCTTTTATGTCTATCAAGGAACTATTCCAATAACAATAAATGTCTGACAGTAGCATCTTCGCTTTATGGAAAAGAGCCTATCAATGATGCCACTTGTTTTTGTCTAATTAACAAGAAACGTATTCCAAACAATCGTCCAAATGTTATTAAAACCTACAACTTTGCATTACTAGCGATTGGTTTTTAAAATATTAAACACAATCCTAAAGAAATAATAATAAATAATATCGACAAATATTATAATAAAATCATGGGAAATATTTTCGTTAACTTTTCACAATATCATTGAATTGTTATTTTTAATATGAAATAATATACTTCAGCCAATTTGTCTTTCTTAAAGCAAAAAAAAAAACTTTGTATTTCTATAATATTTCCAAATGATGACTTCCAAAGTTTTTATAACTTGAATCTGCGCTGATGCCATATGGCATCACTTAAATACAGCTAAACTAAAAAGCAGATTGAAAAACGGACAGCAGATTCGTGCTCAGGGGGCCTTATTTACTATATCTATCACACGAAAATTCGAAAAAAAAGTCTCCCGCAGGTAATGGGTTAAGGTTTTGTGGAATTCGTGTAAAAAATGTTTCTTAGAAGAAATGGGGGTTAATCAGTTCACCCAGTTTTGGGAACATGTTTCTTTTGACAGCTGACATTTGTTCCGTCACGTAACAACGACTATAGGTGGTCATTGGAGAGAGCTGGTTCACTCCTATCGGAGTACCCACTGCTTCATCTACACCTACATCCGAGTCTGAGGTTGCTTCTTTCGGACAGGTCGTCTCGTTAATATTTATTATACCCTTCGCTCATAGAGTGAAAGGGTATATTAACGTTGTCATGAAGTTTGTAACGCGTTGAAGGAAGCATCTCCGACCATATCAAAAGTATATACATACTATATGATCACCATGACTTCGAAAGTCAATTGGGCGATGTCCGTCTGTCTGTCTGTCGGTCCGTCTGTTGCGACGCGCTTTACTCGGCCAATTTAAAAGCTATGAAGCTGAAATTTTGCACAAATGCTTCTTTTTGCTGCAGGTAGTTTGTACGTTTGAATCCGTAAAATAGGACAATGGGGTCATGGGGCTGCTGTACAAGTCGTTGGTTCGCCTGAAAAAACTTTTAGCCCGAGAAGAGCGAAGGGTAATAAAATTTCGGCCGCGCCCGAAATTAGCCTCGTCTCGTTTTGTTTATTATTCCATGAAAAGAACATTTCATATCTTTTTCTGAATAATAAACCTGCGATTAGTCATGCCGAGTATTGAAAACTCGTTTCTCCATGTATCTCTTTATGGCAGAGTGGCGACGGCCGCAGAGTACGACAAAACGGTGTGTTTACAGCGAAAATCCACGGCAAAAGTGTATAGCTGCTAGGCCACGGTGGAACGGCAGAGTTTGAGAGTCTCCTGAACATCCTTGTCACGACGCAAATACACACACCCCCGTCTCATAATTGCGGAGGACCTCAACGCGGACACGGGAATGGGGCACCCGCAAAACAAATAAGTGTGGGCAGACGCTCTTCGGCGCCTTTTCACAGCTTGATATCTTTCTTATGGCGGCGCTTATACCTTTAGAATAGAAAACACGGTATGTTAATGACTTCAAATTTGTGAGCGGTTCGGTGGTTCCAACTACGGAACGGCAAGTTACCGATTATTATTCCTACATCGACCTCCAGGGATCTATATTCTCGATAGCAGAGAAACCACCCCGAGTTATAACACGAGCCCCAATCGTAATGTGGTCAACGAGATGTTTTAATGAGGCGTTTCGAACAGAAACTCTTAAGGTCCAACCAATGAATCTGCTGCCCAGAGAGCCTCGGAACTCGCTGAACAACTGGCAATATCATACGATGCCTCCATGATTAGAAAGAGTTCGGTCAATAAAAGACGATAAAATTACTAGTGGACTGACGAGATCGCTAGCTTTGCGGCAAATAGTGATCTGATAGAGGCTTATAAAACAGGCATGAAAGAGATCGAATAAAAAGCGCCTTAATTCAAATGTCAGGTGTTACTAAAAAATATTGTCTCGACTTTGTTCCGCCGACATCGAATAGGGAACCTGAGAAGCAAATCCTGACACCGATTAGTAATCATATTCACGATTACGGAAACCGAACTTTTGAAGGCTGCTTACAAGGTAGATGATGGTAATGCGCCCCGTCCGAATGAAGTCCCCAATAGGGCATTGACGGGGCAATTCTGGCGACGACCGCACGGTTCATCGTCATCGACGAGATTAGAGGAACAAACTTTCCCAAAACTATGGATGACACAAAAACGTGTGCTCTTTCCAAAATTAAACTGAGCTTAATTCTTACCGTCCTATTGAGCGAATAATTAATAACCGATTGTCAGAGGTGGTGGAAGAAAGGGGAGAGGAGGGGCTTACCGGAACTTAAGTATGAAGAGGATAGTCTAGAAGCCAGGTACCCAACTACCTTCCTCTTAAGACCTAAGGTAACCGGCTGAAATATGTAAAGGTAGTTCATCACCGCTTCTGTTCAAAACTGCTGGTCAGCCCAAAATTTAGCGGTTCCTTGTTAGGGAAATTACGCAATGTTTGTGCTAATTTTGAGGTTCAATCTTCCTCATAAGGTAACCGGCTGAATTTATGTGCATGTGTTAAATCTCGATTTCCACATGCTGAAAGTGCCGGTCAGCTGATTTTATTACGGTTCCTTCACCTATGCTGACCGCCTCAAAAGGTGCAAAAAATTACCTCTACCTTCCTTATAAGGTAACCGGCTGAATTTATGTTCAAACCATAGATCTCGCTTAACCCTACCGAAACATAGTGGGCTGACCGCTCTGAACCGGTTCCTAGACCGGTTTTAACCGGTTAAAAGTAAAAATGCGTCAAGGAACTGGCTTAGTCTGGGCTGACCGGTACTTTCGACACTGGCGCATTGGGATTTATCATATGAACGTAAATTTATTTGGGTGAATGCTCCAAATCATACCAAAATTACGCAGTTTGTATTGTGTACTTGGTGTAAATTGGCCTAATTCGAATCGGTAAAAATGCGTCAAGGAACCGGTTTGGGCTGACCAGTATTCTCAACACATGCAAATTGAGGTCTATCATACAGATATACATTTAATCGGGTGAATGCTTCATATCCCCCAAAATTAAGTAGTTTATATTGTTGACGTGGTGTATTTTTGCTTATTTTGAATCGGTAAAAATGCATCAAGGAACCGGTTCGGTCTGGGCTGACCACGACCAGTACTCGACCATTTGAATCCAAAGCCAGCCTGGTTACCTAATCTGGTATGATCAAAAATAGATTTTTTTACGAAGGTATTTTCAATACTTTGAACCGGTTAAAACCGGTCTAGGAACCGGTTCAGAGCGGTTAGCCCACTATGTTTCGATAGGGTTAAGCGAGATCTATGGTTTGAACATAAATTCATCCAGTTACCTTATGAGGAAGGTAGGGGTAATTTTTTTGCCCTTTGAGGAGGTCAACATAGGTGAAGCAACCGCGAAAAATTGGGCTGACTGGCACTTTCGGCATGTGGAAGTCGAGATTTAACACATACACATAAATTCAGCCGGTTACCTTATGAGGAAGATTGAACCTCAAAATTAGCACAAACATTGCGTAATTTAACTAGAATGATGCCAAACATAGGTGGCCCTAGAACAAGTAGGAGGCTGCTATTGGGGCCTCCACACAGGTATTCAGGGCAATGAAATAAATACATAAATTATATTTTAAAATAAAAAGACATTGAACGAAGACCTTTATAAGTGTTGACGATCTTTAATTTACCTCAATTGCACTCTGAAAAACCTCATAAATTACATACCTACAGTGGGATTGGTTCCTGGGACCCTTTGATTTAAAGACGAGCGCCTAAGCAGACTATACCTGATCAAGGTTTCTAAGATACTCTAAAAAAGCTAAAGGATAGCATTCACTACTGTTATGAACAATTTATCAATATCAATGCTCCGGTCTTCAATATGCAGCTTAATGAATTGGTGCATAAACGCAATATTATAGTACAAAAAAACATATTTGTTGTAATAATGATTGCGACTAATAAAGCAGATTAATCATCATCATGATTATGTCTCTTGTCAATGGAATAAAGAAGAATTCCTTATAATAAAAAAAACGAATACTATAGTCGGCAAACGCCTTCTTCCATGGTGCTCCTTGTGGGCGCCCCCGGGAAACGGTAGTGGCTAACACCGCAAACGGTTGAGTCATTTCATTTATGATATGACATTTGGAAGAAGCACCGCTGCGCCTGCGTGCTGTATTAACCACTTCGGCGTCTCAGGCTACTAAACGTAATAAGGAGACAAAAATCAAGTAGTCAACCACCGAAGCAGCATCTGCAAGGCCCCTCCATGATGGATCTCCTTCGTTTCTCGAATACTATCATGGTTTAGCGATGGGCCAATCTATCCAAGTCAAGAAACCTGGACTGAAAACCTCGGATTGTACGGATACAACCCAACGACGACTTCGCAAACGAACAACCGATTACTCTTTTGCATGCCCCCACTGAGGTCAAAGAAGACGCGGTTAAAGGTGAATTCTACAACCGCACCGCCTAGAAAATCTCTTCGATTCACTTCCAACGATGTTAAATTGCTGCTGGGCGATGTCAACGCCAAAGTCGGAAACAACGAAAGTTGGCAGTAGGAGGTCACAGCCTCCATGAAGACTGTAATGACAACGGCGAACGACTAATAGACTTCGCGACCGGCAGAAATATGGTCATTGGTTCTACGTGCTTTCCGCATCGGCGCATTCACAAGCAAACCTGGAGATCTCCAGATCAACATACCGTCAACCAAATAGACTACGTCCTCGTCTGCAAAAGATGGGCATCGAATGTAATGGATGTTCGATCCTATCGTGGAGCAAATATCGACTCTGACCACTATATGGTGAAGGCAACTTATAGGTGCAGAATTTCTTCGGTGCATCATCATTCAATCCGGCAAACATTTTTGCGGTTGACAAATTGAAGCCTTCTGTACAGTCTCAATGCGCCGCCGCGATGAAGGTTGGACTGCATATCAATTTGTCCTCTTTGATGAACCACTGTCAAGAATGCCAGTAAATTCAAGCATCACAGGGTATGTAGACAACTTCACTTATCTGGGCTGAAATTTGTCAAAGGACGCCAACGAAACAGAAGAGATAAAACGACGGATACAACTAGCTTCTAAGGTGATGAACGCGCAACAAGTGGACGGAGCCATATTGCGTGGACGAGCGAGCAATCGATGTATATATGTATGTGAGGACGCTCATCAGATGCTTGACTTTCGGAACTTGGAGGTCATCAATCCAGGCGGCCAAGGTCCGACTTCGGGAC
The DNA here is from genome assembly GCA_949715475.1 of Microchrysa polita. NCBI lineage: Eukaryota > Metazoa > Arthropoda > Insecta > Diptera > Stratiomyidae > Microchrysa > Microchrysa polita. The sequence goes on along the minus strand of OX454417.1, from coordinate 36,367,417 downwards.
TGTCGTGCCATAAAGAATAATACTAATAACTTAATATGTACTATGTCGAACTATTATTTTCAGTGTTCTTCGCGCTTAAGACTATAACAACAACTACAAAAACAGAGCACGCGCGTGCATACACCGAGAAAAATAAAAATAAATAACAGGCGCGACAATCCAGCATTGGACTAAGGCCGCAGGATGTGTTAGTGACATCCTATTTCCAAGATCTTATCTGCTTTTTGTTGAGGTAATGAGATCAGCATCACGCTCAGCAGTGTTATTTATCCCCATAAATGGGTACTCGTTTAACATCTGAGTGAGATCATAGTCCGTCACAAGCTCGTGAGTTCGAAAAACACCATGGAACACGGTGAGATTTGAACTCATGAGCCTGTGCACCGAAGGTGCGCGCACTAACCGCTAGACCAGCCAGACTACTACGAGAAAAATAACGTCCCTTAAAATTAACTCGATATCCTTTTGAAATCGAGTTACATTCCTATTAAATATAATCCTTTCCTTTTAAATATATATCGTTTTAATTCAAATTCATTCTTTTTAAATTAATGGGAAATCCTTTAAATCCAAATTTTCAATAGGATTTTTTTTTGTTTACACTCGCAGTTGGTCGGCAGTGTGGTAGAGCGATGTCACAATGTATGGTATAAATTATAAACGTCGTCCCGTATAGTCTGTGTGGTGTAGTAGGTAGGGGCGTTAGTCTTCAAATCATAGGGTCGCGGGATCGAATCCCACTGTAGGTAGGTAATGTATTATGCATTTTAGAGCGTAAAGAGGTAAATGAAATATCGCCAACACCTATAGCGAGGTCAGTTATAGTTATACAAAACTCATTTATGAGTAATTTTCACAGGGAAAGAACACCCTGTGAAAATTACTCTTGGTGTAATTTTAGTGTAATTTAAAATATTCTTTTGAGTTCATGCATTTGGATAAATAATAAGAAAAATCCTTTAATTTTAAATAAAATGATATCCCTTTAAAACAAAGAGTCCATCCTTTTAAATTAAAAGGAAATCCTTTCGATTTATGGTTGTGACTTGATTAAATTGACACTTCATCACTTTAATTTAAAGTGATTATAGATAGACTTTCAAAAGGAATATCTTATTAGTTCAAAGGGAAATCCGTTTGAAATAAAGGGATTATACAATGTTTCAAAGGGAAACAAATATGAAGCAAAATCATATTTGAATCTCTTTGAATCATATGCGTATTTTTTTAATTTACAGGATTTTTTTTCTCAGTGATAGCTAAAAATCTTTCTACTTTGGTGGCCTTATCTTTTTTACGGATGAATTGAATTTAGTCGATGGAGTTGTCTGAAGAACTGCAGATTCGAAAATGTCCAAATTTTGCGTCAACGCACAATAATAATTCTTCGATGTACTGGTACATTATCAAGTCAAAGCTCTTATTTGGCTTTTATTTCTAGAGGAAAAATGGCAATGCATGAGCGGTGTATTTAATGCACTAGCAAATATGTACTCGTACATTATGGTATTTTAAATGCGAACAATTTCGCGCTATAACCATTGAACAGGGTTAATATTTAACGTCTTTTCAACGTTCCGGACTTTTGATCTATGACCGAAAAGTAATCATTACGATTGCGCTTCACCTTCGGCATACGATTTAATGGATTTAGTTTTATTATGTTTAGTTCCATTTGAACCGTCACTCCTTCATAGTCCATACATCTGGGAATTATAATAGCCATGTATGTTGTCTTTGCACCTAGTTTCACATCGTCGATCTTATGATTATCTTATGATCGTCACGGTTTTCAAGATTTTTTTTTTAGTTTGCGATCATTATCTTGCACGACGACGACGCCATCCTCAAAACATCTAGTCATCATTATAGGTTTTAGTTAGACATTTAGGCACAGTGTGTGCGACGATTGTTCACACTGTGATGAGTTATGATTATTATTTTACTTGACATTGAACTCGTCGTCATAGATTGTGGGATTGGCCTAATGGATCTCACCATAAATCATTCCAAAAAAAGAATTGCAATTTACGTTTGATTTGATTTGGTATTGATGGGGTGACGAAAAGGGAACTCAGGTGTCAAGTTATTCGCATGGATTTAATCGCGAAAATGAGCGGAGGAGGAATATAATCTACGTCTTTGACTTTTACTTATGCACATTTGAGCGATGTGTGAAGGTTGCAATTATGCACGCTATGTTTATCATAGAAAACGATTAAGTATCGTTATTGTTGGTTGAGCTGTGCGAATAAATATTTATTTAACTCGTTGCAAAATAACAAGTTAAGTTCAAATTTTAATTATTGTTTGGCTTTATGAATGTGTATTGTATTAATAAAACTAAACTGAAGCCATTACACCAGATACCCGGAGCGCGTTTCATTTATATTATCTGAGTAAAAATAGTTACTCATTTTCACTCTCCGTCGTTCTAAAATTCCGATACAGTAGAGCGTCGATTATCCGAACTAATGTCGACAAGGGTGGTTCGGATAAACGAAAGTTTGGTTAATCGAACTTCCATACAAAAATTGGAAAATAGCCCAAATGTGGAATCAAGCAAAAACCGAAAAAGTGTAATACGACTAGAACTGAACAAAAATAAAGAAATCTAGGTAATTGAGCGATGCAGATGAGAGGTTGCTTCCTTCAGACACTTGCTTTTTCATTTTTCTCGATGTCTTTCACAAGAAAAGAAGCTGAGTGCCCGGTTCGGTTAATCGAATGTTCGGATAATCGACGCTCTACTGTACTTACAAATAGCTGCCACTTTGGGTCAACTCTTTTCGTTTCAAATACCAAATGGTCCACTTTCGTTAACAGCTATTTTCACTCGCACCTTCGAGCTCGAGCCATCGATAGTTCAAATATGTAAGGTTATGTAGAATCGGTTACAGGTGTTATTATCAAATGTTACGAATATTAGTTACCTTTTGTTTGCTTTTTAATCGATCCTAAAATTAATAAATGAAATCTACATATTGATTTCGATGAGTATACAGGGTGTCCCGCAACCGATTAGCCATAGACCAATGGTAGACTCTACAGGATGTTTTAGGAAAAATGTCGCCAAAATTATTTCTCTAGCTTTTACCGTTAAGGAGTAATTGCCTTTTTTGTGATTCTTGTCAAAAAGCACGACTTTTTTCTAAAAACTCCTATTTTCTAGCTTCCACTTTAGCCAAATCAATATTTTTCATATTCTTCTGCAAGTACACAAAATTTCCAATAAAAGGACATATCGAACGTTTCGAACGGTTTCGTATCTTCCGAGATACGACGTTTTGAATTTTGCAGAAATGTCAATTTCAACTTTTAATGTCAAAATTAAACCCGAATTTCGTAACGATACATTGAAGTGGCAAATCTGCAAAGTTCACTTAAGTTGGCCCAAATCCTAAGCTTTCGAACGGCATATAAGAGTAGAGCACAGAATCATCCAGTTTGTGAATAATATGTGTAAAAGGGGAAAAAACATAGTCCGTAAGAGGAAGAAATCTTGCTTTTACATTTCCACGTAAAGTTCAGTCATATAAGCATTTCGAATAGAAAAAAATACAGTAAGGCTAGTTTTTTCTTGGTCTTGAATCAGTGGGGTCCCAGGAGTCTTAAACACATTTTGCTAAAATAAATTTGATCGGAAAGGTCCCAAAAAAGGACACTATTTAATCCTTGACTGGAGCATGCGGGGTATCATATCAAAGGGGACGCCGAGGACATTACAAATCCGGTGTTTGATTCCCATTTCAAGGACCCTCAACGGAATAAATCGCGTTTGAATGGAAAATTTTCGTGTTTCCCGTAACTTATCATCTGTATTTTGCAAAGCCATAACTACGCGAATAATTCAAGTTGCCACTTCCTTTTTCATTTTTTAGAATCTAAGATTCTATCATTAAATTTGCTAAGGAAAAATTGGATCGGAAAACACTGAAAAAGGACATAAAAGGACACTAATTAATACCTGCATATTAAAATGTTTATCCTTTAGTCGATGAAAAGGAAAAATACTCTCACAATATTAATGTGTACACAGCGAACATTATAATAATAATAATTCAACACATAAAACAAATTTGTTTATACTTACCGTTATAATTAGTAAAGTAGCATCTACAACAGTAGCGAAAAGTATTTTTCCATAATGCATAAGTAAGAACCAAGTCTTTGCTTGATGTAAAAAATTTACTTCCTTTTCAAGATTGAAGTCGGTTTGGTACATTTGCAGGCTATGGGTTTTTTTTTTTTATTTATACGTATTATTCAGAAACTGGATAACTCTGTGCCTTATTCTTATATGCCGTTCGAAAACTAAGACACTACGCCAACTTTTGTCAACTTTGCAGATTTGCCACTACAATGTACCGTTACGAAATTCGGGTTTAATTTTGACATTAAAAATTGAAATGGGCATTTTTGCAAAATTCAAAACGTCGTATCTCGGAAGATACGAAACCGTTCGAAACGTTCGATATGTCCTTTTATTGGAAATTTTGTGTACTGTAAGAATATGAAAAATATTGATTTGGCTAAAGTGGAAGCTAGAAAATAGGAGTTTTTAGAAAAAAGTCGTGCTTTTTGACAAGAATCACAAAAAAGGCAATTACTCCTTAACGGTAAAAGCTAGAGAAATAATTTTGGCGACATTTTTCCTAAAACATCCTGTAGAGTCTACCATTGGTCCATGGCTAATCAGTTGCGGGACACCCTGTATATACACTAACTATTGTGAGTGCCATCTAATTTGTTATCCACAGTAATGTGACTCTGAGTTTATGGTTAAGTCGTATTATTTATTTATTTATTTTATTTTGATTATCGAACTTGAACTTTGAACTTTTTAAAATTATTTTTTTTTAAATATTTCTTGAATTATATAATTTTCAAAAGCTAAAAAATGATAATAATTTCTACGAGATTGATTGATTTCGCCGTACGTTGTCCAAAATTCATGATTTTATATGACAACCGACAATAGAGAGTTTTAGCATGTCGTACAATATAATCCGACGCGACATAGTGCACATCCTAAAGGAAAAGTTCGCTTGCCTGCGTACACAAAACAGTATGCCAAAATGTTACATGATTTCCCAAGAAGGTTTGCGTGTATTTACGTATATTTGACGTTCTTTAAACAGTCTAAATTGTCGAAATTATTATCGTGATTATACACCCATGCCTACTCGGCACATGCAAAATTGTGATTAACTGTTTTGTTTGTGTACGGTAGGCAAGCGAATTTTATTTTATTTTATTTGGTCAATTCAACCGCCTATTCTCTTTAGCTCTATCCACACTGACTTGCCCAAGCAGCATTTTCAGTAGCGAATTCCAGTGCTTTTGATACCGCCACTTTATTAAGTTTTGGTTACGTTTTTTGACACCAAAATGTTAACTTCATTGCAACAAATTCTGCAAAGTAGTTTTTGGGACGGTCCAGGATGGTGGAAGTTGGAACTTTGTAGTGAACGAAATGTTGCTACTACATATTCGACAAGTGCAGGTGCATGGTACGTCTTCCATACCACACTTTGCTACTACATAGTGAGCAACTCTAAAGTAATATTTTCAAGTGGCAAGACCGTAGCCGTGTAATTTCTTTGTAACTTTGAATGATTTGCTATTTTATAGTAAATTTTAGAACAATACAGTGGCTACTGTTACTTCAAAGTCCTATTGGGAACTTTAAAGTACCATTTGGAGCTGTCAAATGCTTGACGCCGGCGGAGTTCTTCGAAGCGGGTTTTCAAAAATGGATATGTAGAAACATAGTTTAAAGTACAAGCTTTCAGATGGTATACTTATTTATTGCAATAAAAAATGCCCTACACCTTAAAAAAATGTGGGAACCTTATTTTATTGCCCCTCTATACAATAACATACATACTTTGAAAAATCGTCAATGTTTTCTTTCAAATTGCATGCCAAGTTAAAGTTTTATTTATATTCTTCATTTTGGTACCAATTTTGTCAAGAGAGAATCGGCCCCGATACAGAATTATTAGAAGTTTTATGTCCATTATAATTGATTTGATTACCTTAGAATTGATATCCTCTTATTTTGAGAGCTATACCTTACAATTCTGATAATTGGACTGCTTTGGATTTATCAAAGTATGTTTTTTTTTTTGGCTCAGACACGTTTTCCGAATTCGTTCCAAATGTCCTTAATCGGATTCATTTTTGAACTGAGTAAACCTAGTCAATTGAAGGTAGCCTTCCTTCGCCAAGGTTCCGCTGAATGAGACCTGACGAATACTAACGAACATTGTCATAAATCAACGTAATCCTCGAGCCAATTAAGGTCGCAAAAGCCTCGCCGAGAGCGCATAGCAAATACGAAAACTGCTGATTAGCTGATTTCCACCATCTATCTCAGGGTGGGTATGGGTTACAACTATTTCTGGACCTCTTATCCAAATGTCTCCCGCAGAGGAGCCAGCTTCCAATGTGCACAGGCTTTTAGTGAGTACCCGGTGCATCTGAGTCATGTAGGGTGTCCTCTGCATTCCTGACTCCTACTCCGAATGCCAGACTTAAGCAGACCGCGATCCAATTGTCTTACCTGAAAAAAGAATAAAATATACGTTAATATCTGTCCAATATTACTAGACTAGCTACTGCTAGCCAATTATACTAAAAAGCAAATCATTTTAAAAGTAGTATTTATCGTTTCCACAAATTTTTAATTATGCACTCTATGAACCAAATACGACTTGGGAAGTCGATTGGGAGATCTGTCTGTTTGTTTCGACGCGTGATACTCGGCGGGTTTTGGAGCTGACAAGCTGTAATTTTGAACACGTTCTTATTATTGTTGCACTCTGTTTGTATGTTAGAATCACCGAAATTGCATCACTAGGTCATGGCCCTTTGTCCCGCGGAGAGTGAAGGGTATTCACATTTCGGCTGCGTCCAAAATTAGCGTCGGTCTAGTTTTTTGCTTGTTACCTAAAAAGGATAATTTAATTAAAAATCTACAAAACCGTGGTATTGCGGGCGCTATTTCATAGTTCTCCAAAGAAGAATCAAATGTGTATAATTTCTTTATATGTTTTTCGCAATTTACATTTTTGTGTTTTTAGCCGTTTTTCGCCGTTTTTCCGGCTGCAAAACATTCTGCCGGTTTTTTGTCGTTTTTAAAAAGAAATATAGCCGGCTAGCAAAATACTCTTGGCGACACTGCACATAATTAAACATCCTTTCTCTCTCACTTCCCAAATCCAAAGAGTTCACCGGAATGCGGTAGTTCCTCAAGTTTACCTCTGTATACGTACTCGACTCGCTTTATTTTGCATTATAATCCGTATAAATTTATTCTTCACAATTCTTTATTGTCTCTAACAAAATCTAACAAAACCATTGCTCCTTTACATGCATCACACCAAACGCGTATAATATCATTATGATAACAATCATAATTTCGATTCATACATTATAATGAAAGTAAAGCAAGATTTGTATCTCATGTCCTTGTTGATGATTATATGATGAACTTGCGTGTCAGATTGTTCGGTTTTCTCAGTATTGTTGCAAATGCACATATCCATTCAAATTTCTTAAGTAGATTGAAGTCAGAATGTAAAAAAGTTTGTAGTCGAACGAAACTCGAGAGTCGAGATCGAGAGTATATATATAGCATAAAAAGTGTGAGTTTCTTCACACGAAATTAGTGTTGAACAATTCAAAGTCGGTTTAGAAGGTTAATCTTTTCCACTGATGAAAATATACTTATTAAAATCTTGTGAATCATTTTTGTGCGAGTACAATTGAATAATGTACAATGTGGAAAAACTTCTTTGCAAGATAGATTATAGTTTTTCATTTTCAGGTTTTTGGTAGGTATATAGTCGTACTTAGACACGCTCGAGTGGTGCTTACTGAATAAGTTTTATGAGGGATCTATACACATATTCTCGAAAAAAAAATTTTTTAAACACTGGGAAGATATTGGGCCGCCTCGGAGCTGCGATTAGACCCCTTTGGAGTTAACGTTAACGTTATTGGGGGATGCGGGAGCATGGCCCCATAGTACGATTCCATTTGTTTTGACTTTTTTAGTTGCTTTGATAAAGACACATTAATTCCCCCATGACTCCATGGTCCGATATCATTCATTTTTGCAAATGTTTTGTGACATCAGTAGAGAAATACATTTTCATGAGGGTCGGTGTAAATTAGTGCCTAAAGAAGTTTTTCTTAGAAGAACTTAAATTGGGGTTTATATTTGTATGGCAGCCCCGTGACACTGTGATCTAATTTCGGTGATTCAAACAGATAAACTGCCTGCAACAATAATGAGCACGTGTGCATAATTTCAGCTCGCTAGCTTCAATACCCGCCGAGTAAAACGCGTCGCAACAGACAGACAGACAGACAAACATCGCCCAATCGACTCCCCAAGTCATACTGATCATATATGTATACGTTTTATACAGGGTGTCCGGAAACTGCCGCATAAATGCACCGGATTGTGATTCCTCATATGATTTCCAGCAAAAAAGTTGTAAGAACATACCCCCTTAGCGTAACCCTTTAGCTGCCACAGGCATTTGAAGAATTTTGAAAAAATCATTCTCTTGCACGACTTAAAGCTCAATATCTCCAAAGCTGGACCAGCTAGTATAGTGAAACAAAATGATTATTACAGCCAGAAAATTTACCTATAAAATAAAACTAACCACATAAAAATCCGATAAAAGATTTGCTTTTTACAGGACTTCAAAGTCAAATTTATGAGATTTGACCCAAAAGCAATCTATTTTTTCATTTAAATTTTCTCCAACCTCTGCCAAGGAGAGGTGCTTATACGACTCTTTTCCAAATAGTCTTACGATCATATCTTTCTTCCATCATTTTATTCTATCTCCATTATTTCGAACAGTTTTTGTACGTTAAATGTAGAAAACTAGGGTTAATTTTAGCTCGAGTTCAATACAATTCAATTCACAGTGCTCCTAAAGATCTGCAATTGGTAAAATCTATTCAAAGTATGTCGAAATTGAGCCAAAATTAACCCTAGTTTTTCGCACTTAAGGCATTAAAACTGTTAGAAATAACAAAGGTAGAATAAAATCAAGTAAGAAAGAAATGATCGTTAGACTATGCGCCAATTTTTTGAAGAATCGTACGAGCACCTCACCCTGGGAGAAGTTGGAAAAAATTGAGAAGGAAAAACATATTGTTTTTGGGTCAAATCACAAAAATTTGATTTTGAAGTCCTGTCAAAACCAAACCTCTTATCCGATATTAGTGCCGTTAGTTTCATTTTTTAGGTAATCTTGTTAGCTGTAATAATCATTTTATTTTGTTATTCTAGCGAGTCTAGCTTTCAAGATATTGAAGTTTTAATTACACAAGAAAATTATTTTTTCAAAAATCTTCAAATGCCTCTGGCAGCTAAAAGGTTAAGCTGAGGGGGTATCTTCCGTACCATATTTTTGCTGGAAATCGCATGAGGAATCACCATCGGGAGCGTTTATGCGGCAGTTTCCGGACACCCTGTATGGTCGAAGCTGCTTCCTTCAATGCGTTACAAACTTCATGAAAAAGTTAATACGTCGAACTTCCCATAAGCGGACACCATTGGGGATTGAGATTTTGTCCGCTTATTGGAAGTGTCCGCTTATGAGAATATTTTACAAAGGTATAACATTTTATAAAACTAATTTGGACTGCGCTGCGAGTCAATTGAAACCCTGATGTCTCATTTCAACCGTGTTTCCAATACCATTTTTTTTTGGTACGAGATCGAGAACACTATTTTTTCGTGATTTCTAAAATGACTTGTTCGTGCACTTTTTTTCAAAAGGTATTTTTTTTTCATATTTTAAAAGAATAGAAAACTGCACGATTAAATTCCGCGACATAAATTGAACTCCTGAATATCTAAGAAATTTCACCTACACGGAGAGATAAACAAGATTTGTACAGCGATTTCCGGAAAGTGAATTTTGCTTTACGGAAAAGATAGATTTTCCGGTAATTTAAAATTTTTTTGCTCGAAATACAATTCTGTAATGCGAGAATTTCGAATTTTATTTGTGGAACTGTCCGTTTATTAGAGACTTGCTTGTTCAGAAATGGTATAAAAGTACTGTCCGTGTCCGGTTATGAGAGTGTCCGTCTATTGGAAGTTACTTTTCTAGTAAAATATGAGGAAAAACGTTGGGAAAAATAAACGTGTTCGTTTATGAGAAATGTCCGGTTATTAGAAGTGTCCGTTCAGGGAAGTTCGACTGTAAACACTTTCACTCTATGAGCGAAGGGTATGACATGAAAATGCAATAATCGGAATTTATTGATTTAACTAAATCGAACATTTCTTCAGCAATTCTTTGGTTGTTGGTTTTATAACTTAAGCACTTCGAATTAATCAACCGATTATTGAATTCATATTATCGATGGTCATTGTATAAACAGAAATTCCTTACGAACACTACAATTACTTGTTAATATAATGCAGGCCCGTGCGCAGGGGGGTTTGGGGGTTGAAACCCCCCCCCCCCCCCATTGGCAAATGTTGCCAGAATTTCTTATTAAATACTATTGTTCTCATAAGGCAAAAATTTAACTTCATAAAAATGTAAACTGGCTTTGTTAATTTATGCCTTGCCAAAAGAATTTTCTCTCGCCGCTAGACACCATCCAGTTCCGGACAGTTCAAGCACATTCGTGGTAGAAACTCATAAGTGTTGGTATGCAATCCGAAAAGCGGTATTTTCCCTATACCGAACGTATTGTAATTCAACGATAAATGTAACCGCGCGGCATGTGTAGATTGTAGTGGGTGAACTATTGTAGGGCATTGCAGGGGATTTGTTGTTGATTGCGACATTTCAAGGCTCTAGCTGCCAAGGTTTAGAGGTTACATCCGTCAAAAGATGAGATTTTAAGATGAAAAAATCAGCCATTGTACTCTATTCCGATTCCTTTATCAACCTCTATAGGAAAATGCATACTAATGAAATGACTCAGCATGGGTTTTAGGTAGTTTTTTTCCCAAATTTCATTAAAATCCATTTAAAACGGCGTTACAAGCCGTGCTTTGTGGCCATGATTGTTCGATCACTACTCTGTGATATAGAGATTCATAGAGAGAGAGAGAGAGAGAGTTTCTAAACTCGTCATGACCCGCCGCAAATTTATTATTCAGAAGAAGATGATAAGAAACATTCTTATTGTATAATAATAAACTAACAATACGACTAATAAGTGGTATGGCTGACAACCGTATCACACTCCGAATTTTGTTGTCTTTGTAACGTTGACGATTACACATGCCACACGGTAGTCGTCAACGCACCATCCTCCACTAGGAGTTAGGGTAAATCAAGGTAGGTAAAAGCCTAGGGGAACGACATGGCATCCCTATCGTAACTATGAAGAAATCCTTATTCTCCTCGTGAAATATTGCCACCAGGTTTAGATAAGATTTATACCTCAGGCTCGTCCTTTGGTATTTGGTTTACTATAATTCGGTGATTTGGATGGCTATAGCGGGAGCGCGGATGTGACCCAGTGGAAAAGGACTTCATATTTTTTCATTGGGTATCAAGATCTTTCGTTACGTATTATGGAAGAAAAAAGTGTCCGCTTTTGCCTCTCCGAGTGCATATTGGAAATAAAAAGTATGGGAGACATCGCATAGTCCATGAGAAGCGAGGGAGAAAATGCGTACATTTACATTGAGATAAATTGTTGCAACAGTTTTAAATAAATATGTATGCTTCCTGTTAAGTGAAATACGCACAATAAAACATTCTTACTTACCAATTAATATTAATTTAAGTTTGTAACTTATTTAGTATTCATAATACACGCTCTCGATTTCCCAACCGTGGGAAAGACCTTCTCTATAGTCTAGTTTTATACGCCACTATTGACTCATATAACAAAATAAACGTCAGTCTTGCAATAACTTACGAGTAGATTGCTATAAAGAAATAATTTAGATTTATATTCATCTTATCTTATTATCGTTTGACATTATTGACCATGATTAATCCATTTTAGTATCCAAATTCTTTTAATTGTGATTTGGCTGGTTGACTTGTATTAAGCTTCAAAATCCATACAGTTCCTTCCTAATTACGATTCGTTTTTTATTTGTTCTTCTTTAATCTGTCTTTGATTTGCTTATTCAGGTCTATGTACATAAAATTTAAATACGAATATCATACGTTTGTGTTGCTTCTGTAACCTTCATCATACCTCAGGTTAGAATAACAGACTTGTAAAAGACGCAGACTTTTGTAAGCGCGGGTGAAGGTCAATATTATCGTTGGTAGCTTCCTGTATTGTGTTTATTTTTTTTCTATTTGATAATTCCGGGAGATTGTATATTATTTTAATTGTTCACATGCATATATGGACACGCACAGGTCTTAAATGAGCTAAAGTTTTGTGAATGATTAATGTGTTGAAAATTGAATATTTTTGCTATTCTGAAATTTTGCCAACGGCGATAAGAATATTAGAATCGAGTTACTCGGCTTAGTCTTTCGTTTTATATTGCATAGTGTGGGCAGTAACTGGTAGTTAAAAATACATCCATCATGTGGGTTCTTTACGGAATTCTTAATACACATTTTGAAGCATGTTGTACAAAGAAAAAATATTGAAGAAAATTTTATATTATTGTGGATGTGAGGTTTACTAACGAATTGAAGTGGTCATTTATATCTTTTCGTTTTGATGTTCATATTCATTCGCAAGGCTGTGAGTTGATTCCGAGAAAAGTAATATATGGAAGGTTTTGGGAGTTTTACATTTGACTTTAAGTAATCGCTACAGGATCTAAGTAATCATATGGATGAGTCATAGGTCTAAATTCCACGAATTGCATTCCATTGGCTCACCCCTCGCTTCGCTCGCTCCTCGCCCTACTACTCTTCCCAGCAGCACTGCGTCGTAAAAATGTTGGCAAACTCTAAAAAGCGCGACAGAGAGTGCAAGGTCTGAACGAAGCGAGGAGCGAGCGACGGTATCTGAGTAAACGTATAGACGAACCAGAAGTCTAAATCTTACGAATTATCTTCCATCAACTCACCGACCGCTTCGCTCCCACCTCGCGTTATCCGTTTCTCATCATCCCTGATCGGAAGGACGTTGGCGAATTATGAAAACCGTAAGAGACAGAGCGACCTGGATCTGAATAAACGTATGAACGAGCCAGAGGTCGTTGTTTTGTAAATTGCCTTCCATTGGCTCACCGCTCGCTTCGATCATCTTATCCTATTTCCCAGCAGCGCTACGATATAAAAATGTGGGCGAATTCTTAAAAGCGCGACAGACAAGATTTAAGTTAACCTAAGCATGAGCCAGAGGTATAAATCTTACCAATTGCAAGGCTAGCTACAGGATTTAAGTGAACCTAAGGACGAGACAGAGGTCTTAATCTTACGAATTGCCTTCCATCGACTCACTGCTGTCTGAGATCGCACCTCGCCTTATTCGCTTCCTACCAGCGCCGGTCACAAGGACGTTGGCGAAAAATGAAAAGCGCAACAGACAGAGACACAGGATCTGAATGAACGTATGGACGAACCAGAGCTTTAAATCTTACGAATCCATAAGCTCACCGTTCGCACCTATTTCGCAACAGCACTGCGTTAAAAATGTTGGCGAATTCTCCTCTAATGCGCGACAGACAGTGCGAGATCTGAGTTGAGCCAAGGGCGAGTCACACAATTAAGGTACACCTAGGGTAGAGCCAGAGGTCAAATCTTACCTAAATCTGGTTGCATTATCCCTGAAGGAGAGTATGCATTTCTCCGTCGTTAAATTGATGATGCCATTCGGTCCCCTGGGCTCTTTGGGCACCGTTTTAAATGGGTTCTAAGACAATGATGAGGAAAAAAAAACTATTCATGCCGAGTTCTTTCTTTATTATACATTTTCCTTTAGATGTTGATAAAGAAATCGGATGGAGTACAGTGACTGATTTTTTTATCGTTTTGTGATTGGGAAAATTAATTAAAATCGCATCTTTCGGTATGGGGAACAACCGTCCCGGATCCTGCGGGACAGTCCCGCATTTTGCAAGTCTGTCCCGCATTGAAAATCCTTCCGAATTTGTCCCGCAAGTCCCATATCAAGCCTTATGGATTCAAAAAACTATTAGGGAATGACAATGGCGCCGGAACAGGGGGGCAGCGGGGGCAACAGCGCCTTCAATATTTTTCCTAAAGGGGCAATAAATAATACATATATTGCACTATATTAAAAATATTATTCTTGTGCAGACATGTCAAACTCGCAGCCCGCGGGCCGCATGCGGTGCATCACATAGTTTTGTGCGGCGCGCGACCAGGTCGAAATATTGGTGTTGAACTAAAGTCTAAGAAATTTACTATAACTCGTGAAGAAGCCGGTGGCTTGAATCTGAAATCTTTTTCTCTATTCTACAAATAATTTGCTGACGGTTATTTGAGGTGAATTGGTGCAGCTTATTCAGCTCTACCATATGAAACATTTGTTCCACCACATAACAATAATGTTTGTATGTTTTTAGCCACCTTAATATCCGAAATTTGTTTATGTTAGCGATCAATTTTGGCTCCCAAGGGTGTTTTGGACTACCTACAGATATTTACTGTACTATAGTGTTTTGATCAGCTGTCTGAAATAAATTTTCAGAGAGTGGTTACAGATTAATTTACAAAGTCTTGATGCTTTACATTTTCTAAAAATTGTAAAATTGTTTAAAGAACATTTTTAAAAGAATTCCAGTTTCTCTATTTTAGGTATAAGTCCAATTTTTCCATGTCCCGAGATTGTTAGTCACTGACATTTATATTCATTTTTAAAAAGTAATATTCTGTGATGCAATTTTGAAATAATTTTCCATTGTGGTTTTCGAAATTTTTATGCGGCCCGCTCAATCCGGAAGAAACTGATATTTGGCCCGGCCAGGTTTTGAGTTTGACACCCCTGTTCTAGTGGATATTTTTTTTCCATGATGGAATATCTGGTTGGCAGAAAGTTGCATACGTGTATGTATATGATCAATTCATTTTCATTTCTTTTTAGCTAACAAGAGTACCTCAAATTAACGACAAGGCCAACCATAGTGAAACTATTGCCCGTTGATCAACGAAAACGAGAAAGGTTTCCATTCTCCTTGTCAGAAAACCGTCCCGATGGTAGAGAATCTCACAGTATCTCACAGTAAGATTGAGCTGCTATGCTCGATTACGATATTGTTGAATATGCCGGGAGAGGTGAAGCATGTTGCGCCAAAATTGCTGATCACAAGTAAATCGAGCACAGCAAGTTAATACGGCTAGTAACATTACTCCTGACGATTCTATCATCATCAGAAAGGTCGTTCAGTGCTTTACGACGTCTTTAAACATGGCTACATTAAAAAATAACACAAAAACGTCTGACACATTTAATCCTTCTCCATGTTCAAAGGGATCGAACAGGGAGTTTAGATCCTTCAAAAATCATGAAAGAATTCGTTTTCCGGGGAAACCGGAACACAACCTTTGGAAAAATCGTTTGATCTTTAATTTTATTAAACTATATAAAATAAAGATTATGTTTATAATCTTCAACACTTCAGAAATACAATGGGATAAAAATGGGTAACAAATAGAAACTTAAAGGTCTCATATTGAAGACTATTTTAGGTGGTTTGTGATCGCTGTTGTTATCTAATATTTACAGTATACAGGATATTAAAGTGCTCAGCGCCCGCTCTAGCACTCTCGCCGCCCCGGGCAAGATGGCAAATTCCCGCCCTAAATTTTTTTTTTAATTTAAAAAATACTTATTTCAGATAGACCCTCTCTTAATGCCCAACGTGTGCAGATTCCCAGCCAGAAAAAACACATGTGTGACCTATCATTCATGCACCACACGTCAGCCGAGATACCTTTATCATTCATCACGTTTTCATACAAACAGTATGTGACGATTTCCCCATATATCATCTATACGCGCATTTGCGCCTTATTACAGATAAAGATTTCAAAATCGTTACTCATAAAGATGATATTATAGCTGTGTTACATATATGTATGTTTAATGCATCGCTCGTCAAAAATATTCATGACTTACGCGAAATAAATGAATGATGTATCACTCGTGCAAAATGAAAAATGCACACGGCGAAATAAGTTCATATGAATCATACGTCAAAATGTTGATAAAATTTTGAATAATATGGAGAAATGGATTCAAAGCGGGCAAATTTCTGTTTTAGCGTTAACCTCAAACCTCTACAAATATTAAAAATGTTGTTTGCAAAAGTGCGATGTGATGGTGAACTTGTCACAGCGCGTATATAAATACGTGAAGAATTAAACTTGCGTTTGTCTTATACATATAGTAAGAAGAACGCGACAAGTGTACGAATCATTTTCTAGATAAAAATAACCGTTGTATTTCCCCAATCTAACCACACATACTGATTAATGGCATTTCCTTCAGCTGACCATAATGAGTTTCACAATGCGTCCTATAGATACAGGACGTCGGCGATGCATGAATTGAAGTTTATTTTGACGATATATGCCAATGCTGGTTGGGTTGGTAGAAATTCGAACTGGTAATGGATGTTGCCTTTTCATCAAGATAAATTTTAAAGATTATAAAAAAACTTCAAAAAATGTTCATTTATTTACAAGCATGTTACAAACTAAAACCACCGATTTAGACTGAAAGCCTGCAAGAAATTTCTGAGTATATTTAACTTAAAAAAAAAAAACGAATTGAGTGGGTTAAGCCATGTACGAATTGAGAGCTTGGTGTTTTCGGAGTAGTTAAGGCCTGGCCCTGGGTCAGACGTTTAACACAAGAGCAACAATTGTGCTAATGTTGCCCTCGGAAAATTTAAAATTATGTAGAGTTTAAAAAATGTTATACAAATGCTAACAATAAATTTACTCGGCAAAATCTATAATTGAAATTTTGGGGAAATGTTGGTTGTCCTACTACTAAGTCGTTAGTAGATACTGCCGATAGAATACTGGAATAATCTCCAAAGTAACTAAAGGGCTGCATACATCCGTAGGATCTAAGAGGTACCAGTCTGATCAGGACACACCTCATAGTACTAATAACATAGTACTAAGTATCGTTTATTTCAGAGGTCACTTCTGGGTGAAATAACTGTGATTCACCTCCTCGAAATTGGCTTCTACTGAGGTAGACTCAGGTTATGCCAACCAGTTTATGAGTAAACCAAACATCATATTGGTAAATGTTAGGCGATTACTTAGTTCAGGCTTGGCTTGTTCATATGTGGTTTGTTCAGGTTCTTTTGAGTACTTGAGGCTATGACACACAATACAGAGGCTTCTTTTGGGCGCTTTACTTATTTTACTAAAAAATAATGCCGAATATGGAAAAAAAACTAAAATCATTTATCGGCTTACCTTGAGCCGAATCGGATACCTAATGTTGACGCACGCTAATGCCTCGTCATTTGTAACACGCTATATTGCAGATAACGTCAAGTGCCGCTAGTATCGATTAGAAGAAAAAGAAATTTAGCCTTTTCAGAAGCGATAGCGTATTGTTCCCAAATATCATATAAATTCGAATCAAATATGTTTCTATTTTATTTTAAAAGCGTTTCGGGCTCTTTTTGATATTGGAAAATTTTGTAATTGCCATTAATTAAATACAACTTTTTATAGAGAACATTACAGTAAGCAATTTTGTAGCGAAATGAAAAAAAAAAAAACAATTTTCTTTCTACGAAATCCCGGCCAAAATGCCGCTCCTAAAATTTGGCGCCCCGGGCGACCGCCCGGCTTGCCCCCCGCTAGAGCGGGCGCTGAAAGTGCTAGAGCTAGAGGTCCGGTATATGGTGACCGCTTAATTTAATATGAATTTGAAAAAAAAATGTTGCCCCCTCAATAAAAAATTCGTTCCGGCGCCACTGGTGAATGACCTTTTCTCAGGAAGGACTAATTACCATTGACAATATTGAGCGCACATTTACCTATCTATAAGAAGTATAAAATTGTTTGAATTTACATTTCGTCCATGCAATACGAGATTTGATATTGCCAAATGGTAGAGAAAATGTTTGGAAAATGTCGCAGATATGCGCAGCTTTTGCGTTATATGCCATAAAGGGCAAAACTAACACTTGTAGATACTTAAAAAGCACTTTGTAATATCAGGACATATACTCGTAGTTTTCCTGCAAAAATCCTACAGTGCACTGCACATCATCTATGTATGTAGAAGGTTTTGCTTGTATTTATAATAAAATGATAACTCTCACATGAGGTCAATTTTTAGATATTAAAAACTCCGATACAGCGTGATTGGGCCATTAGAGACTATACGAAAACTACCGTACGGCAAACAATCGTACGACGAGAGCTTTTATAGTGGCCGGCAGACAGGCATTGTGCATTTCACATTGTGAGAACGCGTCGTACGACCGTAAAACAAACGTACGTACGATTATCCATGCTGTTTTTGTTGTAAAGTTTGATCGTACGGTCGTTTTCGTAAAGTCTATAATTGGCCATTGTATGGTCCAATTTAATTTTTTTTTTCAATTCAATATATCTTTATTTTACTCCCCCCGTATGTAAGCAGTGCTTGTGTATGGGAGGGAGGATGTATCAGTACATTTCTACATTTTAAATTTACACTATCATTCTTCAAATTCAAATATTATGATTTAATTCATTCAAATATTATGATTTAATTTAAGTTAAATAAAATTTAGCTTAAAGTCAATTTTCGGCGCCGTTTGGTTCAAATTTTCGAGGTTTTGCTACAATGAGTTCCCAATTAGAAAGTGGGGGATCTTATTGATTCCTTTATGGTTGTCTTCCCGCATTATCTGAAGGATAAGGCTTATACAGAGCAACCTTTATTTCTGAAACAAATATACGGTGGAGTAATTTTCATACTTTTTCCCAACATTTTGATGTCGATTTCCCAGTGGTACGTTCTGGCTTCTAGTAGATATTTTGGTCAAATCCTTTCTCGCTAGAGCTCTCTGTGTCTAGGGTAGCTTCGGAAGGAAGTTTTTTATAGGACTGACTGACTTTCGATAGCTTAAAGGGTGAAATTTCGACAGTCTTTGTAACCTGTCCTTGGGCTCGTGTATCATTCGTGGGAAACCACGGTCCCATGAAACCAAAGCTATTATTTTTTTTCCAAATGTTGAAGATATGGCTCTAAAAGGGGCAAAAATTTACCCTTAATTGGATATATAAAAAATATAGCCTCTCATAGCTACCGATATTATGTGTAGGTATTGTGCAATATCTCAAAAATAACGAACATGTATTTTCCAGGATATATCAAAACGTAAGTTTCCTAAAAAAGGTGCGACAAAACTAGAACTATGTAATTTACGGGACTCCCATCAAAATATTAGTTTTTGGAGGACTCTAGCTGTATGTCCCACATTGGCTTCTAAGAAAGTTGGTCGCATTATCTTTCGGCGGCTGTAACTACTGAACCTTGGCAGCTAGAACCTTGAAATATTCACCACATATGGGCAGTACGATTCCGTGTTTGCCAAAATTCAAAATTCTGCTCAAGAATTGCCAAGTTACGGACAATTTTCGATTAGAAAACACACAAGTGTGATTTGTGCAGCTGTAAATTCCGAACATGGGTAGGGGGCCGTGAAATTTGGAGAAAATATGAGCGCCAAGTAGCTCTACAAGTGTGTGCACAATTTCAGAAATATCGGGAAGGGTTCCCGAGGTATCGGAAATGAACGCTTGCCAAACATGAAAGTGCGATTATCTCGCTAAATATCGGTGTAAGGGATACAGGGGTCCAACTTTACACCTTGGAAGCAGGCAAGTCTGATCACATGCCTCACCAAGGAGCTTATTCTGTAGTGTATTAAGCTCATTGTGTGGCATTCCGAATGCTGTACATTTTGCTGTACATTTCTCAGTGCTGTACGACATGTCGAAATGCTGTTGGGTCAGCTTATTCTACGTCGGTGTGCAGGACAAATCTGGTTGAGTCCTGTACGTAGTTAGGACACAAAAGCGGAATAGTAGCATTTTTATTTCTATTACGGATATGGCACAGTCTTTACTCTTCACTTAATTCATATTCAAAACATAATAGCTAGCCTTAACCCATTTCTTCCCAAGGATAAAAATACGCTGAAACTATGAAGTTTTTTGGTAAATTACAATCAATTACAATGCAATTAAAAAAAAAAATTTAAAAAATTTCAGTAAGTGTTACCAGTGGCTCCCAACGTGATGTTGCGTTGACGCAACGTTGGGAGTTTCTTGGTAAAAAAAAATGTAATCGAAAATTCAAATTTTAAGCTTCTGTGTTGCAAAAAATTGTTGATTTATATGGGGAATAATAAATTTAGTGATAAAATCCTGAAACACTCACTAATTCGATACAGATGACATTTTGGGCGGGATTTTCGTACACCTTATCTAGTCGTTGGTCATATCATATAGATAAGACGCACACTATTTTCTTTTCAATATAATGTAAAGCTTTCTGAATCTTGTGAATCTTCTCTATACGCAAAGGCTAACTATTAGATAAGATGTACGAGTAACTGACCATTTGTAATATAATGGAGGTCGGCCGTACTTTGCCGTTAACGTCTGGTGGTAATTCATAGTAACTTTGTCCCGGATTTCGCTTGTTTTTGATAGTTTCTATTTCAGATTTGAACAGGCATATTACAATTTCGGTGCTTTTAAGTCAACAGCCAAAATACATAGAGGGGACCTGCTGAACATGTAGACTGCTATCCACAATTATCGCCGGGAAGTCTGCCTTACCATCTTTTAGCGATTCCGGATTGTTTCACTATTCCTTGTGACAAAAACAAATAGTAAGTTGACTAGAAATAAATATGTTCTTGCGTCCAGTGCAAGAGAACAATTTACTACACAAAAGTTTAGCAAACATTTGCTTAGTAGCTCTGTTCTAACAAAACTGTCCTTAAATGGAAAAGGTTTTTGATCCCATACTTGTTGACTTCAGACCATACCGTGGAGTGAAGATTGAACCAATAATTTCATAGACTTCATAGTGAATATACATTCACTACAAAGGCCCGCTTTACCCACTGTCGAAATCCTTGAAATATTTTTGGAAATCTCGACACCATCATGAAATATGTATGTATTTGGAAAATTGCTTTAGACCAACTGACAAGTGTATCCAACTGTCATTGTCCCGCAACTTCTTTTATCGTTTTCCTTTCTTCAATGAGACACATGTGACTCACAAAAGAGTACTGGATATGAATACCATGAGTCACATGTGTCTCGTGGATATGTTAGGTATTTAGAACGCATTTTAAGATATTGCTGATGCGAAACCTGCGTTACATAGCAAGAAAATGTTTTGCTCTTTATGCTTTTGCCCCAGTGTTACTGTACCGGGAAACTCCCAACGTTGCGTGAACGCATCACCTATGTTTAACATATGCTCCTGCAGCAAGGACCAACCTTTTTCCAAAATCAAGTGGAATTAAATAATTAGCAATTGTTTTTCGTATAGAAAGTGCATTTGGATATTGATTTTAAGATATTTAAATATTTTTAAAATTATGACGAAAAATGTCCTAAAAACATAGTATTCTCTTTCTCTTATATCCTTAAGGATCCAATGGGTGATTTGCTATAACAAATATGCAGAAATAGAGCCAAGAAATGTCCATTGAAAATTACATGATTCCTTTTCCATTTCAATTTCAATATGGTGGTGTTTACATAGGTCAAACTTCGTGTTGCGTATACGCAACGCTGGGAAGAAATGGGTTAATATGCTTTCCCGTTTAAACGAAAAATGCGTGCCCTTAAAAAAAAATTGGAATATTTTGTTATTTGTCAAATGGAAGACTTCATTGCAATCAACGCACTAGAAAAAAGCAAAAGAGATGTTTATAGCTAAAGCGAACAGCTGAGTAAGACGCTTGCAGTATGTGTTGTAGGTACTAAATTCTATTATTATGCATCTATGCATACCGCACCTTTGCAACTCTAAAAATGCGTATTGATTTCAAGCCATGATAGGCTCGTTTTCACAAGAATTCCATTTTGTCACGACAATTCAATTACATATTCCGATCATACACGACTAGGCACAGAAGTCGCCTTGATTTATTCAAAACCCATTAACTTGAGTTACCTTTATGCTTTAAATGTTCCATTACTTCAACTCATTAGATGAGAAGTTTTGAAAAATCTAAACATTTACATACATAGGCGTAATGTGATATTTAGACAAGCCAATTAAAATGTCGGTTCTTTGATTTATATCCAAGTTCAGATGCGATTATTTAGACATTACATTTAACAATCATTTCAAACACGATTTTTTACACGCTTTATATGAGGCAGCGACAAGAAAAATATGCGTCCGTCATCTATACGGGGCAAAAATACGTGTGGTATACTTAAAACATGTAAAACATATTGTTGAATGACTGGAATTTTAATTATGTTTGACATTGTGATAATAAAATAAAATGCAATTTGTGACGAGCATTTATCCTTAACAATGCGACAACTTGCAGTCAAATTAGGCCGCATTGTTTTATACCATATGAATCAATAGTGTAACTAATGACAATGGTTGAATTTTATACGATCAACGCTTATTAGCACCAATTAAGCGTTGGTTTAATTGTATACTAACGAGGTTTCTAACTACGGCTAGTATGGTACGAGTACAATATTTATTACATGTTGGGATTTTAAAACAAAATAATTAAACGTACTCGTAGGAAGGCATATTGATTTGCGCATTGAAACCAGTAAAAAATTAAATAAGGCGAAATCTTACCTATTAAAACGTAAGATACATAGGTATGCATAGGATCTCAATATAATAAGCATACGCGTGCGTGCTGAACATGATCCTCGACTGTTAGTATCCATTATTTAAAAATCGTTATCTACCCGAGGAAACCCGGATCATGGTTACGGATTCGGTCCCGAAATTTCTGATTACACTCTAGACCAGTGGTTCCCAACTCAGAACGTCTGCGGACCACTTAGCCTAAAAATTTCCATTCAATAATAAATGAAACGAATCACGGTTTCGATATTCTTGTCGAGGTATTGTACTCAAAACTTCACGGTCCTCCGATCACAAATCGCTTTTATTATTATATCCTATACCCATAAGATGGTATAGGGTTAGGGTATATTGTTTTTGTTACGCCGATATTATGTAACACCTACCGGAGCCACCGGAGGTATGGCAAAGTATATATATAAATGATCAGGGTCGCTCCCTGAATCGAATAAGCCATGTCTGTCTGTCTGTCTGTCTGTCCGTGTGTCTGTCTGTTAGCACGATAACTCCCGAAATAATGAAGCTAGCGGTTTGAAATTTTGGTCAAATGTTTGTCTTGCTAAAATCTTGGACGGTATTGAAAATGGGCCAAATCGGATCACGGGTTCCCCTACCTCCCATACAAACTACCCCTCCTTGATATTTTAATTCAGCCATAACTTTCGGTAGAATATCGCTATGGACTTGAAATTTTGATCAATGTCTCATTCTGACATATACTTTGAGTTGATGGAAACTGGAGTAGGCCCGACTACCCCTACCCCTACTTCCCCTACAAAGTTATATTCAGCCATATCTTTTGATAGAATGTCACAAAAAAACTTCAAATTAGTATCAAATGGTAGCCGTTGGATGCCTTGACAAGGTGATAAAGATGTGTCAGGTCCGACCCATTTACCCCTGCCTCCCCCGCAAAAAAAATGAAATTGAATATTTTGGGTTTTGCGTGCCTTCTATGTCTGTACATGGGTATAGAATATACACTCATCGTGCTATTCGCACGATTAGAACTCGGTCTCGTTCGATGTTAGCTTTCGAAACGGTGATATTCAAAGTAGATTTGCAAATTTCATTCACTTTGTCGAATGCATTGGAGTTGTTGACATCCGACACACCGACGCGACGATTTCAATGCAGTTGCTCAAAACACTTTGTTGCTGCCAATTACACCTCCTTTCGAGAGAATCCAGCTTCACCCTCAGCATTATGTTTTCGGACTTTAATTCGTTAATCAACGCCAAAAATGGATTATTGGTATTCTCCGAATTGGACAGCTTCATATAAATCATTTGCGAAGTACAGTTGCTACCATCATTCGCTTGTGTGATTGCCTCAGATGTTGATTTATTGTTGTTCGGAGCAATGTTGACAATTGCGGGAGTCGTCGTTCGTGGAGGATTATTACCCATCGCTAGCTCGGTCCCGCGCATAGATCGGCGCCTGAGAACATTGCAATTGTCACAACGGAAAGATTTGCCGCTACTTTGAAAAACAAAAAGCAGCGTCGTGTTCTGTGAGTTTAACACACGATAAGTGGTTAAAATTTAAACAATCACAACACGATATCTTGGTCGTGCAATTCCTTTCTATCTTTTCTAAACAAATTACACATTTCATTATGAAAAAAATTTAAAAAATCAGTACGATAATTGACAAGCGCACCCCACGACACTCAACTGTCAACTAACTCAACTGTGACCATCTAATAATTGTCATGGCACGGGAAGGAGCGGCACGTAACGTAACGTAAACGTTCTGGCTTGTCCTTTACACTAAAGTCAACCCGGTTACACGCCAACTATGTTGTCGTTGTGTGCAGTTGTGCACAGTGTTGTGCCTAGTAAGAGCGTTAAGAAAAATGACGCCACAAGAAAGTATACGTCACTCGTTTCTCTGACTCTCCAATTTGCGCTACCTTGTATTCTGTAATCGTGGATTCTGATCATTTATATATTATACATATATACTTTGACATACTTTCGGTGGCTCCTTTCAGGTGTTACATAATACCGGCGCAACAAAAACGATATACCCTATACCATATTATGCGTATAGGGTATAAAAAGAACGGTAGTAATCCATTTATTCTGAGTTTAGGCGGTTTTTTTTTTTGTAAAGTTGTACGAGTATAAGCCTATTAGTTTCTGTTGCACAATTGACTGTGATTTTTTAGAAATAAACTTTCATTTTTTGAACGATCTCGCGTTTATTGGAAGGTTTCTCTTGTCGCGCGTGAAAGTGCATTGTGGCTTTTATTGAACATTTGTCCCGCGGAAGTGAAAAACTGACCGCTCAACAGCCGTGTCAACTAATAGTTTCTATACAAAGTACTTGTAAAATTTTACTAATACTATTAGTGCATTGTGCAACATTATTAGTTCTAATATTATTGGGACCAATAACTTGTAAATTTAACTAATAGTAGTAGTCAATCGGTCAAAAGTTCCCTGAAAATTAGCTAATGTTATGAGTTAATAATTCAAGAAATTTCACTATTATTATTATAGTAGTTTAAAATTGTGGAATAGAAACTAAAAGCTATTTGTAAATTCCCTAATACGATAGTTTTAAGTTGTAGTTCTTTTGTTTGGTGTGATTTTCGACAAATTATTCGGAAAAAAAGGATATTTTTAACATCTTAATTGTGTTTTACGGAAGAAATATGAGTAATATAATCCACATGTTCACTAAATATTTATGAGACACACATGATTCTACTCTATCTCGTCTATGCGTCATATGTTTCTTATAAAATATAAAAAAAAAAAAAATACAATGAAAGATGGGATTGTAAGTTACGATGACCGATAAATTCATAATTCTTACTTTTAAATTGACAACTTTGATAAAGGAAAACGAGACCTAATTTCTGCCCTAAATATATTTTGAGCCGTTACTAGGAGCAAACTTGGGTGAAGTTTGGTTAACCCTTCGCCAGGCACGTCCCGCGATCAACGCGAACGGGCACGTGGGGTCTTTAAGGTCCCCAAAGTTGATTGAACTTACATATCCTTGAACATGTCTCAAATTGTAAAAAACACACATTTATAAGTACTTTCTTATGTTCTTGAATATGTTTAATATAATTATTCACAATATTGTTGTTCTTATGGCAGCTGTAAACATTTCAAGCGATTGTAGCCATCATTGTTTTTACTTTTTTGTCCCTCTGCCTTGAATTCAAGGAAAACTTAGTTTCTGAAATAGTGAGGATAACTTACTACTAACAAATTATTGAAGTATGAATTAGCAGTGCCCGTAAACTTGTCTTTAGCCCTTTGTAGATGCCTCTGCGACGTTAATTGACGTAGAATAAGCTATGGTAAGAATTAGTGGAGGCTAAAATTTGACCTCCATTGTTTGAGATTCGCTAAAGTGAAGGGTTGTTTTCCGCCCTAAATCAGAAGAAGCTATCGCAGCAATTGAAGAAAAAAGTTAGAAGTTGTTTTCATGAATTTCTCAAGCCAGGATAATTTCTGAGAAATCGATCCATGGGTACATATAATCTCTTCCTTTCCTTTAATTGTAGCCAAGAATGATATGAGGCTTACCTAGGTCTTGAGTTCAGGTGAAAAGACGCAATAAAACTACAGAGGAAGACTAGTAAATATATCGAGATAGTCTAAATAAAAGGGCCTCGACATAGAGTATGGCTCCGAATTTAGTATCCTACATATTCAGGACAATTGAGGCCTTGGAACTCATGGGGTCTTTGAAGACCCCACGTGCCCGTTCCCGTAAATTTTTACTTTTGGTTATCAAAACTTTTTTTGTGAAAATATTTGTGATTTTTTTAAAGCATATTCCTGAGCAGAATTTATGTGGCTTAGATGTCCTACAAGTTCCCCTGGATGGGCGAATCCCTCTAAAATGAATATATAAAAAATACCCTCTGGGGTCCCAAAAGACCCCACGTGCTCGGCGGAGGGTTAAGATTGGTGTGAAAGAAAAAAAGTTTCGTACAAGAATTTAATTTTCGGGGGTGGGTTTGTATGACAGTCCTATGGCGTAGTGTTCCGAGTTCATCCATTCCTAGATATGTTTTGAGGCTTTATTAGCAACACACTGGGATGCAGTTTGGTTAAAAGAAAAAGAAACTTTTTTAGAAGAGCCCAGTTTGGGGTTTGTTGGCAATGACAGCTGATGTAGTGTTCCGATTACATCTGTTCCTCGATATGTTTTGAGGATTTATTAGGAACACACTTTGATGAAGCTTGGTTAAGATTGGTTTGAAAGAAAAAAAGTTTTTCTTACTGGAAGCTAATTTGTGTTCCGATTTCATCCGTTCCTAAATATGTTTTCATGCTATACTAGGAACCCGTTTGGGTGAAGTTTGGTTAATATTGCTTTAAAAAGAATAAAGTTTGGTTTGCTACTATTCGCGTTGGCCGATTTGTTAATAGACTAATGGGGTGAACAAAATTGTTGGATTACCTCTGGCGCGACTGACTGTTTATCGTAAACGATACGTGTCTATCAGACGAATCGTGCGATCAGAACTACCTTTTTATACAATGCTGAAAATGGGCTAGATCCAGTAAATAACACTTTCGTAACTTTTTAAAAATCAACCATAACTTTCGGTGCTATTAATTTGCACCTGCAGTTTTTTATGGCGAGTGTCATCAATTAGATAATAAGAGTGCTGTACCAGTTTAATTACTAATTTAGGATATCGTTCATATGCGTGTGTGTTATTATTTTGATCATTTTTGCATACTTGGTCTGAGTCTATTTATCTATTTTATTTTTCGCTAGCCCCTTTGCATAAATATGTACCTACCTTTTTTAATTTGTAGGTGTTTTACTGGTATTTAACACCCCCATTTTATGCCAACGTAAAATTTTAGATTATCTCCACGTTAAAAAATGTCAATACACATACTAATTACATATTTTTGATCACAATTTTCCATTTACTACAAAGATAAGTCTGCCCAAGAGCAATACGAAAACATATTTGACTCCTACGTTCAAAATCATTTTAATAACTTGTGGGTATAAAAGTGAACTTAATGGTACATGTTCTTTCATTGCTACGATTGCTACATATAAATATTATTAAAATGTAAGGCGCTCGCGCGATGAAGATTACCACAGGGTATAATTTGAAGTAGGTAGGTACGTTGCGTACGATATTAACACATCTCTCAAATTAAATGATTTAAATATGTATACATATTGATTTGCTGTACGAGTACAATAGTTGAATGCATACGGTAAAACAATTCTCAAAGATATCAACGAAGAAACACTGGCCGGCATTAGAATTCTAGTGCTCCTGGGTCAATTCGATGATGCTGGCCTATACCAACGCACAAACAAAAATTCCAGCTAAAACAATCTTTAAAATTTTGGATTTTCAATAAAATCCCTTGGGTGGTCAGCTTATGGAGGTTTTACTGTATTTCAAAAGAGTGCTGAAGGGTCCTTGACTGTGAGAGCCTTTCCAAATTGTGGCTTCTGGATTACACTGGTAGCACCGGGAATTTTGTAGTGCCAGCTGCTACAATGAAGTTAAAATCATTGTTTTTGGTACATTGCAGTTTCAGGCTTGTTCTGCTATTCGTTTACATAGGGAGAACGTTTTATGCCCTGTGGCATGGGTCGCGAATAATGCCACCGCCTTTCCCGGCGTGTCGTAGAAGGCGACTAAAAAGGGACCTAATCCAAGGTGGATCAGCATGCGCCGAGGGATGCATGATCAAGAGGGTGCTTGGCCGCTAGTATGCGAAGGTCGCAGGCAACCATGACATCTGAAGCCTGAGGCACGTTTTAACATCAACAAGACCTCCCATAGGTTAGTGTGTGTGTGTGTATGGGTTGCCGCGTCTGGAGATAGCCGGCGGACGTAAAAGGAAAGTCCATAAATTTACTTATTTCCACACACTAGTGCCAAAAACACAACCTTTCTCCAAAAGGTGTAAAAGAATGGAAGGCCTTATGGAAATTCACGCAAATACAAGCACTACCCCGCCGGGCACTACTTCTGCTATGCGGTTGAGTGATCCCGGGGCGAACCTAGTTCGCGCCAGAGCTCGACGGTTTCCGGGGGCGAGCAATATAAGGCAGTCCAATTACATTGTGGAGAAGCTGAGGGTTGCAAGCTGGAATGTCGGTTCCATGACGTCAACGAGCGAGGAGATTGAGGATATCATGAAGCGGAGAGGGATAGACATTATGTGCGTGCAAGAGACAAAGTGGCGAAATACCCATATCGACAGAGCCCGGTTTCTTACGAATTCCATGAAGTACAAATTGTACTACTATGGAATTACAAACCAAAGAAACGGAGTTGGCATTATTCTGGCGTCGTCTTTACTTGGCAGTATAATAAGTGTCGCGAAGAGAAGTGACCGCTTGATAAGCATCAAATTGGTTATCTGCGGAAGGGTGTGGAACGTAATAAGTGCCTACGCTCCCCAAGTGGGATTGCCACCAGAAGAAAAAGAGGCATTTTGGAACGACGTTGTCACCCTAATTCAGACCATTCCAGATACCGAATTGGTGTTCTTGGGAGGAGATTTAAATGGCCATGTGGGTGAATCAAATTATGATTACGAGGATTGCCATGGTGGAAAGGGTAGCCCTTCAACGGTCAGAAATGACGAAGGTGAAGCTATTCTGACCATGTGCAGATCGCATGGTTTGGTCATCCTAAATACATGGTTTGTGAAAAACGAGAGACACCTAATCACCTACAGTAGTGGACACGGAGATAGGAAACACGAAACGCAGATCGATTACCACCTCTGTTTCGATTTTATGAGAAGGTGGGTAAGAGACTGCAAGGTGATCTTGGGTGAATCTGTCGTCAGCCAACATCGATTGCTCCTGTCAGAATTTATTTTGAAAGCAGGAGGAGCAAGAAATAGAAGAACTCCCAAGCCTGTCGAAAAAATCAAGTGGCACAATCTCACAAACGACAACTTTGAACCTGTAGTAACTCCATTCATTGATAAAATGACGGAGTGGTTTCAAAACAACATAAACTGCACCGAGCACAGTCCAACACAAATGTGGAATAGTTTCGCTGAAATGTCAGTAGGTGAGGCGGAAAAGGCACTTGGAGTTTCGAAAGGTCCACTCCACACGAAGAAAGAAACATGGTGGTGGAACACCGAAACTAAGGAAGCAGTGCAAGCCAAATCGAACGCATTTAAGGCATGGACGAAATGTGAGTCAAGCAGTGAAGCCGAACGGGTTCAACTTCGCGAAAATTATATGCAATGCCGGAAGAAAGTAAAGCGCTTGGTAGCTCAAGCAAAGGCGAAGGCAGCTGAGAAATTCTACCAAGAATTAGAAACTCAGACTGCGACCGAAGGACCGTCTTTGCGCGAGAGACCTAAGCACGACGCGAGGATATTTAGGGTCGCAGCCCAAAGGAGAAGGAACGCTCGGGAAATACAGGCGCCAAAGTACGTGGAGGACTCGCAAGGAATGTTGCTGATTGACGATACGGCAATTTGTAGCAGGATGCGAGAGTATTTTGACGAACTTCTAAATGAAGAATTTCCTCGGGCAGCTTTTCAAGATGTTGAGCCAAATATCACAAATATTGAAGATATCTCAGAGGAAGAGGTGATGGAGGCAATGCATCAGATGAAACGCGGAAAGGCAGTCGGCCCGGACAAAATCCCCGCGGAATTTTGGTTGAAAATGGAAAATGTCGGGCTTAGTTGGCTCACAGTTCTCTTCAACAAAATCAAAGGTGGGCAACCGATGCCTGATGCTTTCAGGGAAAGTTTTCTTCTTCCTTTCTATAAGAACAAGGGAGACTCACGCAAACTCAACAACTATAGGGCTATAAAGTTAACACCTCATACACTGAAGATCTACGAGCGAGTTGTCTGCAACCGATTGAGAAAGATAGTGCGGTTGAATGACAATCAATGCGGCTTTGTTGAAGGTCGATCTACAGTCGATGCGATTCAGTGCATTCGTGTTGCGATGGAAAAGTATAGAGCAGCACGAAAGGACTTGTATTTTGTGTTCATCGATTTGGAGAAGGCATTCGATAGAGTACCTCGTGATCCGATATGGTTGGCCTTGAGAGCACTTAATGTCCCCGAGGCATACGTCAGGATGATACGAGACATGTATGATGGAGGTACGACTAAGGTTAGATGCACAGCCGGTGAATCAGAAGAATTTCCGGTGAATGTCGGAGTACACCAGGGCAGTGTATTGAGTCCGTTGCTCTTCAACATCATCATGTGCTACTTATTAACACGTGTCTCCGACGGCCTAGAAATATCTCTTCTTTTTGCTGATGATATAGTCCTCAGTAGCCCAAACATCGTTGCCTTGCAAGCTGCGCTTACAAAATGGTGTGACATTCTGGAGGAGCATGGACTGAGGGTAAGTATAACAAAGACTGAGTTCTTATGCTGCCAATTCTCAGACCCAAATGCACCGATACCAGAAATGTACGTCAAAGGAGAGCAGCTTAAGTCTTGTACCAAGTTCAAGTACCTTGGCTCGATGGTGAACAGCGGAGCTACATGCGATGATGACATCAAACATCGCACAAAGGTTGGGTGGATGAGGTGGCGAGAAAACTCTGGAGTTTTCTGCGATAAGAAAATGCCACTGAAGCTAAAGGGCAAGTTGTACAAAACGGTTGTACGTCCCGCACTCATGTATGGATCAGAATGCTGGACCATGTATGAAGGTTACGCGAAAGAAATGACACCGACTGAAATGAAAATGTTACGCATGTCAGTTGGTGTAACCAAAAGGGACCACATCAAGAGTAGCTACATCCGAGGCAGCTTGTCCATAGACCAACCAATCACCGAAAAGCTCGAAGACCGACGAATGGATTGGTATTGCCATGTTCAAAGGCGTCCGCCTGAGAACCCCGCAAAGAGAGCGATATCAATGGAAGTTCCACTTGATGGACCCAAGGCCAGAGGCAGACCAAAGAACACCTGGATGTGTCAAATGAAAAAGCAACAACAACGCATTGGTCTCGGCGATGACACGATCCAAGATAGAGCTGCCTGTAGAAATATGCTGAGAAATTATCGCCAAAACGGGCGATGTGCCTACACCGCAGGTCGAGCAACGCGGAACCATGGAGCGGTATAAAGAACGAGGCAAGGAAGAAGAAGGCTTCTGGAAAATATAGGTTCCTTGAGAGTGGTGGCCCTGAGCGACCTCCCAGTTCGCCCACTCATAGGGCCCTGGAGAAACGCTTATTTTTATGGTCTAACTGAAATTTTATGAGGGAGAAACCACGTTTAAGAGTTTATCGAAACACCATAAAATAAAAATTTAAGTACATTTAATATAAATATCACTGAACATTCTAGCTGCGCGACAGATGTTTATTCACAAATAGACAAAGTTTTTTACACATTTATTAGCGTTGCTATGATCGAATCACCATGACCACTAGCTCCAATTTCGCATTGAACTTGAATTGATAATCAACTGATTTCAATATGTGAATAACATATACATATTACATAAATTATGAAATCGGAACACAGGTTTAGTAAATACTGTTATCGTAACCTAGAATTCATATTTACTAACCGATCGAATATGTAGGTATATTTTTTAGAAATTCACGAAAGGAAAGATAGTTTCATGCTACTGCAGTTGTTTGTAATTAATAATTTTTAAATAATTAAGTTCAGGAACGTTATTTGATTTTGCGGTTCGATAAATATATTATATAAGTGTACAACTTAATTCGATCCGTTTTTTACCTAAAAAATGCGTTTATTTAAGTTATTGAATGAATGAATTATTACATTATTGAAGTGAAGCGTATTCCAGTCAACGCCTTCTGCATCGATCGAAACAAATGGTAGCCGCAAGGGGCAATGTCTGGGCTGTAAAGCGGGTGAGCCTAAATTTCCCAACCGCTATTTGCCAAATAGTTTTTAACCGGAACCGCAACATGAGGTCGATCGATTTACAAAAGGTGTCCCAAAATTAACACAGTATATAGCATTTGCTTCTATATTTTGGGTCATTAGATATTTTCCACGGTGAAATGACCGGGGAATCGAAAAATAATACATAAAATGGCCGAGAAAAATTTTGGAACCATATTCGGATTGTAGCTTATGGAATTCCCCATCATTTCCGACATGTTCCACGACAGTAAGCGTGCATTTTTGTTGAAAAAATCGCAGCGGGCAAAAATTTCATTTTCATTCCGCCCGAGGTCTATACTGCGCTTTACCAGTTGCTTGAGCCTCTATTGTCAATGGCGGACCTAGAAGGTATTGCCGGGTTCCCGAGCTTATGATAATTCTGCCAGGCCGGACTATTGGTGTTATTAGAAGGGGGTATGTTATATCAAACTACCAGCAGCCAGTATGACCCCTGTAATAGTCACCATTTACGCCAATTCAATGCGTCCGTCGGCAAGCTAACTCATCAGGAGCATTGAGCATGCCAACCATGTACAATATAAAAGTACAAGCGAAATTGCAACAGTTGTGAATTCCATCGAACGTTTTGGAATGCACAACACATGTACATGGTCAAGCTATACTCGTTGGCATACTCAAAGGTAGCCTTTGATGAGTCATTCATCCTGCGTCTACCTCGCATTCGTCATTAGAAGTACCTGAGCCTAAAGGCCATAACCTCCCTCCCTTGCTGGACGACGAGATTTGTCCGACTAATAGCCGGAAGGGTGTTCTCCGCCGGGATGCCTCCCTTTGGAACCCCACCTTGGGATGCGACTCTAGCTGGCGGACTTGTCTAACAACCACAACCCCCTCGAGTCCAACGCCTAGATGGGTAGGGACCATGGTCCCTTGGGCACGCCCATCCCCGAGGTACACTATTCGCTAAAGATTTCTCAATAGCAGGTGTGATCCTCCCTTGACCCCCTTTCGGAAGTCCTAACGAATTCGGTTTGCCTCCGCAGGATCGTTGTGCCTGTTTACTACTCGTCGGCTTAAAGCAGACTCGTAGCGCTACCGTTCACATTGGGGTGGCCCCCATCCGTTTACTAAGCAGCAATTCGATCCGGGCCGTGTGGTCATCAATCCACAAACCAGCTAGGTATAAGCGCAAAGGCCATTCTCCCTAACTAGCCCCTTCGAGGCTTGGGTTATGCGAAACTTGTCTAATGCTTGGGTTATGCGACCTTGATTGCGAAACTGCTGTAGCTACTTTTTATGCTATTCTACACAACATAATATATGAGTGCGTTCCAATCTCTAACTTAAAGCTTCGTAAAGGTCCGGTTTACACCCCAGATTCGCAACTTGATTCTAAAGAAAAAGAGTCTTCACACTCGATTAAAACGTTATGGACGCCAATCCGACCGAATAACGTTCCGTTGCCTTAGATCCAGGATCAAAAGGCTAATTTCACTTGCACGGTCTGTTTATATTAAGACTGTTGAGGACAGTCTGAGGAACAACGAGAGTAAAATTTTTTGGTCCTATGTAAAAAACCTGAGATCCTCTTCAAATCAACCTTCCACACTTTCGTTCAACAATATTAGTGCAGACAATCCTCCTGAAATGTGTGAAATTTTTGCTACATTTTTCGCAAGTACATTTAAAACATCATCCTTAGCTTGCCCTCCTGTTTTACCTCAAGAAATGCACAATTTACACTTACCACCCCTCATTTTACCGTCATACGTTGAATTGCTTATATCCTCAATTAAAACCTATTCTTCTTCTGGACCTGATGGAATCCCAAATTCGTTTTTAAAAGAAACAAACTTTTCCATATCTAAACCTCTTGCAATTTTATTTACTAAGAGCCTACATGAAGGTGTTTTCCCAATTCAGTGGAAATCGTCGTATGTGGTTCCCATTCCGAAAAAGGGCGATCCTAGCTATGTGTCTAACTATAGACCTATCTCTCTTCTGTCATCCTTTTCGAAACTTCTTGAAAAGATTGTTTATAACTACATTCATGAGCATTTTAGTTATCTTATTAAGGATGAACAACATGGGTTCTCCAAAAACAAATCCGTTGTCACCAACTTAGTTGAACTTGTTAATTTTGTAACAAAATCTTTCAATAAGCACTTTGACGTGCATGTAATTTATACTGACTTCGCAAAAGCATTTGACACTGTTAATCACCAAATTCTTCTTAATAAATTATTTGCAATGGGATTCCCTTCATATCTAATTGTATGGCTCTTCTCTTCTCTTTCCAAAATTTTACCTCTTCCGAATTTTGTCCATCATCGGGTGTGCCACAAGGATCCATTTTAGGTCCCCTTCTTTTTTTACTTTTCTTAAACGATCTACCATCTTGTCTTAACTGTCACTCTCTCTTTTACGCCGATGATAGCAAACTTTTTTCAACCGGCTCATCTATTTCTGATTGTATAGCTTTGCAATCCGATTTAGATTGCTTTACGTCTTGGTGTATCTCAAATGAGTTGGATATTAATGTTTCTAAATGCTCCGTTATGGTGTATTCATTAAAATCTAATCCTTTCTCTTTTCAGTACCAAATAAACTCTATTCCTCTCCGATGTGTTTCTACGATTACAGATCTAGGGGTTGTTTTTGATTGTAAATTACGTTTTACTGATCACTACACGTCGATTATTAGCAAATCGTCGAAACTAGCTGGGTTCGTTTTACGGTGCTCTTCTAGCGTTCAATCTATTAATACTTGTGTGAACTTATCTGTGACGCTAGTACGCAGCATATTAGAATTCGCCTCGGTAGTTTGGTCTCCTTATTCTTCTGTTTCTCGTGATGCATTGGAAAAAGTTCAGAGAAAGTTTTCTAGAACCTTAATGTTTAAATATAACTTTGCTTATAGGCCTTATCAAGATCGACTAAATTTCCTAAACCTACCATCACTAAACAAAAGAAGAAACTGTCTTGACCAGTGTTTCCTATACAGGTTATGCAAGGGTCTAATTCATCTCTGATAGAAAATATAAAATATCGGTTTCCGTCTTACAACACTCGATCCGTTGCCATTTTTAACCCTCCACAATCTTCACTTTCTGTTTATAAAAATTCTCCGTTACTTAGAGCTATGAGAAACTATGACCGATTGGAGATTGGTTGGTTACCTTCTTCTTATTACTCTTTAAAAAAAACGTACTACAAAAACTTTAATTGTTTTTCATTTAACTTTTTGAATTTTAACTTAAGTTTGTTTTGTTTTTTTTTTTCTTAATATTTTTTTCCTTTCTTTCCTTTTCTTTTTATCATTATCTTTATTAGTTTGTTATTTCTTTATATTCTTTATCCTTACTTTGAATTCTTCACATTACATGTTTTGGGAAATTATTCCTGTTTTGTAATATTTACGAATTAAATAAATAAATAAACAAGAAGACTAGACGAGTCCACTAGTCCCAGATCGTAATCAGCCTAACGCCGCCATGGGCATTCCTATCGAAGAAACATACATATATATATACGTACATAATGCATACCTCAACAAATTTTCTTTCTCCTAAATTAATGAGAAATGCGCGACTCCTCGCATGATATAGGCAAAGGTACAGTTGCTATAAAATACCAGTTTCAGTTAAATTACTAGCAAAAGTACTAAAAAACTATATTTTATTTATAAAACATTGTAGTCTAATACGACGTATAGTTAATATGGTGCGAGAATAATATTTCACTAAAGTAAAAGTATTGATCAATTGAGTGATAATTGGCAGCCACCATGTAACTTCTGTACAAAATTATACGAGTCATGATTAGCCGTGTAAATTAAATACATACTCGTAATGTATAATAGGCGAAACGTAACATGCCTGCCTAATTCAACCTGAGTTACAAAATCTCTTTTCAAAATGTATTTTTTCCTAGATACCATAATTTAGAGAGATATCTATATAAGCTCAAATTTCTCTTAGAACTTAATTGGACTATTATCGTGGTTATGTAGGTATTCTCCTAAACCTAATATATAATTAAGTTCAACCATTACGCTTCAGTTTTACGGATACCTAATGAACTAATAAAATTAATAGGTATAATTTCAGCATCACCGGATGCATTTTCTTTAGAAATGTTACTAGCTAGAGCAACTGAAAACAAAAACAAAGTTTGTTTAAAACTGACTTCGGCTGCAAAAACATTCAGCTACTGAATGTGCATGCTACCGTTAAAGTTTAATTTTCAGTAATTGCTTTTATACTCTTACGCTTACCAATTTCTGACAGACATGTAATGGCAACATTTGGCAGTAAGCTTACCTGTAACGAAAATAAGAATTTTAATAGTTTTTAAATTAAATATAGTTAAAAGATAAGTATGAATTATTACTTTTATTATGTATGACTCGCAATGTAGCAATACAGCGTGACGTAACAATAGTCTGAGAAAATTAAACCAAAATATGGACATCGAACGGCAAAAACCCTACATCGGAAATTTTTTTGGATTATGGTTGAGGATGGTCCATAGATTATGGGATAAAAAGTCCCAACCGATTGGGAGTCGGCAACCTTAAAAAAGGGAGTAGTGAGGTGTTTTTTCGTTTTTTTATGCGACTATTTCAAAAACGAAAAAAGA
Source organism: Microchrysa polita (assembly GCA_949715475.1). Lineage (NCBI taxonomy): Eukaryota > Metazoa > Arthropoda > Insecta > Diptera > Stratiomyidae > Microchrysa > Microchrysa polita. Next base: position 36,330,128 of record OX454417.1, on the reverse strand, counting down.
TACAGAAAAATAGTTTGAAAACTACATAAAATCATCTTTGCAATGATATATAACACATTAGAGTTTAATGGAATATTTCGGCGCTAGACTAAAAAATAAATTATGATTTTTTTAATTTTAGACCTTTTTTAAAAGCTCCATAACTTTTGAAAGAATAATATAAGTTCAATATCATTTTAAGGTAAACATTGAGTCGCTCCGCTTCGGTCAAGGACCCCCATTATCCCCCCATTTGAATTTATCAAAACGGAATGTCCATAACCCCCCCCCCCCCCCCATTGTAGTAGAGTGCTAAATTTTGGTTTATTGCGATTGGAGGTCATAATCACCCCACCCACCAAAACTCAGCTCATTCGGATAAAAACTAGCGGTACCTCTCATACAAGGTGACCCAAGACTCCTTTGTTCTACAGTACTCATCGATTTATAACCTGGGGACCATCCTCAACCATAATTCAAAAAAATTCCGATTTAGGATTTTTGCCGACCAAATATCGTAATTTACTTGGACTACAATAGCACCAATCGTATATGAATTCAGGGCAAAATTAAACATTTTCTTTCCTTGAATCCGAAAGGTAGATTTTAGTTTAATTCATCGAATGTTGGCCCCTGGTATGGCTGGATAAAATCTTAAACTGATAATGTGGAAAATGTCCTTCAATACACAAGGATCTGATTTCTATGTCCCACTCACAGTATGTACTGCCAATATAGCAATATAGGCGGTACATAAAAGAAGATTGCTTAAGAATAGTTGGTATTCAATTATGTACAGGGTGGCCCACGTAAAAGAGGATTTGAAAATAGCATATGCTTATCAATATTTTTGTTTGAAATTTTGGGAAAAATAAGCTAGAGATTTTGAAGATTTATTGACATATGGTACCAAAGGTCAGTTTTAGGGAAAGTGCTCTGTGGCCGTGATCGTTCGGTCGCCACTCTGTGAAATAGACACTCATAGAGAAACGAGTTTCCAAACTCGGCACGACTCGTCGCAAGTTTATTATTCAGAAGAAGATGATAAGAAATATTCTTATCGTAGTATAATAAACTAACAATGCGACTGGGAAGTGGTATGGCTGACAACCATATCACATTCCGAATTCAGTTGTCTTTGTAACGTTGATGACTACACACGGTAGTCATCAACGCACCATGCTCCACTAAGGAGTTACGGTAGTCAAGAGAGAGCATTTGAAGAAAAAGCGTTAGTTTTGCGAGGTTCCCGCATAGAGAAGACACACACAATATTCAGAAAGCTTTTCCATTGTATTGAGTGGAATTATTGTTTATTTTGCATAGTTACGCCATATTTTGCTTGGTTACGCCATCATCTTAGATTGAAAAAATCATTGCGCAGTTTCATACAACAACATAAATAAGCAAAAGATAACATAACCATGCAAAATTAACAAAACTTCAATTCAATATAATATGGAAAAGCTTTCTGAAAATTGTGTGTGTCTTCTCTATGCGACTAACCATTCGATAAGAGTTTTGAGAAAACAGGCGATAATCTCCTAAATCTCTAGTAGTTCCAGAAAAAAAAATACTGATAAACAAAAAGTTGAACCATATTTAAATCGTTTACTTTTATGTGGGTCACCCTGTGTATGCAGGACCGCATTTAGCCTTTTTAGCGCCCCTGGACAGTAGCCAAATTGCCGCCCTCCGTCACTAGTTTGGCTTGGAATAAGTATTATGCATCCTTAACAGATAACAGAACTAATGGAAATTTTCCAATTTTTTTCTGGCGCCCCGGTGCAGATGCCCAAGTTGACCATATGGGAAAAAGTTTAAAGTTTAAAAACAATATTGACCAAGATACCAACCAAAATACCCTAAATTTAAAAGCGAACAATATATGTTATAAGGCTTTGCAACATATACATAACTTTAAAATCTGGGGCAAAGTACATGATGTCGAGTTTCCTCCGCAGTTCCTTCTAAATTGATTGAGTCCAGTTTCTTTCAATGCGAAGTTACTAAAGATGGACAATTTACATCAGGGTTGTGAAGTACAAAACAGGTGCTTTGATGAGGTGATGCGTCTTTATTAACTTCTGATACGAGACTGGTCTCAATGTACAGGTTACAGATGCGATAACAATGCATTTACATACAATTATACATAGAATTGTGTTAGTAGTTGTGTCCGTACGTTACATCCCCCTTTTTATATTTTTTTAAATCCAATATTCAAAGTTTAAATTAAAGGAAAGATTACTTCAAGTAATATTCAATTTATAAGGAAAGTAATAACAATAGTAATTCAATTTTTACCACTTTGAGAGCGTTCGACTGGTTTTACTACGCGTCCATATCGGGTTGTAGTTCTCGTATTGGTCGTTGAAATTCGGCTGGTCGTTCTAGCTGTTGGTTCAGGCACTTCCACAGGATGTTCATTCGTTGCCGATTTCGGAGTACTTTCACGCGTCGTCGATGGTGGTTGCTCGAAGCTCGAACTCACTTTAGCAGCAACGTCTGGATTACGCTTCAATTCCGCTTCGGTCGAATGAAGATGAATCGTATTTCGTCGGTATTTACGGCCGTCGCCCGTTGTAACAATAAAGGATCGAGGTTTTTCCGTGGCTCCTGTGATCGTCACGCCTGCCCATTGATGCGAATCAAGCTGCATTCGAACCTTCTCGCCAATCATAAATTCAGGTCTCGATTTCGTGTTGTTGTCGTAATATTTCTTTTGTTTGTGCCGGATTTTCGCTAGTTGGGTTGCAACTTTATCGAATACCTTGGGTTGTAGATGTTTGGGATTTGTCGGTAATAGAGATCTGGTGACACGTCCCATAAGTCATTGATTAGGTGATCCCAAACCATATCTTGGTGTATTGCGATACGTGAGAAGCGCTAATTGCAAGTCCGAATTGTCCACTGCACATTTTCGCATTATGTTCTTTGCTGTTTGAACGAAGCGTGTGGTATTTTTCTCGCTGCGTGCACTTGAAATGTCGGGTTCGCACGTAGATCGATGTCGTATTCGAAGTCAGGAGTCATCCGAGGCCTTTGAAAACGGAATGATTTATATCCACTGAATTCACTCGTTTAATGAATCCTGTTGCTTCGCATTCGCATGTCTTCTTACCCAAAACTGGTTCTCGATGTTCGCTGATAACGATGTACTTGATTTTTTATTTTTGGCCGCGAACTACTGTCGGAACTATCGCCTCACCGATTGCCGATATTTTGTCACCTGTATATGATACTAGACGCTTATTTATTCTTTTCATTGCCAGTCCGTCAATCTGACTTGCTATTTCATTCGGAATCACATTACACTGAGCGCCACTATCGAGCTTGAATTTTACTGTCACTTTATTCATTGACACTGACTCGCACCAAGCTTCATCGGAGTCTTTGTTTGTCGTTGCTCGTTCTTTTGACAGTGAATTGATGTAGAATTCATCGTCGTTGGATGAACATTCTTCGATTGTATTCATGTTCGCATGTCGTACCTTCGATTTCGATGACGCGTTTTTCCGGGATCTGCACATTTTGAAGAAATGGCCTTTCACACCGCACTTGTTGCACTTTTGCTTGTACGCTGGGCATGGAAGTCTGCCATGTTTGGTACCATACCGTGAACATTGGAACATGTCGGATGAGACAGATGATTGCTTGTTGCCGACACGATAGCCTTGTGTTGCATATATATTTGTGTCGGCTTTTTTTTATTGGCTAATTCGCTTGCCCTGCACTTCTGTATAACGCGGTCTATTGTAGGTTCATGGCCGTCTGCAAGCAATTGTTCCCGCAGTGTTTCACTGTTAATCCCAATTATAATTTTATCGCATAGAAGACTGTCGTGCAGCACTCCAAAGCCACATTTGGCACTTTGTGCTTTAATGCGCGTCAAAAATTCATCGAATGATTCGCCTTCTTGTTGCTGCATTCTGTTGAATATGTATCGCTCGCAAGTCTTGTTGATTTTCGGCGTGAAGTGTTCACTGAATTTTCTTTTGATGATTTTTATGCTGGACAATTCGGTGTCGGTGCATCCAAATGTGTTAAAGATCATTACCGCTTCTGCTCCGATTGATGCCATAAATGTGGCCACTTGCACATTCTGGGGTTTCGAAGCCATATTTGTTGCGATCTCGAACCATTCATACTGCTGGATCCACCATTTCCAGTTGTTCGCACAGTTTTCGCTGTTAATCACTAGCTGTTTTGGCGGTCGAATGAAACTACTGGTGCCACCGATGTCGCCGGGAGATGCTTGGATTGTTTGGATTGCTGCTGGAAGGAGCAGCAGGAGCAGTTCTAAATCCTGCCGAAGTCCCCGGAGTCTCGTTGTCGACCATTTTTTCTATATTCCTTAATTCGTATCGACACTACTTTCCGAATTTGATAATTGCACCCACTTCTGTATCCCAAATGCATAGCAAGATTTATATAAAACTAGATATCTAGTAATCGTTACGCTCGCGTTGTTCGCTTCACTCACAAGTTGTGACTAATTAAACTTTATGAGCGATTTTGAATGCCAATCAACCTGCTAACTATAATTTTTTGGGATCGACCTATCGATGGTGTAACCAAAGTGGATATGGAAAAAAGCGATAGATTTACGTCGAACCAATACTTCTTATGTGGCCAAGGCAATATAACAACATACTCAACCTTCTGATTGACTGACGATATTGCACTTGCCTTTCAAAAATATTAGGGGTGTTATTATTAGCGTGAGTTATCTCGATAATTATTAATTAAAATTAATGATTTCAAGATGGTAGATGAAAGAAATACTCGATGTTGATTAAAAGTAAATATATACATCAGTTTACTTTGATGAATAAAGCACACATCCCATATTTATTTATTATTATTATAATCACGAAGCACACTCATTTACTAAGTTTTCGTCAAGTTCAATAAAATGTGTGCGCGCCACCTATTGAACACTGTTCATACTAACCAAGAAACCATCATACATCCAGGTTGATGGTTATCTCTGAACACACTGTGCACTCATCGGGGAAGAGGTTCTGATGATCCTTTAGGCAATTTTATGGTGAGTGCGGTGACATCTCAATCGTGTCGCTCCGCCAAAGAATTGCGGAGATATCGATGGATTTCCGAAGTAGCACGAAGTTGATTGTTGATTGTGTATTTCTGTAGCCAACATTCAGGTCGTTATCTCTGACCACCCTGTGCAATAATCGTGGGAGGTCCATAATGACCCTTTAGGCAATTTTGTGGCGAGTCCGGCGTCACCTCGATCGTGTCGTTCCGCCGATGGATTTCCGAAGTAGTACGAAATGTAAAATTGCTGTGACCAACATCCAGGTTGACGGTTATTTCTGACCACCCTCTGCACTGATCGGGGAAGAGGGTCCGATAAACCTTTAGGCAATTTTGTGGCGAGTCCGGTAACACCTCAATCGTGTCGGGCTTCCGAGTACGAGTAGTACGAAGTTGACTGTGAAATTCCTGTGACCAACATCCTGCACGCAAAAACGTAGTCACCTTGAATACAATCTATCAGAGTTACACCCCAATAGGAAAAAGAGCGCTTCAGAAGGGCAAAAGCAGCGCATCTCGGGAAGCAGAGAAGCGCTTCCCATCTCCATTCCTCTTCATGTACTTTTTAACATTGCATGTCCGCGGAGGCAAGCAGTTCCTTAACCCTAGAGAGATAATCATATTTTTTACCCTTGAAAAGATAACCATACGTCGATTTGACGTGTTGCTAGTTAATATCCTTATCCTTCTTTGTTAAGAGTAACATGTTGTTAAAAGGTAGATATATAATCATTTGTGTTTAATATTAATCTGTTAAACTCATGGTTTTGCAAAATTTACATTTGTTTGTGTATATAATATTAATTTTAAAAAAGTGGTTCTAGGAGAGAGTGCGCTATCCTTTCAATAGATTAAAATAAAGGATATCTTTATCGAAACAGGCTTTTAGTGGTTATATCCAAGTAAATACACATCCACATTATGAAGATTTATAAAAATGTCAATTCGGGGCAATTAAAATATTTTTCATTGACATTAAAGATTCGACGTATATTTCACTGAAAAAAATGGTTTAGACTTTTTATCTAAAGTTAAGTAGTTGACTTAAATTTAGATAGTTTTACCAAAGAAATAGCTGATTTCTCTAATCTTCGTAGCTGAAAATACTATTAAATTCGTTCATTTAACCACGCAAGATTAGAAGAAAAAGTTTAGTCAATTCTTCCACAAAAGTTGTTGATTGTACTATTCAAATATAAAATTCAACTACAAACAATCGTTCTTTATTCTTCAACACAATTTAGCTATCCAACATTTAACAATTTATAGATAATGAATAGCTGTCTTTACAAATGAATTAATTGAATTTGCAAATATAGTAGATGTTTCAATTAAGACGAATAGAAAAATTATCCATATCTTCGTAACTGTTTCAACTACATAGAATCATAAGCTGAAAATCAACGCGAACTTTAGATGAATTCGACTATTTCTTTAGATAACCATTCTAATTTTTTTTCTCTGTGTTGACTTATGACCCCCCAATATCTTAGGCTGTGTGGCACCCAAGCCAATAACTTTGCCACGTAATTGCGCCTACAGACATGAATTGAGTTAAATCTTGGAACCAACAAATTATAAAGCTTCACTTATGAGATATAATAAAAAGAAAAATTTCTGTACGTCGATTCGACGTAGATTATCTCTCTAGGCTTAAGATGCGCTCTAGAAGCGCTTCTAGAGAAGTGAGTGGTAAGCGCTTCTAGAGAAGTGCGTGGTAAGCGCTTCTAGAGAAGTGAGTGGTAAGCGCTTCTAGAGAAGTGAGTGGTAAGCACTTCTAGAACAGTGTGCTATAAGCGCTCCAAAAGGATTTCACATTTCAGTCATTTAAGTGAATGGAATGCGCTTTTAGAGGATTGAATGTCAAAACCGAACATGATGCATTGTGAAATTTTCAAATTTATTAGAAAAATATGTTCATCCGATTCTTTTTTTTAAATTTTAAGTTTTCTGCAAAAAATTACGACTTGAACCCTTTAAATTAAGCAAGACGAATGACGTGCACTTTTCACGTTATGAAATTATCTATAGCAACACTGTATATTTGACGTGTGCTGCAATCATCGCAAATAGTCGATGCTTTTCTATTACGATCTTAAAGTGCTTTCTCACCATTCGTAAATGCGCTTCTGTGGAAGCGCTTCCTCCGAAGCACATTTGGGAATGGCGAGGAAGCGCTTCTACGTCGCTTCTATCGGAAGCGTTTCTATTTTTCCTATTGGGACTGTAATTGATTCAGTAACAATTTAATATTTCCATTAAATTTGAATGTTCTCGACGAAAACTTGATTGCAAAAGGTGACTCTCATACAAAATGGAATTTCTATTTACCGCCACTTCCTTTGAGATTTTCAAAATTTCCTCGGTCTATAGCGTAAGACGGGTTAAACAAAAAAAGAATAATCCAAATCGGTCCAGTGGTTTAGACGCCTATAAGTAACAGACACACACACACATTCATTTTTATATATAGATAAACCGTCAGTGCAGTGTATTTCTTTCTGCCTTATTTTTTTCTTTGCAGCATCTCATGTTGCCCGTGAAATAATTAAATTCTTTCTAAGACATTTCCTTTCGAGGATAAGAATTTGCCAAAGATCGCGTGGTTTAACGCAAGTAGCTTTATTTTATGGTGTTTTTTTTTTTTCAACAGAACAGGCGGTAACAGTTCGTGATGGTATTCGTATATGGTAATAATAATAATAAATTCAGATGTTCAAACCTAAAGTTAATGCGTCGTGTATCTGACTCAATGCATATTAAACTTTATCTTCCTTTCTCGTTATTATACCGCTCCATTGCGTCGCGTCGCTCGTTCTAGCGGTAATGTCTCTTGTTTTACCAAACAAGTTGTTATTCGCACTAATCTGCGCAGCAGAAAATACTATTAAGTTCGCTTATTAAGGGGCATCGTTTTGCTTAATCCGGCTCTGGTTGTGTGCATTATGTTGTGTAGTTGAGTTGAGTTGAGTAAATTGCGGTCTATTTTGAGTAAATATGTATACAAAATAACTACCCAACGAATTGCTCACTGAGAGTAAAAAGTTTCACTATTTCGGAGAAATAGACAACAAACGACGTTTTATGGAGAAGGCTAAGATGGGGGAGGGAGGTGTCTCACCCTCTAACATTTTCAATTTTCATCTGCAGACATTTGACTTCAGTGGGATTTTCGACATTAATAAATTAACAAATGAATACCTGTCGAGGTTTAAAGATATAAGCATTTGAAAGTTGCACATAAAACTAATGTTTAAATTGAAAAATTTAACTGAAAATTTGGAAGCTCAGGACCTTAACCTTATTGACGCCTTGAAACTCATTCGCAGTACAATAAGGTATTTTAAAGACAAGACACATAGATACTAGTCGACAAGACCACTCCTCAAAGAGTTTCGGTAACGGCAAAACGAGAAACTGCTGAGGCAGATGTCGCTAACATTGTTAGACTTTTATCTTTATGTAAAGTTCATTTCAATTTTGAGGCCCGCCGAACCACGAGAAAAACTCTCCCTAAAAAATCGCATTGCAGAAAATAAAGTTCATTCATCAAACCTCCAACTAAAGTGCTTTCTCGGTGATCGGCAAGCCATTGTGCTCCTGATTCAGCGAACTCTCTGCATTTAACAATTTCTCTATTCTTATTAACAGAAAACGTCTGAAAAAAAAAAGATTTGAGATTAAAAATTATCTCCAATAGGCCAATTTTTGAACCAAAATAAACTTTTTTTTGTGGAAAAAATCCAAATTAGAACATTTCGCACTTATTCGCATAAATGAGCAATTTTCGCTGTTTCGTAGAAACGAAATTTACGTAACTCTAGTTATAATTAGTGAATTTTATGTAGTCGCAAGATTTTACTTTTCACCCCCAACAAATGTTTGTTCGGTACGTCCCTGGCAGAGTGCTTTAATATTGACGATGTGACGACCAGGAGGGAGGCTAATATGAAAATCGGATAATTTGAATGACATAGGGCAACAATTTGGACCTATGGTGATTATTTATTTTCGCAAGGTATCTCTAGGCAGTGGCGGCTCGCCCATATGTGCACATGTGCACGTGCACCCCCTGATGAAACAACCATATCAACAATTAATGTGCTAAATATCTTCGCTAAATAAAGCTCTTCATGAAACAGAACAAACCGCGCGACGCAACATACTTTAAGCGTATGCATATGCATATACCCAAGCCACGCACTGAATCTATGTCGTGACCAGCGACCAACATCTAGCACCCACGGTGCTAGTGCACAGTCATATGATGCACTTGCTCCAAAATCAGATATGTGATGGATTCCCGGGGCAAGGAGATAGTGACATTAAAATAAAATAATTTTCATTCAAAGTAGGTAGTCTTAGGTATACGATAAAATACATTTTGAGGGGTTGATGTCGTATATATGTATTTAGTTTTCTTTTTTGTGAACCGCCAGTATTATTGTGTACGAGCCGCCACTGTCTCTAGGGTAAGAAACGTGATCAAGTGAGTATTGACCATTCAATGGTTGTATATAAGACAATCTTAACATTCAAAAACAATATATGTATGTAAAAATGATCTACGAAGAGATACGCGGAAGAACAGTTTAAAGTATAGTCTTGCTTGAAAGTAACTCCATCGAAGAATCCGCCATGATAGAGATAAGAGATAACAGAGATTTATAATCTAGCTAACAGCTTCTGACGGGTCTGTATCTCGATCTAAATCTTATAATGTTACCCTTAATCCAGTCGCGACGCTTCTTCTAACGTAGCCGGGCGCGGCGGGAATTTATCGCCCTCGTTTCTCGTCGCTATTTATACCCAACCGTACATTTCATATTTGTATAATTATAGAAAATAGAACTAAATGTTCTGATTAAGTCCTAACTATGCAATTTATCATATGCTCAGCAATACAATATGTAAATTAAGCTAAGTGTGTCACTCTTCAGTCATATTATACAGAACACAATGCTTTGAGCAACTATCTACGGGAATCTATCGTCCGCAAAAGTTTTATGACCTCCCGACCGACAATAATAAAGGACGTAGCATATACAACGTCCGCTAGAACATATTATTTCCATAATAATCGACGAAGAACTTTGACAAGTTAAAAATGAAAAAAGGAAAAAAAAAAAAAAAAAAAAAAAAAAAAAAAAAAAAAAAAAAAAAAAAAAAAAAAAAAAAAAAAAAAAAAAAAAAAAAAAAAAAAAAAAATTTTTTTTTTTTTTTTTTTTTTTTTTTTTTTTTTTTTTTTTTTTCTTCCCAAAAATAGTGCATGAAGCACGATTGTTGTCGGTTTCGACTGACAGAATATGGCACACCGCGTCTCATCAGATGCCACTGCTTCGCGGTGTGTCATATTCTGCCAGGAGTGGCATGACCGAGAACAATGTCCGGTGGTATACAAATTGTGCCTTATATATTGGCAACAATCGTACCTGGGAGCGGATCATTAGATATCGCAAATTACCACGTATAATTTGCTGACCCGCTCCTACCATACACTATGTCTTGGCAGTAACTACCATTGTAAACCAAACAATCGACAATAGTGTGGGTGGACAGCCGCCATCGCCATCTCGCAACGTACGAGATGCTTAGCATGCAGCCGTCCTATTTTCCCAGTTGCGGGGAATACGCCATTAAAAATGAAAAAAGGAAAAAAAAAAAAAAAAAAAAAAAAAAAAAAAAAAAAAAAAAAAAAAAAAAAAAAATTTTTTTTTTTTTTTTTTTTTTTTTTTTTTTTTTTTCTTCCCAAAAATAGTGCATGAAGCACGATTGTTGTCGGTTTCGACTGACAGAATATGGCACACCGCGTCTCATCAGATGCCACTGCTTCGCGGTGTGTCATATTCTGCCAGGAGTGGCATGACCGAGAACAATGTCCGGTGGTATACAAATTGTGCCTTATATATTGGCAACAATCGTACCTGGGAGCGGATCATTAGATATCGCAAATTACCACGTATAATTTGCTGACCCGCTCCTACCATACACTATGTCTTGGCAGTAACTACCATTGTAAACCAAACAATCGACAATAGTGTGGGTGGACAGCCGCCATCGCCATCTCGCAACGTACGAGATGCTTAGCATGCAGCTACTGCCAAGACATAGTGTATGGTAGGAGCGGGTCAGCAAATTATACGTGGTAATTTGCGATATCTAATGATCCGCTCCCAGGTACGATTGTTGCCAATATATAAGGCACAATTTGTATACCACCGGACATTGTTCTCGGTCATGCCACTCCTGGCAGAATATGACACACCGCGAAGCAGTGGCATCTGATGAGACGCGGTGTGCCATATTCTGTCAGTCGAAACCGACAACAATCGTGCTTCATGCACTATTTTTGGGAAGAAAAAAAAAAAAAAAAAAAAAAAAAAAAAAAAAAAAAAAAAAAAAAAAAAAAAAATTTTTTTTTTTTTTTTTTTTTTTTTTTTTTTTTTTTTTTTTTTTTTTTTTTTTTTTTTTTTTTTTTTTTTTTTTTTTTCCTTTTTTCATTTTTAATGGCGTATTCCCCGCAACTGGGAAAATAGGACGGCTGCATGCTAAGCATCTCGTACGTTGCGAGATGGCGATGGCGGCTGTCCACCCACACTATTGTCGATTGTTTGGTTTACAATGGTAGTTACTGCCAAGACATAGTGTATGGTAGGAGCGGGTCAGCAAATTATACGTGGTAATTTGCGATATCTAATGATCCGCTCCCAGGTACGATTGTTGCCAATATATAAGGCACAATTTGTATACCACCGGACATTGTTCTCGGTCATGCCACTCCTGGCAGAATATGACACACCGCGAAGCAGTGGCATCTGATGAGACGCGGTGTGCCATATTCTGTCAGTCGAAACCGACAACAATCGTGCTTCATGCACTATTTTTGGGAAGAAAAAAAAAAAAAAAAAAAAAAAAAAAAAAAAAAAAAAATTTTTTTTTTTTTTTTTTTTTTTTTTTTTTTTTTTTTTTTTTTTTTTTTTTTTTTTTTTCCTTTTTTCATTTTTAATGGCGTATTCCCCGCAACTGGGAAAATAGGACGGCTGCATGCTAAGCATCTCGTACGTTGCGAGATGGCGATGGCGGCTGTCCACCCACACTATTGTCGATTGTTTGGTTTGACAAGTTGTTTCTAGATTAGAAATTACAAAAGCTCCGGATCCGAAAGAAGTCCTTAAAAACAAGGTCAGAGTGGCAATTCGAACAATTCCACACCGCCTAAGTTGTAAACCCATTTAGGTTAAACGAACAGACCGACATAGGAAAGCCAAACTAATATCGGCCAATCTACACTGAAAAAAAGGCTCCTTATATTAATCAATGAAATTGTTCATTAAAGTATTGAATATTTATACCGACATCCCACCGAAAACGGCTTTCATCAGTCTTATGAATCTGTTTTTTATCAAAAACAACGAACAAAAAGTTCATTAAGTGAACAAATTCATAAAATTAACAACTTATTCATTGATATAATTACTGAGTTAATCAATCTTAAAAAAAAACTGGCGAATCCGGCATCCAGCTCCATAAGTGTTAAAAATAACAGGCGCGACAATCCAACATTGGACTAAGGCCGCAGGATGTGTTAGTGACATCCCATTTCCAAGATCTTATCTGCTTTTTGTTGAGGTAATGAGATCAGCATCACGCTCAGCAGTGTTATTTATCCCCATAAATGGGTACTCGTTTAACATCTGAGTGAGATCATAGTCCGTCACAAGCTCGTGAGTTCCAAAAACACCATTATCCACGGTGAGATTCGAACTCATGACCCTGTGCACCGAAGGTGCGCGCACTAACCGCTAGACCCGCCAGACTCATAAGTGTTGACGACATTTATTTTACCTCTGCTCTGAAAAGTCATCAAAAATTACCGACCTACCTACAATCGGTCCCGGCACCCTATGATTTGAAGACATGCGCCCTACCTACCTACACCAACCAGACTATACGTTACGAAGGTTTATAAAATACACTTAAAGCGATAGTGACAGCAATATGTATGAACGATGTCATGTAATTAATGATCAAATTTTGTTGTATTTACTTACTATCGGGGCTAATGTATGGGTTCATAGCCGGAATGTACAATGTATAAGATTCTACTGCAAGTTCATTGTGTTAATGACTTCTTTTCATTCATTAAGTTTTTTTTTCATTAAGTTGAAAGTTATGATTGATGTTTTTTTCAGTGTAACCAACAACGCTTATTAAGCGAAAAGGGTATATGTATTAACTTTGTCATGAAGTTTGTAACGCATTGAAGGAAGCATCTCCGACCATATAAAAAGTATACATATGTATATGATCAGCATGACTTGGGGAGTCGATTGGGCCATGTCAATCTGTCCGTCTGTTGCGACGCGTTTTGCTCGGCCAGTTAAGCTATGGAGCTGAAATTTTGCACACATGCTTCTTTTTGTTGCAGGCAGTTTGTATGTTTGAATCGCTAAAATCCGACAAGGGGGTCGTGGGGCTGCCATACAAACCTAACCCCCAAAACTAGGTTCTTCTTAGAAAAACTTCTTTATTTATGCACCAATTTCAATTAAATTTCACACAAATGTGTTCTAATTGGCAACACATAACATATGTAAAAATCGACCAAATCGGACAATGGGGTCGTGGGGCTGCCATACAAACCTAGTCCCTAAAATTAGGTTCTTCTAAGAATTTTTTTTTTTATTTTCTCATTGATTTCAATCAAATTTCGCACAATTATGTTTCTAGCGATACTACAAAACATATGTAAAAATGGACCAAATCGGACCATGGGGTCATGGGGCTGCCATACAAACTTAGCTCCCCAAATTAAGTTCATCTTAGATTTTTTTTATTTATACATTAATTTCTACCAAACTTCACACAAATGTGTTTCTATTGATGACACAGAACATATGTATGAATAGATGGAGTCGGAACATGTGGTCATGGGGCAACCATACAAACCTAGCCCCCCAAATCAAATTTTTCTAAGAAAAACGTTTTATTTGCACACCAATTTCAATCAAACCTCAGACAATTATATTTCTATTGATGCTACATAACAAACGTGAAAATAAATGAAATCGGACTATGGGGTAGTGGGGCTGCCATACAAACTTAACCCCCAAAATTAGGTTCTTCTAAAAAATACTTTTTTATTTGGACACAAATTTAAACCAAACCTCATGGAAATGTATTTTTATTGATGTCACAAAACATATGCAAAAATGAATTAAATCGGACCATTTGGTCATGGGGTCATGGGGCTGGCATATAAACCCAACCCCCAAATTAGTTTCTTCGAAGAAAAACTTTTTTATTTGTCCACGAAACTAAAAGTGTTTTAATTGATGCCATAAAAATACCCCCCCCCCCTCTTTTTGGTTCTTATAAGACACCCACGTCCCCCGATTCCCCCAATAATCGCCACGGCACTTATGTGAAAATTCAAGGAAAAGCATGGAAGCGGGGAGGACTGAGCACAAGTCATAGGTACGCCCGAAAAAACTTTTAGCTCGAGGGGAGCGAATTTCGGCCGCGCCCGAAATTAGCCTCGGTCTCGTTTTAAATAATCGTAATCTAGCAAAATGTAGCATAACTCTGCAAAATAAAATTAAAAAAAAAAAACAATTTTTATAATTTAGAAGGTTTCTGAAAATTGAGTGCGTCTTTTCTATACGATAAGACTAACCATTAGATAAGATGTATGAGAAACTGGCCCCAAGTCTCTTATTTTTTAGGGGTTGGATACAATATCCCGCCCATCATATCCTCGTTTTTCAAAATCCCGACATTCATTATCCTGCCATCGCGCGCGATTTATGAAAGAATAGGTAAAGGTACGTTGCGTTGTGCTCGACACGACTGCATCGGCTCTAGTGACAGCGACTCGCTCATTTCATATAAAAACTCATTTTTCTCTCACTCTTAAAACGAGTTTTTATATGAAATGAGCGAGTCGCTGTCACTAGAGCCGATGCAGTCGTGTCGAGCACAAAGTACCTTAAAGGTACGTTGTGCTCGACACGACTGCATCGGCTCTAGCGACAACGACTCGCTCATTTCATATAAAAACTCGTTTTTAAAATGGGAGAAAAATGAGTTTTTATATGAGATGAGCGAGTCGCTGTCGCTAGAGCCGATGCAGTCGTGTCGAGCACAACGTACCTTAAGCTAGGTTAAGTCGTCATTTTTTACATGAAGTCTCGTAACGAAAACACCACGGGATGATAAAATAAGCACTTTTGAGATTTTTCTCATAAAACTCAAATGAACACATGAAAGTTTTAAGAAAGAAAAACAAGAAGAATATGGCCCATCCGACATGTACATAGGTATATGAGCGTATGTGTTTGACTAGAAAATGCTTTCCCCCCTCTTGATCTACACTTCAGAGACAACGCAAAAGTTTGTTCATTGACAACCATCAATTGCATAAGCGAAGCATTTTCACATTCTGGGGGAAAACCAAATTTTGGTATCGATAAGAAACAATTTTTGTTATATATCATTAATTTTTAATAAACCCTTTATTCCTCTTCTTTTGTATTAAGTATATGTCTTAAAATTTCATGTACTTAATATTACTAGTGCCTGTAGCAAGTCGCTCCTATTGCTACCGCTATCTGACAAACTGCGGAAGTGATTTCGACTTCGACCTGTATCGTATTCGTAACTGACTTATCGGTGAAGACTTTTTACTAGACATACCCTCTTCTCTCGTATGTGCACACTCACTACACATCTTAACTGCTTCATACCACCTATAATAAACTTTAAGCGAGCTCTTAATTGAAATAGTAAACGCTGTCTTCTTACATCGATATCGAGAAACCTTGATTTGTCATGAACTTCAAATGCGTGCCACTACAATTTCGTTTTCGTGAATCCAATCCCAAATAAAGCAATTGCTCGAAGGAATGTTTTAACCTTTGCGAAAAAATTCCCATCCATAACTTGGCATATAATGTGGTGTTAGTTGCAAAGCGAACACTGCAATTTTTCTCTATAGTCATTTTATTGAACTTTGATTTCTTTGATGATGTCATTGTTTTACACGACGCTCAAAGTATAAAAATCACGAACGTTTCTCACAAGCAAAAGCAAAATAATAATTGATGCTCACGTGAAGATAACAAAAGATCAGGTGAATGGAACTTTTTAGCTGAATTTAAAGATCCATTGTATATTGTGCACTGTATAGTTCGAGATGTTCGACCCTACCCAAACTTATCCCACACTATACCATTCATTCATTTCCAATATATGTACTGGTACCGTTGTTGTTGCACTGATTTAGCTAAATGCCACGAAAACATTTTCCTTTCTGTGCTGCAATGTGTGGTATGGTGCCCGGGCATCTGAATGTCAGCAGCAAATTATTGTGCTGATGCTCAAATGGCAAAATTAATAACAGAAACTTCAATATAATATCGCAGCATGAAGTTCTTTTGTCCGGAACTAATATCTTCCTTCAGATCTTCGCAAATTTCTGTAATGAACTTAAATTTCGTAGGCAATTGCCATTAGGCAGCCATACCGTGTCCGATCAGCCAGCACGCTTACAAGAGTTTATGCGATTCCATGATGTGCTAATCGGGTCATCATTGTAACTCATTCGTTTATGATCTGGATGATTTCAAAATCACGTATACAGCAGCACCATGAGCATCAAACATATTGCGATATGTAACATTGGGTGCGAAGAAGAACGTGCTGCTGTTGCAGGGAATAGGGTTGTCATGTATCGAATATTTGGGGTAGACAATTTTTTTATCCGTGTACAAAACGAAAAAAAAAAATAATCAAATAAATTAGTTTATAGCAGTGCCAATATTTTTCTGTTCGTGCCTCCTTGCGAAATGTGCAGTCTGGCGTCCACAATTTAAACCGGAAAACCAAAGACGAGATACAAATGTTGGTCAAACATCCGCTTTTTGACCAAAAAGTTAATCTTTACTTAAACGCCTATTTAGCTCTTCCTTCCTTCTTGTAGAAGATCTTTTTAATTCAGCACGAGCCGAGATGGCGCTTTGAATCAAGCCAATCAAAATTTTTCTCGGACTAAAATCTTTTCAGCAATCTTCATTAAACAGGTCTATAATCAGAGCCTCTTAGCTAATTCATTGCTACAACAGCGATATATTTATTTGATGAATCGAGGATATAAATCAAATTTTGGTGTATCACAACACAGCTATTAATTAGCTTCACTAGATTTCATGCGATTTTTTAAGCAATTATAATCGCGGTTTTGGAAAACACACTATATAATTTATATGAACGGCCACATTATTTAAACTTTACTCGCGTTCCCCTTTCTAAACCGTCACGCCTCCCTGGGGGACGCGCCCCACAGTTTGGAAATAACTGGTTTATAGTATGTATAAGTGATTTTTTCGACATTCAGTTGTTCGGGAGAGTAGTGCACTTGTTCTCCTAATTTCGAGATGGTACGCGAAATCCACGAAAAAAAGAGAAAGCCGGTGTACCATTTTGCGTCAGCGTTCGCATACGGGGAACATGAGTGAAAGTCTTGGTCTGGTCCGTTCCTTTAACATCAGATACTAATAATTTTCAACATCGAATTCATTTTCACAAAAGCGCGAAGAATAATAAAAACGTCACAAAAAACATTTTTTCTCCATATACAAATTTCAAAGATTTCTCCATTTATTTAAGCAAAATGTTGGTGATGGGTTCCCGCCATTGATGCCATATGATCAACAAACTTTATTACGTTTTATCGCCTAGGAACGTTAATTGGATACTCTTTGGCTATTTGAAACTTGGACTGGTGCTGTGACATCTTGACACCTTTTCATGTGCAATATTTACACCTAATTTATTTTTGTAATTTTGTCCATAAATTAGTGCAATATCAGTGTATTTTGTTGTTCGTTTTATACTATTTATAACATCTTGTTCTCTTTGATTTAAGATTAAAAAAACCCTGATGATGGGCATTAACGCCCGAAATATATCGGTTTTCTAAAACAAAGGAACGCTTCATTTATTTCGTGGACCTAGGAGGCAATACAAACCTGTCCAATTAACTAATCGGTCCCGGCAACACAAAAATAGCCCAATTTTAATTAATTGAGTTACATCAACAAGAAAACAGATTCTTCGAACATTTTGATTAAATTCGTCGATTTCCTCGAAATTCAGAGCAAACTAAAGGTTCCACTAGTCCCAATTCCTCTGTAGTCCGGATCGACCCCGGTTTTCATTAGTCCGGATTATCGAGTACGCACTGTATATCATTTTTGAATGTCTATGGAATTTCTAACCATAAAATCGAGCTTTTTGCCAATTTTGTTTACAACACTTTCATTTTTTGCCCCCTGTTGCACAAATCTCACAAAATACTAACCAGGGAGATTGCGATAGATAGCGGAAGCATTTTCATCCTTTAAAAATGATTGAGTTCCAGTTCTAGTGTTAGCGGGTGTCAAATTTAAATATTTAAATATTCGAGTAACTTTACTCGATAGAGTGAGGGCGCTTAATCCATGCAACGGTCGAACCAACCGCATCGAATACCAACTGCTCATCCATTCGGCTAAACAAACAAGCCTTTTGCGATACGAGCCTTAATTTTTAAAAACTCCAATATAAATAACTTATTTCTGGGGCCTGGGCGTAAGCCCGAATAAGATTAAATTGATGCTGTGTTTACTAAAGACACGAAGAAAGCACCTCACGCTTCCGAGAGTGAAGGAACAGCAGCTCACTCAGCGACTATCACCCAGCTTTTTGAGCTTGAGCTTTTATAATCAGAGCTCAACTGGAAGTTAAACGCTGAAGTTTACGTTAAAAAAAAGTCTAAATAGGTTTCTACGCCAGTATAATTGGCGTAACGTACGTGTTTCATGTTTGTCTTTGAAGTTTTGAAGCACCACCAAATTTTAGAGACAAACTTCGACTCTTTACCCATGCATTACCATCAGCTATCATTCGAGTTTAGTACAAAGAAATCTTGTCGAATGTTACACTACAGTGCTGAGACAGATCTCAGGATCCAGTTTCGTCTGTGACACATATTAAGAAGAGAGGTTCAAGAGAGTTACAATACTGAACTTGAAAGTACTTAGCAAAATGGTGCCCTTATGAGACACTTCTCTGAGTATTTGAATGTTGAAATGAAGCGGCTGCTGGATCAAATAGACGTATGCACAGTAAGCTATTGAAAGAGAAAAGTGGAAATGTTAATCGAACTTTGGTTCGATGAAGTCCAAGTCAGGAAGTTTTTCGAAGCTATCTACCCAGTACGTTAAAGCAACTACTTTGATTGTCTGCTTGTAACTTCTAAGTCTATTATTTTTTTCAAGCAAAAGGCAAGAGGGATTACCTAATGAACTCTTCAGTCTGGCTTATGGAATTGGCAGCTGCGGTAGTTTAACGGGTCCATGGTCACCAAAAAGCCGTGCAAGTACTGGGCAAGACTTTGGTGGGCAGCGCTCACTAAAGACTACGATGTAACAGAATTGTAATCCTGCATCTTACATATTTGTATCAAACTGCTGGCATGACAGCATCCAGCAGTCTCATAACCGAAAAAAAAATTAACGGCTTGTCATACATTTGGGAACGGGTGCAGTTGTCATAAATGAAAACCAGAGGAGCGCCATCTGTCATTAATTGATAACATCATCAGATCCTGTAGTTATACCCTTCGCTTCTGCTCAATCGATGGAACGACGAAGAAATCCCGGAAGATTGGCACAAACGTTAATCTGCTCAATCCAGAAAAAGAGTAACAAGCTGAAATGTGGGAATTGAATTAACCCTAGATTGAGCAACTTATAAGATTTTATCAAAAATTCTGGAAAAGAGAATTATTTTGTACGCAGGACAAATCATTGATGAATATAAAGGCCGCTTAGAACTAGTTCGATCAAGATCAGCTCTTTTACTGAGAAGCTGTTACTTCAAAAGTGCTGGGAGGACGACATCGAAATGTACCAAAGTTTTGTCGACTTCAGACAAGCATACGACAGTATCGACCGTAGTGTACTGTACTGTATAACATGACGCTATTGGGTACATCAGCAAAACTACGTTGACAAAGGTGACGATGAATAATTCCGTCTCTCCGATCTATTCGAAACTCGTCCAATGTGAGCAGGGCGATGGACTGCACCGACTCTGGCTAACCTAGCTTTGGAGTACGTAATTCGAGCCATGAATATGAACAGCAGCGGAACGCTACTCATCAAATCGACACAGTTAGACACAGCGAACGCTGACGATATCAACATCGAAGATTGCGTGATACAGAAAGCCTATATCGATTGTACGATGAGCTGGAAGTATCGAAAATCGTGAGGTTTTAACAATAGCAAGGCTTGTACAACGAATTGACGATAGTCGCATGCCGAAGAAGGTGATGAACGCATAAAAAGTTGACTGACGGAAAATGCATGGACGTCCGAGAACTCGCTGGGTTCAGTCCTCAGTAGGTAAGAATAAGAACACCCATCAGCTGCGGGGTAGGCGCACTTACACTATCGTTTAAAGCTGGTAACACGACTTCGCGCAGTTGTGGCTGCATATATAAATCTCTCACCAGGTGACCACGTAAGACGATGAAACCATGAAATAGATTAGCTTGTAAAATATAATTCGCATAGATATTTTAATGTAGAGCAGCGATATGTTAAGGTTAGATGCTTATGTAAGTATGTAGCACTATGGATAAATTGATAGCTATTTCGTTCATCCGAATTGAAACGCACCTTTTTCCATACTAGTACAATCACTGGCAAGTGGAGGAATCATTTCAGATCACCATGGATACTTTAGAAATAAAGCACTACGTATTTTCGTAATTTATATTAATTTCAGTTACATGGATTGCTCTGTGGTTTCTGCCGCTCTACTTACTAAAAATCTTTAATCTGAATCTGAACTACAACAAATGAAGGGTCACTCATTTGTTCAATGCAATGACTGCACAATGTTCACTGGTGAACTAAAACTTTGTATGTGATGTTCGATGGTTTTTGTAGAGTTTACCGCGAACAATAGCATTTCCAAAAACGAACTATGGAAAATGGGTGTAACGCAGCAGGAAATCTAATTGCAACAAAGTCAATTAACTATTGTGGATTTACACAAAAACCGTGGATAAATCGCAATGTATTTGAGCTTCCAATATACTGGTATTAATAAATTATAGCCACCACCACCATTCATTCATAATTAAATTACTCTGCGAAATTTCTTTTATATGTTTTTCATGAAAAGTTTTTCGGTTGATTGAGAAATTTCCAGTGGCGATCGAGTAGATTTGCAGTCCAATCATTGCTGCTATATTTTGTTATGCAATACTAGAAAAATCCGATTTTGTATTGAGGTTAAAATCAATAGGAAGATTAATTGCAAACTTTCCTCTATATGCGCATGTGAATTGAAAAACTTATTACAATACTGTATAAATCAATTATTTGCAGTTGAATAAATAAAAATTCGTGATTTTTAATAAAATAAATTTTGTTGAAAATTACTTTCAAATACAGACACGTTAACAGATAAAACAAAGTAGCACGCCAAAGAAGATACTGTCGTACATATTCAAGACACTGCTTACATAGCACTTACATGAAAAATGAAGAAGAGGCGATTATGTATTCACACATCCTTTCACTCTTGCATTCACTTGAAGGGTTTGCTATTGCTTTTTAAAGTGTTGATGAACCCGAGGTTAATTAATGATTGTGTAGTAGCTTTGAATAAGTTTATTAACACATTGCAGTTTGTAAGCAATTACTATAGTTGCGGTTTAGCAAACAATATCTATTAATTTCATTTTGGCCATGTGTATAGCGTAGCGCATAGGTATGTGGGGCTGGCAAGATAGATGCAACCATACGATATTTCACTGATCCTTGTATCTAGACGACGATACTTTTAAAAACCACTATAGTTAAAAAAAAAAGTTTTCTTTACTAAATTTAGGAGGTTTGCTTTCTATGGCAGCTCTGTGAACTAGTGCTCCGATACGAGCCGTACCTGGAACCGTTTTTAGTTTAGTATAGGAACACACTAACTTGATGTAATTTTGGTTAAGATTGGTTTATAAAAGAGTTCTTCATAAAGAGCCTGATGACGCCATCGTCAGATCGTCACTCGTTCCGACATACCTACATACACATGCTGCCTTGTATGCACTATTTTATTTCGATGGCTTTAAAATTGAGAGTTTGCATTGGAACAGACAGATGGACAAAAATGCATTTCCTCGGACTACTAAAAGCTCAATATCTACAAAAATACATACTGGCGATAAAACTAATAATAAAATTTGGGGTGCAGCCGAAATGTCGTTGCCCTCCTTTTTTTTCAGACTATTAGTTTTTCGGGCTATCCTATGACTTGTGTTCTGATTCCGCCCGTTCCGACATTTATATGGTAACCCCATGACCCCATGATCCAATATCGACCATATTCACATATGTGTTTCGTAACCTCAGCATGGACTCATTTATAAAGTTTGATCAAACAACATAGAATGACCCAGAGTTAACTCCTAGTAATCTAGGTTAAACGCTAGTGCAGTTACCTCCTTGATAAACCCGTGGTAGCAGGCGCGTAACTAGAGGACACCCAAGGGGGGGGGGGGGTTTGGTCGATTTCTATACATGTTGGGAGGAATGCAAATGCATATAAGAGGGCAGTGGTATGATAATGGGGTGTGATATGGAACTTTCTTATACGGGAAGGAGAGCAGAGCGAATTAGAATATGTATTTAGCTTTGCTTTCATTGTTTTTATGTTAAACTATGTAATTCCTGTGAATTTTTCTTGTTTGATCATTGGCTTAAAATTTAACTTAGCATTTAACGTAACAAAACAAGCAAACATTATTTGCTTAAGTGTTCTTATTAACTACGGATTTAGAATGTAACATACATTTGTAATTCAGTTTGTAAATATGCTTAAAATTATGTTATTATCTTTATAAACTACATTTATCTGGACTTGCAGTGTAATAACAGCACCCATTAAACTAACAATTTACTCTGTACAGCACTCGTTATTAGTGTAATGCGTGCATTTCTCACACTGCATAAACGCGCTTACGGCTCTTAAGTACCTAAGTATATTTTACTTAAAATGATAACCAAGCTTCCTAAGGCTGCCATTTTGGACAGTATAGTCTAGCACGTCCTTCTCGGAGCATAATCCTTCATAAACGTAGAGATGAGTGAGCCCGTTTAGTCGCTCCTCGGACATTGTGCAACGGAGGTATGATTTTAGGTGCTTTAGAGTGTTGAAGCACCTTTCCGGTGTGCACGAAGTCACTGGCAAAGTAGCTAGCACCTGCAGCCAGTGGCGGCTCGCCCATATGTGCACAAGTGCACGTGCACCCCCTGGGAAAAACATCGTAAGAGCACGTAATTCACTTATTCAAATCGCACATCGCATCCTTATTCTATTTATAGTTATACTACCTAGATCCAGATACACATTCCACCTACTGAATCTATGCCCATATAAATATTCATGTTATGTACACTGCCGACTGCTCACTGCACATACGACATGGTCACGAGACTGCGACCAACAACCTGCAATCACGATGGGTGCATACTGCATAGCACAGCACAATCTGAGTAGAGGAGCACATGCACCAATTTTGGATATCTTAGCGGATTTCGGGGCAAAATTTACACTAGAGCTTGTGCACAAAGCCGTTGTGCACAGCGCCTTGTAAATCGTATGAACTAAATTCTAAAAGAAGAGAGGTTGTGCCGTATGTGTCTGTTCTGTTGAAATGGCGATGAATGGAATTGCAACGGTCAATTTCTTTAAAGCAAATTTACAAAATCTTCTAAGCAAATATTAGATTAAAATAAAAAAAAACTCGGGGTACATCCGTGATTTCCTTAGTGCAAATGGAAGTGGCGGAAAATAACAATTCCGGTGTGATTTTAAAGCAGCAATTGACGCGAAAAACAAGTAGATTTATGGGAATATGTGGAATCCATGGATTTTAATGTATTTTCGTTCAGTCCAATATTTGGATTTTGACAGAATGAAAATTTAATAAAATCCATGGATTCCCCATGTGTGAGCGGCTTGGAAAACCCTTTTGTTTTCCCTGTTTGTTGTGCGGGAGTGAAAACGAACATTCCAGCTGACTGAAGTCGGAAATAGTCTGCGGAAGAATAATATGTAATATAAAAACAATAATTTCTGTTGAATTTTGGCTTTTTTGTAGACTAGTTTTTTTTTAATATAAACTATGAAAAATTTAATTACATCATATTCTTACCGAAGTCAATACATTTTTATATTTCCTTATGAACCCCCGGTATTTTCCACCACGAGCCGCCACTGCCTGCAGCAGCATACTGATGTTAGGAAATGCGTGCGGCGAACACAGATTATACAAGCACATCACAGATGCCTTCAACGTATCTTCACATTTTTCTAGAAATATGTGCCACTGGAGCAATTCACATTCGAATTCAAGAGAAGTAGAGTAAAGTTTCAAGAAACCTGCGGATTGGTAGGTTTCGAACAGAACTTTACCCTCTTGCTCCGATAATAATTGTTTGCCATCTGTAACAAGCCCTTCTCCCGGGAGAATCGAAGAAAAGCATGACAATACAGTGCGATGGACTGTAAGCCGTTCTTGTATTTCGATTATTGCTGTAGACAGAAATGGCAAATACACTGATCGTCTGTAAAAATCTTCAGCGTTATCAGCTGGGACATTGTTTCTGTGCGTCTGACGACCGGTCGTTCGTGGCATAGTAATTTCTAAGCCATATGTGGCGCAGAGAGATTGAACTTCATTAAAAATTTGGCTGAAGCTTGTGACCGCATTGGCTCGCATTCCCTGCAAGGTTTTTATGGCACCTTCTGCAATCAGCAGGGAGAACAACGAGAAATGGTGGAGACAAACAAGAATTATATTTGGATTTAGCATCGGCAGCAGTTTCCGCATTATCCCATTCACTTATCACCGACAGAGAGGTCAGGATCGAGCCGAGCTGGTCCCAGAACCATACCCATTGTATGTGCTTACTTGAAAAAGAGGATAAACAATCTCTCAACATTTTTCTGGAGCAAAAAAAAACCTATTCAAGTTCAAATACATATTCGAATTTTCTCTCTTTTGAAAGCAACTGCATATTATACAGGGTGTCCGGAAACTACCGCATTAACACACCGGAAAATGATTTCTCACTTGATTTATAGCAAAAAAGTTGTAAAGAGCATACCCCCAATTTTTAACCCTTTCACTGCTACAGACTACTTTACTCGTTCACAAAACTTTGATTTTTATTACTCGTTCCGAACAAATCAGTAATCCATTTTCTGAGTTTGTGTATAAAAAAAACTATGTATTTAAGGTGAGAAAAGTGGTTAGGAGTTTCGAATGAACTTGCCCATTATCTTGTTACATACCCAACTTTGTCTCAGTATATTCTTTCTTTGGTTTAAAAAGTTCACTCACTCGCCTTTTACAACTATTTTTCCTTATGCCTTTTTTTTTACCTTAAAATTTTTATATTTTTTTCCTACTTGCAAGGGGGGGGGGGTTTGTTTTAACACCCCCCCCTAGTTACGGCACTGCGTGGCAGCATCGACTTCGGGATGAGATCGATTACTTTCTGATCGATTGTCTGAAACTGTTTTCTCCCTTCAAAGGTGACGGGCTCGCCTGGGGTTTTGAATACAGTTTTTTTTTATTTTGTGAACAATAACAAGACCTTTTTTGCAAAGAGAGAGATCGATAAGATTTTATGGTTCCTACATAGCACAAAATACTAATACTCAAACCAAAAGTGAAAGGTAATATGCTTCTAACAGCTTTGAATTTTCTGTATAAAATGTTTTTAATACTCTTTGAATTTCATTTACTATAGTTATTCAGTGTTCCACAGTCTCACTAATTTAGTGTATTGTCATACAGGCGTAATTACCTACTGAATCTTGTGTTATTGAAGCATTCGCGATGAATATAAACAACAGTACCGAAAGTTGCGGCAGTTTTTTTTGCTTCCACATATTTGTTCAAAGTTTAAATCTTAAGATGTTCTGATTTCAAAGAACTTTTGAGTAAAAATTTACATTTTTTTTAGAAAAAAAAGAACAATACAGGCATAGAAAGCTTTTAAGTTGAATCACAATTTTGGTGCTGCCTCTGTATTTTCGAGGTTTTTTTTCGCTTTTCTAACTTGGCTTTTTAAAAAATCCCCGATTTAGTTTTCCCCCCAACTATAACGACTATCATAACGCATGCATTCACGCTTTAGGGACTTCTAATTTGAGAGGTCAAAGTATTATCAGATTTTTTTCGATTTTCTGATTCATTCTTACATTCATTTCTCAATGGGTTTTTTTTTTTCAAAGAGAGGGGGGGGAAGTCCTACTGTTTTCCAACTTATTGATCGTAAATTTTAGGGGGTGGGGTAAATTAATAAACATTGACAACAATTAATATTTCCCGTAAGTTTTAATTGTCGACCCCAAAAATTTACCTTTTACTCCTGGTTACATTCAACTTGGTTGCAACTGTAAAGCGCCGTTCGCACGATCCAACTTGTTGTCCAACGTTTGAACATTCAAACAAGACTTATCGTATGGGTGAACTGAAGTTGGACAACAAGTTTGAAGTTGAAAGAGCATTCAAATAAGTTGGACAGTCTGAATAGAAGTTGGATAACTTGTGTGGGTTCGAACACCTACACTCCGCTTATATTTACTATAGTCCGATCCGTCCGGTGGAGAAGAAGAATACGTCAACTAGGTCGGACGTCAAATCGAATAGCTCCCGTTTAATCTTTCATTATAATCGGTCAAATCGCTAGTTTTTCGCGAAAATAATGTCTTAGTGTAGACAACTTTCGTATTCGCACAAACAGATATAAAAAGCGTTTGCTCACATTCCGTGAATATAATTTGAATTCGTATTGCGAGATACATAACCTATCAATTCGGTCTAGAATGGTGACTCCGGGCATTACAAAGGCGGAATTGTGCCAGGTGCTAGATCAGAAGATAACAGCTGCAATGGATTCAGCGACGAAGCAGTGGTCGACGTTATTGGACGACAAGCTCAACAATTTAGCCGTCAATGTCAACAGTCTAAAATTGGAAAACAAGAAAGTGAAAATCGAGCTGGAATCGTTGCGTCGGCGGTGTGGTCAATTAGGGGCAGCAGTGCAAGCTATGGAGTCCCGAGCACTGGAAAGGAATGTCATCATCCATATCCCGAAAGCAGAGAAGACCGTCGAGAAGGGGCCATCGACGTCGCCGTTGTCAAAAGCCAAACAAATTGTCGAGTCGGTCATTGGTAAAGAGATATCGGTTACGCCTGTTCTAATTCATGAAACAACAAAAGCGCATATGTTCAGAATAGTGTTTATGTCAAAAGAGCAAGCGACAAAAGTGCTTAATGCCGCAAAAATATTGTAAAATTCTGATATTAGGCTGCATCGAGATCTACCACGCTCAGTGAGGCTGCAACGGAAAATTTTATTCAATTGGAATAAGGCAATTCGAAGTATATGCCCGTCGGCAGATGTCAAGGTCAGCGGTCAACGTCTACTTTACATGGGACGTGTATTCGAAGTTGAAGACGACAAGTTATGTTGCAATGGTGAAGACGCATCGCAAATTCTACAAGGTCTATGTCCGGGGATTTCGCTACCAATACAAGGGTCGGAAACACGATTTCAGTCAAGAACGTCAGGAGAATCAGCAAGTGTCGAGGCAGAGGTTCCGTTACCACCACGTAGTAATCCAACACCAAGGAGGCTTCGACAGCGTAACTTATAGGAGCAACAGGTCTGCGGAAGTCCACGATCGTTCAGCTTTTTAAGTTATAACATATCAGGTTTGAAAAGCAAACTATTGTATCCAGATTTTTTCAATTTTTTAAACGAATATGAACTTTTTATTTTAATTGAGACGTTTATTATGGAATCTCAGTCTTCGAGTTATGAAAAGTATTTCCCGAATTATTCACTTTCCTGGATCCCTGCGCTTCGAGTAAATAATCGCGGTAGAGCTTCTGGTGGCATTCTCCTAGGAATAAAAAAAGGCAGTGAGCACATATCATTTACAAATGTAAATTCGAATATTGTTGTAAAATTTCAACCTGAGCAGGGTGAGCATTTATATATTTTACCAGTCTATCTTAACTGCAATCACTGGCAAAGGGATTACGATGAATTGACTAATTTGCTTGAAACGATTTCCGAGAAAGATGAAAATATTTTATTAATGGGCGATTTTAATGCTCGAATTGCGTTAACGCAACCAGGAGACGAGCACTTGTGTAATGATTATTTCTCCGTTAATCGCCTGTCAAAGGATAACAAACTCAATGTGCAAGGAAAGAAGCTGATTGAAATGTGCTTAGAAAATGGATTGTTTATTTTGAATGGATGCTCTCAAGCAGACGCTCTTGGGGAGTTTACGTATGTCGGACACCAAGGCTCCTCTGTTATTGACTTTGCTGCAGCAGCTGGTGCCTGGATGAAATATTTGTCTAATTTTAGCGTTATATCAAAACAATACTCGGAGCATCTTCCGCTGAAAGTTGATATACAATGTAAGCGCACAAGCGAATCACAATTATCTAGGCTCTTGCCAAAGCTACGCTGGTCTAATAATGGGATTGCTCTATACGCTGAAAAAGTAGACGTTCTATTAGACACATGGGAAACAGAAAATGGAGTAACAAGATCTATAACTGCTAATGTCAACGACGCATATGAAAAATTATCAGAAATTGTAAAAGGCGCTGGCGCATTTATGCAAAACTCGGAAACCATCACACGGAAACAACCATGGTTCGACCAAGAGTGCTCACGAGCGAGGCTTAAATCAATGGCATGCTTAAATAATTTTAGAAAATTCAATTTACCGTTTTTTAAAGATTCGTATGTGCAATCAAACCGAAAATATAAGCAATTGTGTAACATCAAATCTAGGACATACTGGCAGCAGAAGGCGCTTTCACTTGGTCATGTTTCTGATAGTAAGGAGTTTTGGAGACGTGCCAAAGAGATAAATAGTCGACGAACAGAAGTCACCTGTAAGGCAGATATGAACGATTTGTATGCACATTTCTTTAGATACCTTGTCTCGCCTGATGTTGCTTTGACCTATAGCTACGCTTTGAATAATGTTACCGTGGACATTTTAGATATGCCAATATCGACAGATGACATCATTACAGTTTTGACCAAAGCCAAAAATAATAAAGCGCCTGGAGTGGACAGAATCCCTAACGAATTTTGGAAATACGGAACCGACAAATTAACAAATATTTTAGCGGAGTTTTTCAACACAATTTTGAATGATGGAAATATTCCAAGTGCTTTTAAGAAAGCGATATTATTCCCATTGTTGAAAAAGGGAGATACTCGAGTGGCGGAGAATTACAGAGGTATAAGTTTTGTCAACACAATAGCGAAACTCCTGACTGGGGTCTTGTTGCAGCGTCTCGAACTATTTTGCAAGGAAAAGGCGATTTTATCTGAATGTCAAGCTGGTTTTCGTCCAGGATTTTCTACGGTACATCACATCTTCAGCCTTTTTAACATAGTCAAGTATTTCCGTAAAAGAAATATGAACGTATACACTGCATTTATTGACTTTCGATCCGCTTTTGATAAAATTAATCGACAGGCACTCATATATAAACTCAGCTGTTACGGTCTTTCAACGAAGTTTCTGAACTTTTTGTCGAAATTCTATTCGGAGACTCAAGTTTCTATTTGGGATGGTACATCACTGTCAGCATGGTTTACTTCAAACACGGGTGTCCCACAGGGTGAAGTGCTTAGTCCACTGCTCTTTGCCCTCTTCATAAATGACATTGTTGAATATTTACCCGATGGATTGATGGTCGGTGGAATCGAAGTAAAAATTTTCATGTATGCTGATGACATCATCCTACTTAGTGATTCGCCCGACGGACTACAGTCTTTGCTCACCAAGTTAGAGGAATATTGTGAACAATGGTGCCTTACAATCAATCTAAGCAAAACAAAAGTAATGGTCTTTGAAAATCAACCAGGACGTGTTGCATATGGTGAGAGATGGTTCCTGAATGGGGAAAGAGTTGAAGTAACTAAAAATTATCAGTACTTGGGAGTAACACTCGTGCCAAATTTAAGCTTGTCTCAATATTTGAAAGATAAACTCAAGTCATCGATGTGTGCCATCAATTACACGTGGAAGAAAATATTTGGAAATATACATATAGCACACAATATAAAATACAAAGTTTTTATTTCTGTGGCAAGGTCGATCATGTTTTATGGAGCTCAAGTCTGGGGCTTTCGCGAATATGAAGAGGTAGAGAAATTGCTGAGGTTTTACTTAAAGAAAACGTTTCGATTACCAAAGAACACACCGAATTACATGCTGGCATTAGAAACAGGACTTCCGACAATGCATATCAGCACTTTAAAAATGCACTACGATTTTCTGTTAAACATCATGAAAATGTCTCAAGGTCGGTTGGTTAAGCGTTTAACGCTCATTTCAATGAGCGATGATGTGGATTGGTGGGAGGCGATCAAGAATAATGCTGAAGATGTAGCACTACAAATCACGTCTCATTCGGCTATCACTCGCAATTCGTTGTACTCCATAGTACAACACGTTGATGAAGCGCAACGAACGAAATTCATCGAGGAAGCTTTGTCCAGTGAATCTAGATCTGTCTACCCTAAGTTAGCATATGATCTTCGGGAACGAAACTATTTTAGAGATTTGCATTCTGTGCATGAAATATCGACAATCTTTAGGGTCAGGGGAGACCTACTGCGACTTAATTACATTCCGTATGTGCGAACAACGTCTGTCTGTCAGCTTTGCAACATGGGACAGCGAGAAGATTCTTTTCATTTTTTGGCCGTATGCCCCATTTTGAAAGAGATTAGATTGTTATATTTGAAAAGATCAACTTTAACATTAGAACAGGCAATATGCGAATTAAATGGAATTAGTTGGGATAGTCTCTATCAATATTGTAAACACGCACTTAGGTATAGAGCCGATTTTATATAAATCTATTGTAAATATTATGTAAATTCATATATTCCTTCTTCTGCAGACGAGTAATTTACTCATGCTTAACTTTCATTTACGAATAACTTAGTATTATATTATTTAGTCTTGAAATGAAATCCGCATTAATTTATTTTTGTAAAGTATTTTTTGAATTAATAAATGAATTATCTATCTATCTATCTATCTATAGTCCGATCGAAATATCAACATATACTTTTTAATAACAAAGAGTTAATTAACCGAACGTTTTTTTCATTTGTTTTGTAAATTGTAAGTGTTAGAGTGATTGCCCTGGTAATCAAATCATAAGATACATATATGTACTTCTCATATATACTAATTCGGACATGTTTCCCTCAATGCTTTAAAAATTCACGAGAAATAAAAGAAAAATCAAATATATTTTCCTGTACTAATGCATATTGCAAAAGCTGATAACGTTTTACGACCGCTTCGACTTCTAACTTCTGTTCGCACGGCAAACTACACTTACGGTCAAAAGTATCGACTCAACCTAATAGCGCGTGTATTTGTACGTGTTTTTTGGAAAGTATGATAGTTATTCATAAAAGTCGTATGTTGTTTAAAAGTTCGAAACCTTAGCTACCTGTTGGTACCCTTTTTATCAACATTTGCTTTGCACTTTTTAAATTATTGCCACTTGTAACAAAAAACCCAAAAAAATTGAAGTTTCAGGTAAAGGTAAGGTCAGGTAAACTACCCCTATAAAAGCGCCCGTAATTAGTTTCTCATTATCAGTTGCATCAGGAAAGTTAGGTAACTTACCTCTGAAGTAACTTCAATCACTGTTTTCTCATCAATGGATACGACGCCAGATCAGGCGGCACAAGTTGTAGCCCTATTGTCGGAGAATCATAGTCAGCGAACCGTCGCTCGCCGTCTTGGAATGAGTCAGTCTGCTGTCTCGAGAGTTAGCAGGAGATTTCGAGAGACTGGTAGCTTTAATTCGAGACCAAGAACGGGCTGCCCTCGATCCACTTCAGAGAGAGACGACCGTTTCATTGTAACAAGTACGTTACGAAATCGTTTCCTCACGGGTGTTGCTGCGCAGCGGAACCTGAGGCGTGTTCGCGGAGTAGCTGTCAGTGACCGCACGGTAAGGAGACGATTAAGGGAAGCGAATATCACTCCAAGACGGCCTGCCAGGGGCCCCAAATTGACTGCACGACACCGACAAGCGCGCCTCTTATTTGCTCGTAATCATCTTACTTGGAGCGATACGGAATGGAGCTCAGTATTGTTCACTGACGAGTCGAGAATGTGTCTGCATGGCAGTGACAGAAGATGTCGAGTCTACAGGCGTCCAACTGAGCGATTTGCGCAGTGCTGTTTCACTGAAACGGTTGCATACGGCGGTGGTTCCTGTATGATGTGGGCTGGCATTTCATTGGAGGGGAAAACGGATCTCGTATTCGTGCCCGCAGGAGGCCGAGGAGGAGGGCTGACAGCTGAGCGATACGTTACCGATGTTCTCCGTGTCCACGTTGTGCCCTATGCAGCATTTATTGGCGAGACCTTTACTTTGATGCACGACAATGCCCGGTGTCATGCGTCGCGCCTCACTCGGCAGTTCTTGAATGAAGCCAATATGTCGTCACTTAACTGGCCTGCGCGCAGTCCCGACATCAATCCCATTGAACACTTATGGGACGAACTCAAGAGAAGAGTCCGAGCCAGAAATCCAGTCCCTTCGTCCACTGAAGAATTGAAGGCAGCCCTATTAGAGGAGTGGAACGGTATTCCTCAAGATACCATCAGCAACTTGATCAAATCAATGCAGAATCGACTGGAAGCTGTCATTAGAGCAAGAGGAGGAAATACCAAATACTAAAATAATAAATACTTAACTTATTTTCCAACAGTTTTTGTTTTATTTGCAAAAAACCTAACCAAAATCCATTTTCATATTTGCTCATTTTCGCTACGTTTTCGTTCAAAGAGCATCAATTTTAAAAGTGCTCACCAAATATTGGTTAAAATGGTACCAACGTAAAGCTGAGGCCTTAAGCTTTTCAATGACATACGATTTTTATGGATAACTGCTATACTTTTCGAAAAACACGTACAAATACACGCGCTTTTAGGTTGAGTTGATACTTTTGACCGTAAGTGTAGTTGAACGACTTGCTTGAGTTAAAGAGAATATCACATCGTGTGAACAGCGACCAGTTGAGGGAAAAGTTGGAAAAGTTGTCGTCTAGACGCGCCATTGCATTTTAGACCCTTAGCTTGTCTTTATTCAGTCCGCGTGGGTTTGGACCTGAAATGCACTATCCTTAATTCTGGCGCGCAATGTCTTCCACGCTTATTTGCTTACGAAAATTTGCCTTAGACCAAGATATCAAATAAATAGAAGGCATTGTTTCCTATCGATTAAAAACATGAACTCAGCTCATGTTAAGCACTGTAGAGTGGTACTTTAATATCCGCAGGTAGGAACACTATTTAGGACATGTACATAAGGAAGGTTGGCACGGGCTAAAAATGCCAAAGAAGACTTTCAAAAGAACGATCTTCAATAGTCACGGTTAGTGTTCGTAAAGACGACTCATGTGATGATCGCTCAGCGATCGAAGTTAAACTACCGGTTTTGAGCACTATATGCGTATATTTTCACATTTTTCGATTTCTCCCGTCACACCGATCAAAAGTACTTTTCATAGTGGGAGGTCCTTCATTCTGTACGTTGCAAACTTCATTCCAAAGTTAATATAACCTTTCACATAGTGATGGGCATAATTATGTTAAAGGTATCTTAAGAAGTTTTTGTTCGTTGAATGATAGTGTGCGATTGATGTTATTGAGAGTATGGATATTGATAGGATGTCTGCTTCGTAGGGTGAATAATAAATAATGACGCCAAATGATTTGACCCTTAAACACAATTGAGGATGTGTAAGGCATTATTGATATATTCTTGCATATTTGTTGTTTATTGATTTGAAGATGAGGCCGATGATGTTGACCACGGCAGAAATTTGGATACCTTTCACTCTCCTCGGGCGTCGCTATGACTTGTTTTCAAAACTCTCCATCCCATTCTCTTCCTACCGTTTTCCCATAACTTCCGTGACGTCAGTCAAAGAATATTTGTGTGAGACTTGGTTCGAATAAGCGCACAGATAATTTTGTTTAGAAGACCTTATTCAGGGAGGTTGTTGTCTGGTAGTCCCCTGGCTCCATTGTACGATAACATTTTTTACATATTTTTTGTTATTTTATATGCTTCCTTCAATGCATTACAAACTTCATGAGAAAGTTAACACTTTCCCGGACACAACGTCTATAGACGTCCAATTTTGAGCATTTGACCATACAAATCGTGTCAAATTTTGGCGTTGTGTCCGGCAATGAGTTAATATATTCTTTCACTTTGAGAATGAAGGTTATAATAAAGGGTGAGAGATGCAGAGGATTTTTTGGTTTGTTAAGCGTTAAAAAGTTCGGCGTCATCATTCATTATTCATATACTTATATTACACTAACGAAGATCCAAAGCCAGCGGCACGGAAGAAACATTACGTACAAGTATAAAATTTCATAAATATCCTACAGCGACAATTTCATTAACCGACCCCACAAAGCCGATCTTATTCATTCTCTCATTGTCATCAACCACACATTATAATTCAATTCAAAAAACTTCTTTAAATGCCTTGAAAATCATTTTATTTTAATTCCACAATTGAGAAATACTATACCTACAAATCATTGTGAGAGAAGTGAAGTCATAAAATTGTTTCAATATCTGATCTCTCTTCTTTGGAAATAATTAAAAATTATCAAACGATTAATATCCGTAGGTATTATGGAAAAATTTTAAAAATTTTAAAAATACGCAGATATTAGATGGTCGCGTCTCTGTGTCATGTGTGTTTCTGTTTGTTATTCCTTCCTTCCGCCATTTTAATAACGCCGTTTTCCAAAACAATGATTTTTAGATCATTTGTGCTGCTTTTTCCAAAAAGAAATGTTGCAAAGCTTATACTTTGGCTAGCGCGGACCCCTCTCAATGACCGGGACCTGTGGCATTTGCCACGTGGATAATCCGGCACTGACGTTGACTGTTGGGATTTTGGAACATCTCGTATCAAATTAGAGGGCTTGGGACTTGGGCCATCCAAAATAAGCATATCAATTGTTAAACGGTTATGTAAGAAGGTGCCTGGTCGAATAAAACATACCTGGAAATAAACAAATAAAAAGTTTTTCTTATAAAAATTGTTCGAAATGTTTGAAAAAATAATTATTATTAATTATTATGTCAAGCGTAATATGTGTAAGAAATAAGCAGTGATACTCTTGGACACCATTACGGGAGGAATTAATATGGTAAATCACCTCAGCCGAAAAAAACCCCGGAGACGAAAAAAATCTGGAGTGATTCGTCAACGCCCAAAGTTCTGTATAGATGCACTCAAGTCATAAAATTGTTGTTTTGTAATGACTCTTTTTTTCTCGCGGACACTTTTCGTAATGATTCTTCTGAACCACGGAGGCAACCGAGTCTTGAAGGGGCGACCTATGTCATATTGCTGATCTGATTAGTATCGAAAAAAGACCACCACTAAAAGAAAGAAAGAAAAACGAGACCGAGGCTAATTTCGGGCGCGGCCAAAATTTCGATACCCTTCGCTCCCCTCGGGCTAAAAGCTTTTTGGGCGTACCTATGACTAGTGTTCAGTCCTCCCCGCTTCCATGCTTTTGAATTTTCTCATAAGTGCCGTGGCGAAGATTTATTGTGCGAAGCGGGGACGTGGGTTTCTTATAAGAACCAAAAAGAGGGGGAAGGGGTTTTAGGGCAGCCCTATGGTCTTCCCATCAATTTTTACGTATGTTTGTGGCATCAATTAAAACACATTTGGTTCAGATTGGTGGATAAATCAAAAAGGTTTTCTTCGAAGAACCTAATTTGGGGGTTGAGTTTATATGAGAGCCCCATCACCGCATGGTCCGATATAATTCATTTTTGCATATGTTTTGCACCATCACTAAAAATACATTTCCATGAGGTTTAGTTGAAATTTGTGTCCAAATAAAAAAGTATTTTTTAGAAGAACCTAATTTTGGGGGTCAAGTTTGTATGGCAGCCCCACGACCATAGTCTGATTTCATTAATTTTCACGTTTGTTATGTGGCATCAATAGAAATATAATTTTCTGAGGTTTGATTGAAATTGATGTGCCGTAAAAATACATTTGGGGGGTAGGTTTGTATGGCAGCACCACGACCCCCTTGTCGGATTTTAGCGATTCAAACATACAAACTGCCTGCAATAAAAAGAAGCATGTGTGCAAAATTTCAGCTTACTAGCTTTTAAACTGGCCGAGAAAAACGCGTCGCAACAGACAGACAGACGGACATCGTCCAATCGACTCAGCTCGTCACGCTGATCATATATATACATATTTTATATGGTCGGAGATGCCTCCTTTATACCCTTTACGCTTAATAAGCGAAGGGTATAAAAATAACAATTTTGAAACTTTAAAAGTACCCTAAATTAGCTTATTCGTCCATTTTACCCGTTTTGAATTTTGCCGAAAACAGATAAAACAAAAGTATTAAGCTAGTAACCTTATGATAAATCGTAGGCAATGTCCAACAACTTATTAGAGGCATTGAATGAAATTAAGATAAAACTTGGGGGCTTCGCCCCCTGCTCGCTACGCTCGCCAACCCCCGGGGGCCGACGCTAATTTCGGGCGCGGCCGAAATTTAGATACCCTTCGCTCTCCTTGGGCTAAACGTTTTTTTCGGGCGTACCTATGACTTGTATTTAATCCCCCTCCTCATTCTTTTTCTTCCGCCTTGACAAAAGTTTTGGGCCTGGTTGAAATAAGTGGGCAAATAAAAATATTTACTCGGAAAATTTTATTGGGAATTGGTGGGGGGGGGGCATGGCCCCACAGTACGATTCCATTCGTTTTTAACTTTTTTGTTGCTTTGGTGAAGACACATTAATTCAAGGTTTTGTGAAATTGGTGCAAAAAATGTTTCTTAGAAGAACCAAAATGGGGGTTGGGTTTGTATGGCCACCCCATGGTCAGATTTGATCAATTCTTAGATATGTTTTGTGTCATCAAGAGAAACACGTTTGTGTGTAATTTTGTTGAAACTGGTGCACAAATAAAAAAGTATTTCTTAGATGAACCTAATTTGAGGGTTAGGTTTGTATGGCAGCCCCATGACCCCATGGTCCGATTTGATCCATTCTTACATATGTTTTGTGTTATCAATATAAACACTTCCATCAGAAGGAGAGTTCCAGCGCCTCCTCTTCATTCGCATTTGTGTTTCTAGGAAGCGCTTCTACCAAATCAGCTTTGGATCGCTTGCTCTTCACTGAAGCAGCTCCGTAGAGAAAAGCTATGCAAATTTTCTAGTCATCCATCAATTGGCATTGGGTTTCCGGGAACCACTCCATTCTCTTTTCAAAACTTTTCGTAGGTTTTCCCAAAAAAAAAACATTTTCTACCTCGTCTGAAGGTGTTCTGAATCAACTTCTCTAGAAGAGCGTCTAAACCACTCCGTTCGTTCGCTTTCATACATGTGTACATTTGTTATGGGGATTTGATGAACACAGAGTTGGGGATTGATAATAATAATATTTCAATTACAAAGAGAAGAGTATAGAAAAAAAAAGTTTCGGGCCTGGCCAAAATTTGGATACCCTTCACTTTCCTTCGGGCTAATATTTTCTCGAGAGACCCTATGATATGGTGAACTAATTCTGTCCGTATGCCCTATATAACCTGTTTTTGGATGGGTTTTGCGACTTTGCTTAGGGCCCATTTCATAATCTAGATTTTGAACGAGTTCTAATCGAAAAATATTCAATTTCTATTTTTTGCGGGGGGGGGGGGGGGGTAGATGAGTCGGACTTGAAGCATCCTCATTACCTTGTCAAGGCATCCAACGGCTACCATTTGATACTAATTTGAAGTTTTTCGTTACATTCTATCAAAAGATATGGCTGAATATAACTTTGTGGGGGAAGTAGGGGAAGGGGTAGTTGGACCTACTCCACATTCCACCAACTCAAAGTATATGTCAGAATGAGACATTGATCAAAATTTCAAGTCGATAGCGATATTCTACCGAAAGTTATGGCCGAATTAAAATATCAAGGAGGGGTAGTTAGTTTGGGAGGTAGGGGAATCCGTGGTCCGATTTGGTCCATTTTCAATACCGTCCAAGATTTTAGCAAAACAAACATTTGACCAAAATTTCCAACTGCTAGCTTCATTATTTCGGGAGTTATCGTGCTAACAGACAGACACACGGACAGACAGACAGACAGACAAACAGACAGGCGGACAGACAGACAGACAGGCAGACATGGCTTATTCGATTCAGGGACTGACCCTGATCATTTATATATATACTTTGCCATACCTCCTTCTCCTTCGGTGGCTCCTTTGAGGTGTTACATAATATCGGCGTAACAAAAACAATATACCCGATACCATCTTATGGGTATAGGGTATAATTATATACTTCCTTTATAACCGACTTATAAGAATTTTATCCGAACTTACATATGCCTTGAATACTCGATAGAAAATTGAAAAAGTTTTTTTTTTTTCAGAAGAATACTCTTTTAGGGTTCATATGACAGCCCCTTGTCCTAAATCGTAGTAGTCTGAGGAGTGAATTTTGTTCAAATCTGGGATGGATTTGGAATTAGAATTGAATTGATTTTTCAAAGTGCATTTTAAAGAACTGGACTTTGAGTCAAATTGACTTTGTGAGTCGTATTTGGTAGTGTCTTATCCAGCTTACAAATACGTAATTCACATGTACACAAAAAAACACGAAAGAAATTAAATGTCAGCTGTTAGACGGAAATGATTAACGCAATTTCCTAAAAATAAACAAAAAATATAAAAAAAGGTATTAATGGAAGATGTGCCTAAATGTATTATTTATTTGACAAATCTATGCAAATTAAAAATACATGCATATTTGCGAGGAAAGTTTGTAATTTAAATATGTTTTACACCAAGTGCAATAATACCCTAACAACACCCGTAATAGCATGAGCAGAATTTTATCGATTTGGTTGGCCATTTAATTTCGCGATTTATTTTTTGTCGATCATATGATAAAGTCTCATCAAACTTTCATTTTTCAAATTGCATAATATCGGCCTGGACACATAAATTAGCACTAAATCTTTAAAATCCGTATAACTTATCATACACCGTAAAAAAAAAACAAGAATAGGCAATGAAAAATGAGAAACCAATTAAAAAAATGTTTAATCGATAGATATTCGTCACATCCGGCTGAAGAATAATCGCCTACATAAATGTTGTGCAACATTATAGGCATATTAGTTGAAAATCCAATTATTTAACCGGTGACGCCTAAAACAGATTCATACGTCTATCAAATTTGTTCGATGCTGCTTGATGAAAAAATGGTAAAAACATGATATGTATGTACCTTTATGTTTTTGTCTGTTGAAAAAAATACGTCAGATACCTATTTGAAATTCGACAAGACGAGACACGGAGTCTGAATGGCGCCTCTTGAACGAGTGAATATTATTTACGTGTTTGTTTTTTGTCTCTCAATTGCTTTGACTATGAATGTCATTATGATAATAATT
Organism: Microchrysa polita; assembly: GCA_949715475.1. NCBI lineage: Eukaryota > Metazoa > Arthropoda > Insecta > Diptera > Stratiomyidae > Microchrysa > Microchrysa polita. Next base: position 36,290,410 of record OX454417.1, on the reverse strand, counting down.
ATGTTGTATGACAAAACAACAATATTTGATATCAGTTTGACTCAAAATACTTATCCACATGCTTATTTGATTTTGGTATTATGTTTTAAATTTGATTTTAGTTTGAATTTTATTGGGTTAACCACTTCACAATTTTGACGTCAATGTAAAGTACTTGGAAACTGTCGGAAACTCAAACAAGAGTTCTTTCTGCTCAGTGATTTGCAAAATTTTTACTTTGGGTAGATACTCGTATGATCGCGTGTAAAATTTTAAATTAGGAAGTGACACGGCGTGGCTTTTTGTAGTGACAAGTTCGAGGCTAAATTAAGATTGGAAAGATTTTTAGCATTGATAATTATAATTTTAATGCAAAATACTTAAGTTTCCGTGGAAATGATTATTACCTTGGCCATTAGCGTAACTCTTGGGTATTTATAGTTGAGCTTGAGCCTTAGGAGCCAAAGCCTTAAATCATAGTCCAACCTGTGAAAACATCTAACGGCTAAGTCATATCACTTTTTTATACGATATTTTGAAAAAATTAACCGCTGCACCTGTATAACCAATTCCAGCGTCTCAGGTCACAAACATAATTTGGTGACAAAAATAGGAAAATCAATCATCAATATTAGCATGTATTAAATTAAATTGTGGACTTTTTCCAGGGGTTTAACGTCACGGTGTCCCGGTGGGCTTTAATGGATAGTATCAGTTGAGTACAGTTACATCGTGACAAATCAACTTAAGCCGCTTGTCATCGACAAACCCATAAACGCGGCTGTAGATGCAGTTCAGGACGAGATTTGGGACCACCCAGAAACTCTCTTCGACTCACTTCCATCAAACGATATCAAGCTGCTAGGGAAACAAAACCTAGCGCAGGGGCAAAGCAAAGCTGTATAGTTGTAATTGTTATATCCGTACATAAACTCCTACTTGTCATGGCAGCAAAAACAGTGCACCGTCTGCGTGTAAAATTCCCGCAGAAGCTTTAACTTCCACAAAACTACTAACGCGGTTTCAATGTTGGTTGTAGGTTGATTTAAATTGTATAAATTCGAATAAATGCAGTTTCAGAGTTATAACCAAAAAAAAAAACGGAAAAACCTCGATTTATTTTACGATTTGGCCTTGTTTGAATGAAATGAAATTTTGGAAATTTTTGGAAAATCAAAAAAAAAAACAAAAAAAAAAAATCTCCACCACATTTGGCAATCTGAAATAACGTAAGACTACACTAACATACGAGCTTACAAAAACAAAAAGACATCCTTCAACTGATTCCCATCATGCTCTTCCCGCGTGGACCGATTTCAATGAAACTTAATGGCTGTTAAGTGGTGGGGTCCTTAATATTTTTGTATCAGCACTAATTATAAGAAAGACGTACTTAGGCACAAAATGTATTTTTAGTGGGGGTGCACTATAGACGATATGGATATGAAAATGCAGATTTCGTTGAGACAAGTCCTCCTAAATGCCAATAAATTGATTAAGGCTGGGATATTACCATCAACAAGGATTCTAGTTTACAGAAAGCAGAGTATAGGCATGATGGGTGTCGTTTAAAAGGGCAATTTATGTTATCAGTTTACAGTGGAAGAAAAAGGTGCCCTGAAGCAATGAAATTGTTCATTAAAGAAATGAATATTTACACCGATATATCACCGAAGACGGCTTTCATCAGTCTAATGAATCTAATTGTATCAAAACAACGAACAAAAATTTCATTAAAATTATGAACTAATTCATAAAATTAACAACTTGTTCATTGATATAATATAATTACATAATAATTACATAATAATTAATTGAGCTCATCAATAAAAAAAACTGGTGCAGGCGCGTCATCCAGCTTCATAAGTGTTGACGACATCTATTTTACCTCTGCTCTGAAAAGTAATCAAAAATTACCTACCTATAATGAGAATCGATCCCGGGACCCTATGATTTGAAAACATGCGCCCTGCCTACCTACGCCAACCAGACTATATGTTACGAAGGTTTATAAAATGGGTTGGATACGATATCCCCAGTCACAAAATCCCCAAACCAAAATCCCCAAATCAAAATCCCCGTAATCAAAATCCCCGAAATTAAAATCCCCGAAATCAAAATACCCGAAATCAAAATCCCCGAAATCAAAATCCCCGAAATCAAAATACCCAAAACCAAAATCCCCAAACGAAATTCCCCATTCCCCATTTAAGGTGTGATCTAAGAACGCGCGCGCGTTCTAAGATCACACCTCAAATGGGGAATGGGGAATTTCTTCAGGCTATTGTAGATGGTAAATGATAGATGTTAAATGGCAGATGATAAATGGTAGATGGTAAATTGTAGGTGGTTAATGGTAGACGGATGTTAGCTTGTAAATGGTTGATGGCAGATGGTAAATCGTAGATTGTAAGTTGCAAATGGTGGATGGTAAATAGCAAATAGTAGATGGTAAATGGTAGGTGATTTAGACTATTGTAATTGTAATAGTCCTACTATGCAATAAATAAATTACCGTCGTGGACTGATATACATATATGCTAATCAACGGCAAACTCTTTGAAGTGACACAGAACAAAATCAGATAATGTGCAGGCGAATCGGTTCCAACAATAAGCCAACCAAGTTTTCCACGAATATTCGTTCGGATGAGGACATGTCTCGACGATGTTAAAGAAAACCTAATATGTTTAGAACGATATATGCAAACGTTTATTCAATATAATGTACTCGAACATTTTGTTTGTGCTAATAAAAAAAAAGTTAGTATCGATTTACGACCCTCCTAGTGCCATTTACCATCTATCATTTAACACCTTCCATCTACCATCAACCATCAACAATTTACAGTCTTTCATCAACCATTTACCATCTACCAGCCTTCTACCATTTTTTACTACCATTCATCTACCATTTACCAGCATATTTCGGGTGCTTGGGGATTTTATGATTGGGGATTTTGTATATGGGTATTATGATTATGGGGATTTTGTAAATGGGTATTATTATTATGGGGATTTTGAATATGGGGATTTTGATTTTGGGGATTTTGTGATTGGGGATTTCGTATGGTTCCCTTATAAAATACGCTTAAAGCGATAGGACATCAATATGTAGTACTATTATAGTAGTACATACATAGACATCGTTCATATATGAACGATGTCATTTAATTAATGAACAATAACATCAAATTTTGTTTTATTTACTTACTATCGCGGCTAATGTATGGTTTCATAGCCGGAATGTACAATGCATAAAATTCTAGTGGAAGTTCATTGTTTTCAATTCAATTCAATCTTTATTCAATATAATCTAATGACTAACATATAGCTTAACATAGATACCGGCTTAAGCCTTAACTCTAAAGTATAATACATATTAATTGTAAATGGTAGTTTAATTTAATACTGGTGAAGGTAGCCGAGGAAAAAATGTTTCAAAACAAAACCTCATGAAGAAACAAAAAAAAGAAAAGAAAGAAAAGGTTTTTTTTTTCTTTTTTGGTTAAAAATAGAGACTACATCTAGAGTAACTAAAGCTAATTATCAATGGTGAGGCTTCTTATTATGCTGTTGTCAATGTTTTGGCAGTTAGCCCGAAATTTCAAAATGTTTTTATTAGCCAATCTGTCCAAAGTTAAAATGTTGGTCTCTTGGTGCAACTTTACGGTTGAGTAGAAAAAACGGTTTGTTAGTTAGATGTTTTAGAATTTTATTTTGTGTTATTTGTATTTTGTTTTTCCTAGTTTTGGAATAGAGACCCCATATTGGCGAGCCGTACGCAGCAATAGGTTGGATAACCATTTTGTAAATTAAGAGCTTGTTATCTGTGGACAGCTTGGATTTTTTATTAACCTTCCGGCGGGCGCAATACTAATCCTAACACGATCGGGCGCAATGCATCTGACAGATTAAGTGCAGAAAAAAGGACGAAACTAAGTTTCTGTATATTTTAGACTCTTATTTATTATTGCATTGTCTTTTTGAAACAGTTCTACAAAATTTTAGAAACAAAAATTGGCTCACAAAGTTTGATACCCTTCACATTTTGAATTTTCAATCGCTTCAATATTTAAAAAACCTCCATCAACTCGGCCGCTTAAAAAATGTGAGCTTATTTGACTAAAAACTCACTATTGAACGATTTGATGAGCCTAAAAGACAACACAACGTTATTATGTAATGTGAAGAGTAAAACAAGTGGACATTTTCATAGAAAAGGAGAAAATAACGCAATCGGGCGCAATACATCTGAGAGATTATTTCATCCCCTCCCGCTCCTCAGACATATGGTAGATAGCAACTGAAAACTGCTGTGGGTGGTTGATCGATAAAGATTAAGCTACTGTGAGTTTCAGATCTCTCCCTTTTCATATCGCTGATTGGCGCAACAAAAACTGGTCACTTAATCTGTCAGATGCATTGCGCCCGCCCGAAGGTTAAGTATGGGGTATAAGGCGCAAAATGATTTTAGCATTTTTTGGGAAGTTATTTCCATATGTGATTGCCCTGTTAGTTTTTTGTCGAGACTTAAACCCAAGTAATTTAGTTCATTGCTCCATGCAATATGATCACCTAGAAAATTCAGTGGAGAGCATGGTAGGTTTGTTCGTTTCCTTTTTTTAGTGAAGAATGTGGCTTGTGTTTTAGTGGTGTTCAGCTTAATTTTCCAGCGAAAATAATATTGGTATAGGCATTCAAGTTGATGTTCCAGCTTAGAAGATATCTGATTTAGGTCTTTGTGGTCGTAATAAATGCAAACATCATCTGCAAAACAGGCTATTTGGCAGTCACTAGTCTTAGGAATGTCAGCGGTGAAAATGTTGAAGAGTATCGGGCTGAGGCATGAACCCTGAGGGATTCCCGCAGGTATGCTCATAGTGCTAGAGTGAGATTCTCCCACCTGCACACAGAAGCTTCTATTTACTAAGAAGGATTGGAAAAATTTAGTCAGGTACACCGGTATATTGAACTTAATTAATTTGTACAATAATCTATCGTGCCAGACGGAATCGAAAGCTTTTTCGATATCTAGTGCAACCACTCCCACAGATTCTTTATTCGCGAACGAATTCTTTATATACCTGTGAAGTCTGTAGATTTGGTGTGTGGTTGAATGTTGTTTTCGAAACCCGAATTGAAAGTCAGGAATAACTTTTAGCCGTTCAATTTCCTCATTTAAACGTGCAAGTACAACCTTTTCCAAAATTTTGCTTAGTGACGGTAGGAGACTTATTGGCCTGTAATTGCTAGGTTCTCTTGCATCTTTTCCGGATTTCGCGAGTGGTATTACATTGGCGTGCTTCCAGCGGTTTGGAAAATAAGATATTTTTAAGCAACTGTTAATCAGAAAACTCAGCTTTACAACAGCCTTCTTAGGAAGGTTTTTTAAGGCTAAATTTGAGATTTTATCAAACCCAGGTGCCTTTTTAAGTTTAAACGACTTAATAATGTTTTTGATTTCCCGTGGAGAAGATAAATGAGTTTCATTGAAGTCACTTGGGCTAGAAGCTAACTTATCAACTTTGTCTTTGACAATTTGATTGTATATGGTGCTCCCCAAATGCAACGAGATACTGTGTGCTTGCTGAAATTATTTCGGCTTTGTCTCGACTGTCAAACACCAAACTTCTATCAGAAGATCGTAATGGAGGAATTGGTTTACCACGACGGAACATTTTGTTCAGTTTCCAAATTTTTTTACTATTCTTGGGAAGACTGCGTAGCATGTTATTCCATTTATCGTTACGTCTGATAGAAATTTGTTGTTGGATAGTTTTAGTCAGGTTATATACGATCACTTTGGTTAATGGGTTTCTATCGCGTTGCCATTTCCTGCGGAAGAAATTTCTAGTCTAGTCTAGTTTCGCATAGAATTCATCCAGAGCGACATCGATTTGATTTGAGTTTTCGAGACTAGATAGATCTTGCGATCTTAAGTCAATATTTTCATTTAGAAATTTTTTGAAAATCAATCAATTTATTTTTAGTAGCTGATTGTTACCCACATAAGAATTAATACCAGACCCTGAACCCTCTAAATGAAATAACACCGGAAAATGAGGAGATGACAGCTTTTTTATTGTTTGGGGTTGGGGAATATTGATAGCGCCCTTGCTCAGAATAATGTCTAGAGTCGAATCGTAGCCTCTATGATTTAAGAATGTTGGCTCAGATGGTGAGTGAACCATTATATTATTGTGGAATGTTAAGTTGTAAAGTCTCATTCCAGCCTTATTTGAATTTACACAATTCCAATACCTGTGTTTAGCATTGAAATCTCCACACAAAATAACTTTATCGCCTAGATTCATTAGGTATTTGATGTCATCTTCAAACAAGCTCAATTTAGTATTGTCTACCCGCAGGCGCGCACAGAGGGTTTACGGGGCCCGGGCATATAAATAAAAGTGGCCCCTTTGTGAAAAAGAACATTTGTCCTTGGAAACTCTATAAATGTTGTTGCTACTACAGGATGCCAGGATGCTGGTACCTGAGAGAGCGGCATTAGGGTAGATAGATAGGGCGCTCGTCTTCGAATCATAGGTTCGCGGGATCGAATCTCATTGTAGGCGCAGGTAATTTTCTATGCTTAAACATCACTAACACCTATAGAGGTCAATGCTGCGCTGCGTGAGCATTTTTATAAAAAAAAAATTGATGAAATCATTAATTTGATAAACGTTACAACAAGAACGCTATTCTCAATGGGTGAGGTTATAAAACACATCGTTCGCGCAACGTTACCTTAAATTTCAAATCAACCGGCCGTTACGGATCAGAAATTTCTCTCTACAAACAGATCCCCTAAGCGCTTAGGGGATCTGTTTGTAGGGACAAGTTTCTGATCCGTAACGGCCGGTTGATTTTAAATTAAAGGTAACGTTGCGCGAACGTTGTGTTTTATAACCTCACCCAATGTAAGAATGCAAAGAGTCAAAGTAGCCCCTAGCAAAGTTATTTTAAGTACGATGTTCTTGATTTTAATAGAAAAACTGTAACGTCAAAATCATGTTTCAAAATACTTGGTTTAAGATCGATCCACACTTTTTAGTCATCAGTCGCAGTCACAGTAATTTCTCATTCAAATTGACAGATTGTCAGTCAATCAATTAACTTGAAGTGACTGTGACTGATGACTGAAAAGTGTGGATCGACCTTCAAGAGTGTTTTCGATTGATTTCACTCTACTTTTTTCTCAGTGTAGGGGGCCCAATCAAGAAGTTGGCGGCAGGGCCCAGAGTGAAGTTGTTCCGTCACTGCTGATGGCATTGCAAAAATCGAAATCCTTGTCTCTTCATAAACGTTACTAAGACCGAGTGTGCACTGATCCATAGGAGAACAAAAGTCTAAAACAAAACCAGTAGAAAACGTTGAGAAATTTTGCTAGTTCGAGAGCATAGTTACAGATAAGACTACAATGAGTTAACAACAATCAGACAGAGACTTGAATAAATATAAGTTTATGGAAACTAAATAAGAAATAGTCATTTAAAGGTGATCCATCGTTTTCAGTTTCTTGGTTAGCACTTTCTCTATAAAACACACATAGTTCGAGGACACTCGGATTTTAAGAGCATACAGATTAATTAGATAAATTGCGGCAGAGTGTGCTGTTGATTTCAACACCTAAAATATATCAAGATCAGTGCCAATTTTACATTTAGCTATTTTAATTGAAAAAAGTAGGTGAAGGGAAATCCTATAAGGTCCTAGAAATGCTTTGAATAAGGCAAAACAAGATAAATAGAGATTTAAATAAAATTTATCTGACATCAATTCGTGTAATAATTTTGCAGACGTATGCGCAGAGACCACTCTCTGCGGGGCCCTCTCCAACGCGGGGCCCGGGGCAAATTGCCCCTTTTGTCCCACCCTCTGTGCGCGCCTGTCTACCCGCGTACCCGGAAAGTAACACACGACCAGAAAAACTTGACAGTAATCTAATTTTATGGCAATTGCCTCGATAATTTTAGTTCGGGAAGAACATAACATTTAAAACATTTTTTTCGTACAGATCGCTATCCCACCACCTGTAATACCTAGTCTGTCTAATCTAAAAATATTGTAGTTTACATTCGTGAATTTATCACTTTTTTTAAGCCATGTTTCAGTTATTGCAATTACATCTACATTTGTTTCATTGGCAAGATCAAAGAGCTCTATAGTTTTGTTTTTAATACTCTGAGAGTTCCAAAGGAGAATACTTAGATTCAGGGCCGGCGCGAGCCTCTGCCGCGCCCTAGGCGAAAGTTGCATATTGCGCCCCTTGGCTAGGGAAGGGAAGTGTGGGGGGGGGGGGGGTTAGTGGTTTATTTGGAAGTTCCGGATTCATTCAAAAACCTTAATAGGGGGCGAATACATATTTTTTATTACACGAACTTAACAAAATTATATACACAAATAAAAAATATAACGCAAAAAAAAAAAATAAAAATAAAATATCAAAAAATTAAACAGTTCTGATTCAAAAGAAAAATTAAACGCTATAAAGTAACATGTTTTTTCGTACTCTTATAATAAAATTAAAGCCTTTTCATTTAAAATTTTAGTCTTTTGTTGCCTAATTTGGTTTTTTAAACGACACTTTACGTGCTTTACATTCAGCAAATTTTGAAACTAATTCTGATAAATCGATGTCTCGAGATATTTCATGCTCAATAGATATTGTCGCTAACCCAACTAATCTTTCCTCCAACATAGTTGAGCGCAAGTACGTCTTAATTAATTTTAATTTAGAAAAACTCTCCACTTGCAACAGTGACAGGTAAAGTCAGCAAAATTCTTAAAGAAATGTAAATATTAGGAACAATACTCTGCAGATTATGTTGTGCAATAAACTGAAGAACTTCGCATGGGTTCATTGTTTTAGGAAGTCTTCGCGATATACATAATAGTTCTGAAAATAGATCATCTCCATCGATATCTTTGTTAACGTTATGCTTTAAGGCCTTTGCAAAATTTTGACACTGTAACCGAATTTGATTTTCATTTTTAAATTTTAAATTGTAAATGTCATAAAGAAATCCAAATAATATACAATATTATTCCATCTGCGAAAAACGGTCCTGGATTGCATTTATAGCTTTATCTAAAACCGGAAAATAAAACGTTACTTTGTTTGGTTTTCGCGTCTGTAACTGGGTTATCTTCTGCCTCGAAACCAAATTGTCTTTTAATTTTTCGCTGCCTAACAGGTACACTTGGAAAATCCGTTTCCACTTCGAGCTCTGTCGCAAGAACTTTAGCATCTGCCAATTTTTGTTCGTAGCTTTCAGTCTAATAGAAAATCTTTAGTATTTTTGAGCTGTTGCGTACACGAAAATATGTCGGCATTCTTACTTTGTAATAATTTGCTAGTGACGTTAATTTCGAAAAGGATATTGTACCACGTTACGAGTGATACTAAGAATTTAAATGAACTTATTCCATCAGCAATGCCCTTCGCTTCAACGCGTGTCTTATTCCCACTGTAAGCTGAAAGGTTTGGGTCTTCGAAAATCTCAATAAGTGCATCGTATATTTTGGATATTTGAAATCGCAAAGGCTTCATTGCATCAATGCGACTCTCCCAACGTGTTTCACTTAGAGGCTTTACAGTTAACTCTGTTATATTTTTTTTAAGAATTTGCCAACGTTTTGTCGAACCAGCGAAAAAATTGTATATTTGTTGAACCATATTAAAGAAATTTGTAGCTTCTAGACAACAGCTTGCAGCATCATTGACAACTAAGTTTAAAGAATGGGCGCTGCAAGGAACAAAAAAGGCTCGTGGGTTTATATCCAGTATTTTCCGTTGAACACCATTTATTTGTCCTTTCATGTTACTCCCGTTGTCGTATCCCTGACCTCGTAAGTTAACAATCTGTAATCCCATTTCTTCAAGTTGATCGATGATTGTTTTCGATATAAAAGCACCAGTTGTTTCCTCCAGTGGAACAAACCCAAGGAAATGCTCTCTTATGACTACTTTGGGTTGTTGCATTTCCAGACTAATTATATCGACAAACCTGACTACAATAGTCATTTGCTCTATGTGGCTGACATCGGGGGTACAATCAAGGATAATTGAATAATATTTCGCTAATTTAGCCTTGTTTACAATTTTTTCTCTAATGGCTGGAGATAGCAGCTGTATTAATTCATTTTGAATATCTTTGCCAAGGTAATGGACAAGCAATTTGCCATCTTTAATTTTTCGCAAATGTTCATTCATCACAGGATCGAATAATGCAAGATATTCAATGAATTTTAAGAAGTTGCCGTTATTAGGGTCAAATAATTTATCGGTTGAACCCCGAAAAGCCAAATTTTGTTCACCAAGCGTTCTTACCAAAGCTATTAAACGATGTAAGATTTGTTTCCAATAGCCTTCTTCCTGGTTTACTTTGTTTTGGAGGGCAGAGTCAATCGTTTTATTTTCCCGCAGACGTAGCTCAAGTTCTCGCCACATATGATAGTTATCAATATGGTTTGCATTGCGTTCATGTGAAGAGAGGATTTTACTTAGATTTTTCCAATCATTACATCCTTCACGACTTAGAGATGTTTCTCGTTTATTGCTGAATAACTTGCAGCAAAAACATACAACTGAATTATTTGATGGAGTATAAACCAACCATTGTCTGGATACTTCTTCTCCATTGGGCATTTGTCCCTTAAAGTGAACTGTAGTAAACCTGCGGTGATGTTGTCTTTGGGGAATCGACTATCTATATTTTGGCGAGGACCGCGTGAGATAATAATTTGGCGCATATTATCATTTATCGAAACAGGCCAAGTACCAGGATCTCCATAATCAATAGACGCTGTTTCCTCATTGTGAACAGATTGTAACGCTTCTATCACCGAAGTCACTGTTTCCTCTTTGCTTGACGATTGTTTTTCAGTGGCTGGTGGGGTAGTCAAAGTACTGCATTCAAGTATTTCCGGTTAATTATCTTTTCTTAAAAACCCCATAAGTGAGTTTTTAAGTTTAGCGACTTCTTTTTCATTTTCCGCTTTGCGCTTCCGGTATTGCGATCCAGGTGGTTTCTTTGATTTATTAGCTCCATCCATTGCTCCAAAATGTTGGATGTTCTATAAAAAATATGGGCAAGTATTATTTTTTTACTTTTACGATATCTGTATCAACCAGGAATAGTGACACAACATAATATTTTATTCTTAGAATTGCATTAGATGCCTTTTTTCCAGTAAAATTCGTAAATTTATCCCATCAAATTTGTACATAATTATCGAATAGAATTTATACTTTGTCGAATACAATTCATAACTTGTCGAATGAAATTCATGACCTTTTCAAATCAAAATATTTTTTTTAAAGAATTATGTAGCCTTTTCGAATCAAATTTAAAATTTTAAGAAATTAATTAAAAAAAAAATGTTCGCGAATTTCATTCGAAAAAAAACTGCACACTAAATTTAAGTTGGGGATTTTGTTTCGACATACATCAAGATCCGGTGTAAGGTATGTACATATGAGGCAAATTACGAACATTTAACTGAATGGATTTTACTTGCACATTTTGAAAATTGTTTCCGATTTTATGTATATGTAATCACTTTTATTGGATAACATGTTTATGTATATCATAGTTATTTAAACTTAGAAATGGAAAATGTTGAGTTGTGTCAATATTGACGCCCTTAGGTGATATTTGATTAAATTTAAAATTAGAATAATACTTACTTTAACTATGTAGTATTGTAATGATGGTTATTACTTAAATCTCGTTTCAATAAAAAAGGAGCGAATTTATTAAAACCAGCAAACCTCTTTTACCAAAATTCTGCACATGCATTATTTGATCAACGATTTTGTTCGAATTTTTAAACAAAATATCGTCGACTCTCGGTCCTTTGATAATATTTAAGGCGCGATAAACATGTTCATGATGCTTGCAAAAGTTTTCCTGGCCCACTTGAAACTATTTTGCGCGCGTAATGCAATTTGTATGCGCCCGAGTCTCGTATTGATAAAGCAAACCAAACATAGAAATCAAATTTAGAAGAGCATCATCAACACAATTCTCGGGCGCATACAATTATCATTTCCCGCGCATAATATGTAGGTACCGCTTTAAATACCGAGTGTTATACACTGGGAGACATTCCAATAAGAAAAGCCTTTGATTATAAAACGCCTGCATCTTAGCTACTCGTATATTCAAATTCAAAGAAATGTACGGCTTGAAAGTTAATGATTATTTCAAATATTATAAGATGTGTGATATTTGTCTTCGCCGTAAATTTTTTTACGCCCATGAGCGTGGCGCCCCTGAGTATTGTATTCTTGAGCTTGGCGCCCCTGAGCTTTACGTCCCTGAGCGTGGTGCCCCTGATTTCGGCGCCCCTGAGCGTGGCGCCCTAGGCGACCGCCTACTTTCGCCTATCGACGCGCCGGCCCTGCTTAGATTATTATTAATGCTCATTTGTAAACAAACTTAAGTGATACTGAGACAAGAGCGTTGAATTGATCAGTCTTAGTTTTACAATTGGCTAGCTTAGTGATTAATTCCATTGACAGTTCCAACATCTCTTCGATAGTAAACAAACTTTCGGAATTATTATTTTGTGGAACAGATCTTAATACGTTAGAGTATAAAGGCATAGTTGGAAGTGTCGGGACAAAGTTATTAGCCGGTTGGTTGAACGAAACTCGATTGTTCGGTAGAGACGGGAAAAAATTTGAGTTAGAAGGCACATCGAATTGTTTAGAAGCACCTTTTTTGTTAGTCCGGGTTTGATTTCTTGTTCGCTGCCGAGCTAAGTATTCAATTCGCGTTTCGCAGGATCGCTCGTTTGCCATGTGATTATTTCCGCAATGGAAACATTTAAAAGATTTTTTCATTTCTTCGGTTGGCAATTTCGCGATTGGGCAGTTGATATTAGAGTGATTCGCACCGCAAAGTAAACAATTAGGTGGAAGGTGGCAGTTCGAAGACCCGTGGCCCCAATTTTGACAATTCCGACATTGTGTCGGACCCGTTCGCGAACGAGAGTAGAAATTCCAGTAGACTTTAGTGTGTTGTATATCTTTAATACATTGTAATTGTGGAAGTTTGATAGAACCGCGTTCGAAATAGAGAATGTAATAAGTTTCGTCGTTATATTTCCTTGACCTTGGATGGAACTTTTTTAAATCGAGACACGGCAAATTGAAGTCAGTTTTCAATAGTTCTAGGAGTGACTCGCAGTCCATATCGTGTAGGCCAGATAGCACGAATTTCAAAGGTCTTTTATCGGTGCGGCGGTGAGTGAAAAATTGACAGTTCTTGCTAACGAGATACTGCTGCGTACGTTCAAAATCTTCATCGCTGTCTAGGAATAGCTTGTGTCCAGCGGCCGTATATTGGATGTGGTAAGTATTAATGTTGAGGTTATCCATTACGACATCGATCGAATCACGATCTATTTTGGGGAATACGATAGGTGGAATTTTTACCTTTTTGGGAACAGTCGTCGCGGTCGTTGAATTGTTTGCCAGGTCGACATCGGACAAGTTAGCCGGGAGATTCGCTAGCAGTTGAAAGGAGTTTTGGTTAGAGGCCATCGTGGTCGCTTCGCTTCGGATAAGTTTCAACTTATTCCTTAGTTCACATTCCCGGGAAGCATCTTCCCTCAGGCGTTTTCGTGCACTTCCACTTTCGGACACCGTGAAAATTTATTTGTTCGATATAAAGGATATAAATCAATAAACTGTAGATTTTAGACAAAATTGGTGATAGCTAAATGATTAAGACGATCCGCACTCTCTGAATGACAGATTGTGAATGTTCATTGTTTTCATGATCGCTTTACATTAAGTTGAAATTTTGTTTTCGTGATACTAACGACCAGTGTTTCGTAAAATAGATGAAGTCTGTATTATTTTAAGGATGGGAAGGTTTATTTACTATGAACTAATTCATCATGGTAATGAAAAAAAGTCTATACTCCTAGTTCATTAGTATTATGGTGATTTTTTTTTCAGTGTATGGTAAGAACCCGCAGTGTATCTATTAATCCTATAGATTTTTTTTTTTTCGTAGAGCGAAAGGATATAATAACTTTTTCATGAAGAAGCACCCCCGACTATATAGAATATGTATATTCAGGGTGTCCCGCATTAGGTGGTCAATACTGTAAGGGTTAATAGCACAACTTATTTCAGCGAAAAAATTACCAATACAATCGGATTTTTTAACCGTTACCTTGTTATCATTCTTTCCGTGGAAGTCATCGAAAATCTTGACTTGTCATGCAAAACATAATTTGCAGCCCTCCTGATGACTTAATCCAAAATTTGATTTCAGTTTCGGAAACTACATAAAATTTCACAAGAACTGAAGTTTTTTATGTTGCCAAGATTATCGCCACTTTCAAGATACAGTTACTCAAACTTAATAGAAATTTTATAGCATATTTTTCATAGAAAATTCAAACAGTAATTTCATAACGGTGCTTTATACGCAAAACTCTGCAAAGTTGATAACAGTTGCTTCAACATGTTAGCTTTCCAACGATATATCACTTTTCATATTTACATTGCAAAATTTTAGGGAAACACGCATTGAATAGTAAAAATCAAGGCTTCAGTGGAATCGCTGACAGGTTTCCCTTTACTCAAAAAAAGACAAACAAAGGCTATTATAATTCGGGATAGAATCTCGCTACATTATTTTGGCCAGAACTGTAAGATACAGTCAAACCTGTCTAATCGGACCACTGACGGGTCCGATCAAATTCGGTCCGATTAGCAGGTGGTCCGATTACTAAGGTATGCCAGAAAAGTATAAAAAATTAAGAAAATCATTTTTAAACGTTGCTGTGAAATTTAGACGACTTATTCATGAACACTGGGCCTGTAAACGTCACTTAATGTTTTGAAACCGCCCAACACCGTAACTGCTTTGTGATTTTTTTAATTAGCTTCCTTATTATAAATCCACACACACAGTTCCACCGAAATATCGAATATTCATCAATAGTTCACAAAGCATTAAATGGATTTCCATTTCCTAATATGCGGATCAGGGTTCAATCAATCCTCGAATCCTTTTGTTCTCAGGCGTTTTGTATAACTTGCCCTTTAACTTCACTGGCATCTTCTTGTCGCAAAAACTCCAGAATTCTCCCGCCCCTTAATCCACTCGACACTGATGGAATGGTTGATGCCATCTACGAAATTTCAAGTCGCCGCCATGGCGAATAATATAGCTCATTGTAATCGGAACTTAAGTGAATGTATTAAAAAAATGTCTTAAGGTTTGTGTTCGTAGAGACGACTCATGGGATCATCGCTCAGCGATCGAAGTGAAACCACCGGTTTTGAGCACTATATGGGTATATTTTCTATACAGACATGTTCCTTTAGTCCATAGTCGATCCTAGGAAAGGAGAACCATTCAAAAAATATTTAAATACGGCTCGAAATTGGATGTAAAAGTACGATCGCTGAGCGATGATCCCATGAGTCGTCTCTACGAACACAAACCTTTAGACTTGTTTGCCTGTATGGGAACTAGGAAGTACTCTGTAAAATAAATTGTCTGTTGGTGAGTGTGGTGAAATTTACCTCGTACTGCTCCAGGCAAATAAAGTTATCAATTTGTAGTTTTGGTCCGATTTTGGAGATTTAACCAGTGGTTGGTCCGATTGTGAAGGTTTGTCTAGTACTGATCCATCCAATTGGAGTCACCGATTGTGGTCCATGGTCCGATTAAGGGGTGGTCCGTTTACAAAGGTTATTTTGTATGAAAAACCAAATAAAATTGACCGAGGGTGGTCCAATTAGAAGGTGGTCCGATTATAGAGTGGTCCGATTAACAGGTTTGACTGTATTTGAAATTTTGTACATTCTTTGGCAAATGCAACGGTACTAATAACAGTTAAAACTTAAACAAGATCTTATCAGCTTTTTGTTGAGGCAATGAGATCAGCATCACGCTCAGCAGTGTTATTTATCCCCATAAATGGGTACTCGTTTAACATCTGAGTGAGATCCGTCACAAGCTCGTGAGTTCGAAAAACACCATGAACCACGGTGAAATTCGAACTTATGACCCTGTGCACCGAAGGTGCGCGCACTAACCGCTACACCAGCCAGACCTTATTTTTAGACCAATTAAATATGGTGGACAACCAATTCTCCGAACACCCTGTATATAATCAGCATGACGAGGGGTGTTGGGCGATGTCTTTCTGTCTGTTGCTACGCGTTTTACTCGGCCATTTTAACACCTTTGAAGCCGAACTTTTGCACCCTTGTTTTTTTGTTGTTGCAGGCAGTATGTACGTTGAATCGCTAAAATAGGACAATGGGGTCATGGGGCTGCCATACAAACCCAACCGCCCAAATTAGGTTCTTCAAACAAAAACTTTTTAATGTGTGCACCAATTTGAACCAAACTTCACAAAACATATGTAAGAACAGTTGGAATCGGACCATGGAGTCATGGGGCTGCCATACAAAACTGAAGAAAAAGGAGAACTAAGTTAATCACTCATTACGTCGAATTTCTATCATGAGCTAAATGCGTTAACAAACTGAAGAATTAATGTACTCGTAATTACAAAATGTACTAAAGTTTACGGAGCATTATTCCAACCTAGTCAAAAAAGCTTCTCAGCTTTCTGGTTTCGTTTTGCGTAGCACATCTAATTTTAAATCGGAACGTTCCGCTTTGAACTTATTTGTCTCTCTGGTCAGAAGCACCTTAGAGTATGCTTCAGTCGTATGGTCTCCTACTCCAACGACGGGAGCTTCTTCATCGGGGGCATCTGACGACCATTCCAGTCCCACAGTGATCGGATTCGGTTTCGTAGAAGAGTCCGTACAACGAAAATTTACTAAGTCGCTGTTCTTTAAACTTAAAATTCCGTACCGCTCTTACCCCAATCGATTGGAATTCCTAAAGTTGTTGTCGTTGAGCGATAGAAGAAAATACATACCTAGATTTGAGCTTTTTGTTCAAAAGTTGCCGAGGTCATCTTTCTTCATCTCTTTCCAACGACATTAATTTTCGAGTATCAACTTACAACACACGATCGTTGGCCATTTTTGAGCATCCCTTCAGACAACTTTCTGTTTACATGAACTCGCCTCTGATAAGGTCCATGCGTTATTATGACAGGCTTGAGGCTTGGTCCCTTACCCAATTCCTTACATTCTTTAAAGTGACTTGTTTTAAGTAAAATCACATTAAGCAGCCTAACCTAACAAGTTGACTGTATATACCTGTTTTTTATATCTAACTTATAATTTCAAGAATGTATTTATTAATTTCCATACCCTTCATCAATTTATTATTAATTCTTTCCTTTCTTTTTTGTTCTATTTTTTTTTTTATATTTCTTATCTTCATTACTGGAATTATGTAAATTAGTACTACTGTGTTAGACTTGTTGAATATTGATCTTAATGTTACTTTTTAGGGAACGGAGTTTTCCGTTTTTAGCGACATTAAAATGTGTTAAGCGGCGTCGTCGCTACGATTGATAGCTATTTTTTGACGATTTTTTTAACCTGTTCCGCAACGAAATTTTGCTGGGAAGCTCGGAAATCGTGTTCAGCACCCTTAAAAACATAACAAAAACAAAGAAACAAATTTTTCCGTCACATTTTGCAATCTCATGAACTAGGTTTATCACATGCTTACTACAGTATAAGTCGTATACACAATTGTTTATTTTTCCCAAAAATGTAGCATTCACGGACACGTAGATATCGACAGATATTTTCCGATTTGTTTATATCTTATATTTAAAACTGACCTTTCAGATTAAGAAATGGACAAGTTTTTTGATAGGTCAAAATGAAAAACCAATTTAACAACGCGCTATATCTCGCAAGTGGTACATCTTTTGTTTTGTTGACTATACTACTACGAAATCGTATCTAAAAATGCGCAAAAATATAAATATGTTCCGACCGACTTTTCAATTTTGCAAAAGGCATGCATTCTTTTGAATTAGTACAAATTAGTATTCATATACGCAATTAATACCATGAAACAAATTTATATACCTTGCCAGCCTAATTCAGGGAGGTTAGATGAACTTAGCTATAGAATTAATTCCTGATTTATGTCCAATGTCAAACTACGGAAAATGATATGTTTTGTATACTTTCGCTCAAAGAGTGAAAGGATATAATTAACTTGAAGATGAAGTTTGTAACGCATTGAAGGAATCATCTCCGACCATATTAAAAGTATTATGATCAGTATGACTGATCGTTTTCGATCGCTTTACTAGGCGGATATTAAAGCCAGCAAGCTGAAATTTAGCACACGTTATTATTATTGTTGCAGGCGGTTTGTATGTTTGAATCACCGAAATTGGATCACCGGGTCATAGGGCTGCCATGCAAACCTTGCCCCCAAATTAGGTTATTTAAAACCAACCAAACCTCACACAACTTATATGAAAAGGAAAGAAAAACACTGGGTGGAGGATTAAACACAAGTCATAGGTACCTCCGAAAAAAACTTTTAGCCCGAGGAGAGTGAAGGGTCTCTTAATTTCAGCTGCGCCCGGAATTAGCCTCGCTCTTGTTTTCAATCTTATATGCATGCATTGAGAAACAACCGAAACAAACGACAACCAATTCCATACTTTTTTTCTTTTACCAATTTAACAAAAGTAAGTAGTCTGGCTGGTCTAGCGGTTAGTGCGCGCACCTTCAGTGCACAGGGTCATGAGTTCGAATCTCACCGTATTCCATGGTGTTTTTCGAACTCACGAGCTTGTGACGGACTATGATCTCACTCAGATGTTAAACGAGGACCCATTTATGGGGATAAATAACACTGCTGAGCGTGATGCTGATCTCATTACCTCAACAAAAAGCAGATAAGATCTTGGAAATAGGATGTCACTAACACATCCTGCGGCCTTAGTCCAATGTTGGATTGTCGCGCCTGTTATTTATTTTATTTAATTTAACAAAAAAAAAAAACTCACTGAACTGAGTGTGATTTATTGACAATTTGGTGTCTCAGCATTCTGTACAATTTTTTTTATAGATACTACAACAATGAAAATTGACCGAAAAGTAAACTTTCTCATTGATTTTTGACTGTAAAATTTATTTCTGTTACTTTTGGTATCGTCATCCTGTTCCCACAGCGAGGCATTAATATTGTACTCATAAAATTTATTGAAAAGTTTCAAGATAAATTCACATTTCACGCAACAATATCCGGGATGTTCCATAACATTTGCATTATACTTCTTATTGTTAACAAAAGTGATTTGTCTCTTCTTGTATTACGGGGGCTATTCCAAAAGATGTTTTCGGGATGTACACAAATGCAGCGCAACAGAAGATGGTAAAATCCAACATAAATCCGTGTATATTCCGTGTTGCGTCACATCGGAGCGATACACTTACTGAACACAATTGTTCATGTTTATTATTCAACACATCTAAGTTATTGGACTGTGTAAATCTGAATTCTTCGCGTTCTTTTAGGCTACTGTTTTATGCTATACTACACTTCACGTAACGTATAAAGATCGAAAAAAGAATATAAAAAGGCGTTTCAGGGTTTGGCATGTTTATTGTTTGTTAGAGCTAATCAATCCTATTGATGCACACACAGATACGGCTCCCAGTATTTAGAGGACTAGGATGATACAAAATTGTATAAAATTATATCGCGATGAGTGAATATCTTATCTTTATCTTTCGATTCAGTGTTATTTATTTAAAAATATTTGGAGATCAGTCAATGTAATTGAATGATGATGTTGATTAATTTGCAACAATTTTAGCCTCTAAGTATTGGCTTTGGACCCATCAAACTAAGTTTATGAAGTGAATTTTAACCATAGAAATTATGAGCTTGGAATAAGGCTTACCCTCTTAAATAGTGTCCCAATATTTAAGTAAACT
This sequence comes from Microchrysa polita, assembly GCA_949715475.1. NCBI lineage: Eukaryota > Metazoa > Arthropoda > Insecta > Diptera > Stratiomyidae > Microchrysa > Microchrysa polita. The sequence goes on along the minus strand of OX454417.1, from coordinate 36,270,547 downwards.
TTTTGGGTCTAAATTGTATTTTTCATTGGTGTATTAATTACCTATCCCTCTAAATTTAGTAGATCTATTCGTCGAATTTTTAATGATTGATATTTAGAATTATCAAATTTGGACAATCCACAATCTGACAGCTATATTTGTAAAACGACTGGCTTGAGAAATTTCAAAAACTGACGGAAAAAAAGCTAAAATAAGAAAAAAAAACATATTTAAAAAGTTTACTCAAATGTCGGAGCCATTTTTTCTTCATTTAGTTTCCTATTACCTAATTGATATGCTTGCAGTGGCTAATTCGGTAGGCACAGAAAAATGACACTCGGTATTTATATAGTCCATTACATTTAAAGCTGTTAGTCCTGGTGACAAAGGGTCAACAGCTTAGCCTTTCGAATAGAATGATGTTGAATTTTATTAACTTCTCAGAAATATCCTTTTTTCTATCGATTAAATATTACGTCCTCAAAAAGGTTATAAATGTTTCAGAATCCATAAAATGATGAAACATAAAAAATTTGGGATATAGGAGAACGAAAATGTTAGGGTCTCGCTAAGCGATAGATTTATATTTTGAAAACGCTAGATTGCAGGATCTCATACCAATATCGATTGATGACATTCACACGTAGGTATCCCAGTTTCAAATTAATGGCCGAAAAATTACGAATATTATAACACTACTAATATATTAATAATATATTAGTCTTCGAGACTATAGTTTGAGCAGCATAACATTTCTTGTTGTGCTAGGAGTCTTAACTCGTTTGAAAAATTTTACATATAACACAGCGATTTTAATATGGAGGTATGGTACTGTAGTAAGAATTGTTTTTTACCCTGGTCATCATAGTGGTTCCATTCTCCATTAATTCAGTGGGCGTTCCGAAGGATCCCATTAAAATTCGTGATCACCGTTGCATACGAACCAACTGCACGTGTCCTTCACTTCCTGTTTGAAACAGCACTACATATCTAAGTATAGTTATCGATAGACATTTGCGTTAGGACGAGCACATTTCTTATTTGTGCTCTCGCCTAAGGAAAACCATCTATAAATTTGTAGAGCTAAGAAGAATTCTAACACCAAATAGGATACGTATGGACTTTCTAGCTTTAATCCAGGCGTTAATATATTACGATATTCTCAGCTGGGGGAGTGGCTATACGCATATTCAAACAAGTTGTAATTCAACATAAGAAAATAATTAAACAAGACCGAGTTCTAATCGTGCGAATAGCACGATGAGTGTATACCCTATCCTATACCCGTGTACAGACCTAGAAAACATACAAAACCCAACATTTCAATTTTCATGTTTTTTGTAGGGGAGGGAGGATATAGATGGGTCGGACCCGGCACATCTTTAACATCTTATCAAGGCATCCGACAGCTACCATTTGATACTAATTTGAAGTTCTTCGCGACATTCTATCAACAGATATGGCTGAATATAACTTTGTAGGGGAAGTAGGGGTAGGGGAGGGGTAATTTGTATGGGAGGTAGGGAAACCGATTGGTCCGATTTGGCCCATTTTCAAGGTTTTATCAAAACAAAAATCCGACCATCTTATGGGTATAGGGTATACACATGGTTGAAAAACCCAATCAGGTATCCGTCCATCCTTTTGTATAAAGAAATTCGTATATTAAACATAAAACAAAGTTACAAATACAAAGTCTTAAAATATATATGCACCCGGCAATTTGAGTTTCCTCCATAAAGAGGTAACATTTTGAATCGCGTAGACGAGCAAAGAGATTAATTATCGAGCCAAAATGCACAACGAGTATGGCGGCTAATCACATTTTTTATTCAGGGCCCCGATTGCACAACATTCTCGCCAGAAATATCCTCGATATTGTAAATTTCAAAAAAATCTGAAAAGCAGTAAGAAATTATCTATGGAGAACCAATAATGAATTAACACAGAGCAAAAACTGTTGGCATTAATTTGAAATTAATTTGAGAGCATAACTTATCATTATTCGGGAATCATATAGTTTTCATTTTTTTAGTGTGTGCATAGTACGTGTGAGCATCTAGATGTGGTCTTACGGCAACTGCCTCTACGGGGCGGACCACACCCGTTTTCTCATTTCAAAACGGCCAAAAGCTGCCAATATGCCTTCCTGGCAAGAGCCCCGGCAGGAGCCCTGAAGGTTCGATGCAGGAACGATATATGTGTTTTTTCGTCATATTTACAATTTTACTAATTCGCGCCGGTGTTGAAACAAATCCAGGCCCAGAGGTATGGATTTGTAGTGTCTGCAACCAACGAATCAGTTCGAATGCCAGATCAGTGCAGTGTAATTGCTGCAGGGAATGGGTTCACTTTAGGTGTTCGGGGTTACGAAGACAAGGTCAACACTCCTTAGCATATGTTGCGGCAGGTTGTATAAATTCCGGGCAACCCAGGGCTGCTCCCAGCCCACCTTCTCCACCACTGCCCTCTACACCGCCAAACAATGTGATAAGGAATGCCAGACCCAGTCTTACGCCTGACCCTCCTCCTCCAGCAGTTTTCACTGCACTATCTATATTACAGTTTAACTGTAATGGCATCCACCGAAAAATCGCTGAGATCACACACTTCTTGAGTTCCAACAGAATTCTCATCGCCGCCATCCAAGAGACGATGCCTCACGCAAACTCGTCTCTAAGCGTCCATAGCGTCCACGTTACACTGCGGAAAGATCGACCGGCCGCCACGGATGATTCTCACCCTGGAGGTGGACTTGCCTTCCTAAAACACAAGTCCGTACATTACTGTGTATTAGATGTAGTTGCTGACGGTACGGCGGAAATTCAAGCCATCTCAGTTCCATCAGGGAGTACTAATATCGAAATTTTTAAAATATATGTACCACCTCATTCTAGTTGCCCTTCAGGCTACCGTTTCGATATTGGTCCTCTCCTTTCCGGAGAGCACAGGGTCATCCTTGGCGACTTTAATGCGCACCATGAGCTCTGGCATTCGGACCTCAACAGCAATGCCAGGGGTATAACTATCGCCGAATCACTTGACGCCTCAGAATTCTGTTCCCTCAATGAAGACTCGCCGACTAGAGTCGTTGGCACTTGCAGTAGTTCTCCTGACATAACTATTGTCAGTGCCAGCCTAATCGCTGCTTCCCGATGGGAAGTACGTACCACCCTCAGATCAGATCACCTCCCAATCATTATAAAAATTGACAAACCAGTGAACATGACTAAGTCTGAGAAGCGAACGTTTGTCAATCACGAGAAAGCCGATTGGGATGGTTTCAAAGCTTACTCGTCGGCGAAGTTCATCGAGCTACCATCACCTACCAACATTCATAAGGCCGAGAAAAATATTAGGAACGTCATTACCACAGCCGCGGCACGTTTTATTCCTGCAGGACGTATCCCGAAAGTTCGGCCTAACTTCCCCACTAGTGCCGCCAGATTAGCAGATGAACGTGATCAAATCAGAAGCGCTCACCCTGATGATCCCAGAATTCAGAGGCTTAACTCCGAAATTGACCGACAAGTTAAAGACTATAGGAGGGCGAAATGGAATCAGCACCTCGATGAATGTAACCTCAATGAAGGTGTCAGCAAATTATGGTCTACCGTCCGCGCCCTTTCCAATCCTCGGAAAGAAAAGGGCAACAACGCCATTGAATTTGGCAACACAAAAACCTGCGATCCTCTTCAGTGTCCTAGCCTGTGCAATAAACAATTTATTGAACATCCCAAGTCTGACGGCCTCAAGCGCAAAATTAGAAGACGGATTCGCAGCCGGAATGTTAACACCATACCATCTTTTACAGCGGACCAGGTTAAATAAGTCATCGAGAATGCTAAAAACTCCAAGGCCCTCAGACCAGATGGCATTTCGATGACCATGTTGAAACATCTCGACCTTCCAGCCATTGAGTATCTCACGGCCGCCTTTAACTGGTCGATGTCCACGCTTGCCATCCCTGAAATCTGGAAAACAGGTAGAATTGTTCCCTGTCTCAAGTCAGGGAAGAGCGCAAATCTCGCCCAACTAACAATTTCGCTCTGATAACACTCTACAAGAGTCTTACAAGAACAAGCATCAAGACACCAACTCTTGAAATTTAACTCTTAAAGGGTACTATAAGATCCTTATAAAAATCTTATAAGTATTAAATGACACACTTTCCAAGAGTTATTTTGATCTTGTAGCAAGAGTTAAAATCTCATTATAGGAGATACACATGTCTTATTAGAAGGCTTTTAGGCTTCTTATTAAAGTGGAAATTTATTCTTGTAAGAGTCTCAAAAAAATACTATACACTTGTTATGAGACGCAAGCTCTTCTAATAGGTGTAGCGAAAAAGAGTGCGCACGATATTGCCACATTCGCTATCCTTTTTTGTCAAACATAAGTAGATATTACGAGAACGACTATTAATGTCATGTGTTATTATTTCGACCTCAGCTAAAATGAAAATTTTTCACGCTGATAATTGCTTCGCAAAACTTAGTTTTTTCTAGAAATATGGATCGACATTTTAATGCGATTAAAATTTTATCGTTGAATATGGCTATTTTGCTTCGAAAAATAGCAAAGCCCCCTAAAAATAATCTACTTTTGTTAATTTTGGAGGAAACATAATATTTTTCTACTGTTGATAACTAGTATAAAACTTCATTGAATATTTTTTTTTCAACTTCAACATTGACTATAATTTAAATTTTGTCATAGACATACACATAATAACTCTTTAATTCAAATTGTTATTTTCCTCAAAACCACGGCCTAGTATGAAAAATATGGCAGCCATTGATGAAATCTTCATACAAAGCTAAAATTCTAATAACAAGAGGGCGGCTCTTTTTACTATACTTAAATTCTAATTACAAGAGGGCGGCTCTTTTTACTAGAATGAAATTCTTATTGCAAGAGGGCGGCTCTTTTTATTAGACCGAAATTCTTATTGCAAGAGAGTGACTCTTTTTATAATAGCTAAAGTCCCTCTATCAGAGTTTATTTCTCTTTAATAAAGCTTAACTCTTCTGATGGGACTTAAAGACATACAACAAGCGCCTAAGTCTCAGTATAAGCTATCCCTATAATTTGACGTTTGATTATTTCTGTCGTGGTATGATAAAAAGTGTATCGCATTTTTATAAATCCAACGGAGAAAGGGTTCGGTGGGTGATTCTTATAGTATTTTTGTGTTTTGTTTGCTAAATGCGCTCATTGTCTGAACCATTTATCTCGATGGTGTTATCTCATTTTCACTAAGGTCAGGGTGAAAACAATTCGAGGTGTCCCGATTTGATTTTTTGTGGTTTATTGAATCAGCTTGGTACCTTTTGTGAAGACATCAAGGAATGAGTTTGAAGTGAGAATTCACGTTGCCCATAACAATCCTTAGCCCGGGAGGATCATCACTCTTAAATTCTAGTATAATTTTGTCTAACCTTTCGCCGAAATGCAGACGATCAAAAGACGATTCAAAAGACAGACTTGACATATTATATGGTTAGCTCCTTTGAAATCAATCGTGTACTCACAACACTGTTCTTATATGTGTTTAGTATACCTTTCTTATATAAATATTAAAAGAAGTCGTTAAAGACTTAAGTATTTATAAAGCTCTCATCATAAGAGTCGTAATAATAAACTTCTTGAAAGAATATTTTTATAAGAGTTTAAGCCTTAAAGAGTTAAACTCCCACTAAAAAGTCTTTATTAGAGTTCATGACAACAAAATATGAACTTGTAACAGGAATACAACTCTACAAGAGTAATCATCTTATAATAAATGTACTTAAAGAGTTTATTTGAATTCTGCTACTAGAGCTAAATTACAAGAGTGGCGAGAGCCTTACTAGAGTCTTATGAGAGCTTTTTCCAGTTCACAAGAGCTAAATTCTCAAGAGTTTGTTAGTTGGGCGGGGAATCCTACCGCCCCATTAAGATACTTTCTCCTGTCGCAAAGACGCTGGAGGCCCTTATTCACCCCACTCTTGTTGCACATGCGAAGCTAGAACCTCACCAGCATGGCTTCAGGAAGATGCATAGTACCACCACTGCCCTCGATGCGATCACTACACGCATTCGTGATGGGGTAAATCAACGCAGTCGTTGTCACAGAACTATTCTGGTGGCAGTAGACCTAGCAAGTGCATTCGATAAGGTCAATCATTCAATGCTCTTAGCAAACTTGTTGAATATGCATCTTCCTGCACAAGAGATCCGTTAGATTGCCAAATTATCTAGCTGGTCGGCACTCCTTCACCGAGTTTCGAGGCAAACGTTTTAAGCTTAGGAAAATCAAATTAGGTGTTCCACAGGGAGGGGTACTCTCCCCCACTCTGTTCAACATCTACATGTCCGGCCTTCCCACACCACCTGAAGGAATCGAGGTGATTTCCTATGCTGACGATTGCACCGTACTCGCCACATGGAATGATAAGAATGAAATGCGCCTCCGAATTAATCGCTATCTAGGACGATTACAGGCATTTTTCCAAAGCCGAAACCTCACCATCTCTGCGTCCAAATCCTCTGCGACTTTTCTAACCACTTGGTGGGAGGACATCAGATGGGAGATGGATATACGTATTGGCAACAATTCTGTTCCTACTGTTAAAAACCCCAAAATTCTCGGGCTTCACCTAGAGAACATGATGACGTCTGCGAATCATGCAGCTTTAGTCTGTGAAAAAATGCGCAGTAGGAACAACATCCTAAAAGCTCTAGCTGGTAGCACCTGGGGCAGAGATAAAGAAACCATGCTAGCTACTTATAAAGCGGTGGGTCGAGCGGCCGCTGATTATGCAGCCCCAGTTTGGACACATAGTCTATGTGACACAAACTGGTCCAAAGTTCAGGTCTGCCAAAATGCCGCTCTACGCATCGCGACAGGTTGCCTTCTGATGTCTGCCCAGGATCACTTACATCAGGAGACAAAATTGATGCCAATACGTGATCACAATCTCCTACTCTCAAAACAGTATCTTGTTGGTTGCTACCGTGAGGATCATCCCAATAATCATCTCATGGACCGAATTTCTCCACCACGACATGTCAGGCGTGGTCTACGAGACCTTGAGATAGAGGTTCAGGGATACAAACGGGACCCTTACGATGAAGTTACATACCGAGCCGCCATTGCAGCGATCCACACTGAAGAAGTGAATCGGTCTATCGCGAGTTTAGGTGCGAATAGAGTCCTCTCAGAGCGCCCACCACCAATTTCGCCTGAGGAGATTAGGCTCCCGAGAGCCACTAGAGTAACACTAGCTCAACTTCGGTCGGGCTTTTGTTCACGCCTTAATTCGTACCTTTCTCGCATAAACCCGGACATCCAAAACATCTGTCCAAACTGCAATGGTACTCCTCATGATGTGGGTCACTTGTTTCAATGCCCCGCTGCGCCCACTGATCTTACCCCTATATTGCTGTGGGAAAACCCTATCGCAGCAGCTATGTTTTTGTCCTTAGACCTCACGGACACAAACATTGACGAACCATAAATCGTGCCCACATAGATGCACAGAGGTTTCACACCTTTCTGCACCGCTACAAGAAAAAGAAGAAAACTCAATGATATTATTAGGGTTCCTGGAAACATAGGGCTCCGAGCCGAGTTGCCCCTATTTTTAAACGATTTTCATCGCCAAAAACATGTAGAAATTAAGGGAATTGGGTCAGATCCTATTTATTTTTAAATATATTTTATGACATCCCTAAAAATACATTTTCAAGAGGTTTGGTTGAAATCGGTGCGCAAATAAAAAAGTTTTTCTTGGGTTTGTATGGCAGCCCCATGAGCAGATCGTTCGATTCAATCAATTTTCACATATATTTTGTGACATCGATAGGGATCCATTTATATGAAGTTTTGTTAAGATTGGTTCATAAACAAAAAGTTTTCATGGAAGACGTTAAATTGGGGGGCTAGGTTTGCATGGCAGCCCCATAACCAAGTGATCCAATTTCGGTGGTTGAAACATACAGACAGCTTGCAACAATAAAAAGAACATGTGAAAAATTTCAGCTAGGTTTAACACCTGCCGAACAACAGACGACAGACGGACATCGCCCAATCGACTGCCCATGTAATACTGATCATACACTTTTTGTGTGGCCGGCGATGCTTCCTTCAATGCTTTACAAACTTCATGATTAAGTTAATATATCCTTTCACTCTATGAGCGAAGGGTATAATGAATGGAATCGGACCATCGGGTCGTGGAGCCGTACGCCGTACAAACAGAAGTTACAGAGACGCCTGTAAAACTTAGCCCGAGGAGAGTGACCGCAACCGAAATTAACCTGGTTTTCTGAATTTTTTTTTTCTATTTTTAACTAATTGAGTAACGACTTTTGGGGACCAAGCAAAGTTGGGAAAGTACAGAACTGCCATCTTACAACAGTCGAATGTAAACGTGAACCAAACTAGTATTTGGTTCACAATATGGATCGTTTCACCGTCGCAGAACGCGTTAAAATTGTGAACGTGTTTTACCAAAATCGTGAATCTGCAGTGAATGCTTTTTGCGCCTAACGACCAAATTATGGGTGTTTTAATCGGCCTACCCAGCAGCACAATACGAAAATTCGAAAAAAACATGGGTCAGTTACAGACGTCCGGAACAACATTGGACAAGGCCGAATTACGACGCGAATCATGCGAAAAAGTAAATGAAAATTTCCTTAAAAGGATCGTGATGTTGCGTTTCACATTATAATGGCTTCGTCCAAACATTAAAATGAAATCAAAATAGTATCCAAATCTAAACGGCTTGCGTGTGTGTTTTTTTACTTCACTTTCCCAAAGTAAGAATAGATAATCCAATCTCATATACTGTTGTGTGAGTCAGAGTTGTATTTTCTACATATGTTTCTTCCTTCCTTAAATAGATAATGTACGTATGTACACTCCCAATCAATAGGATAGTTCCACTTGAAAAATGGCTGTATCTCGGTAAGTGATAACGGTATTTTCTTCAAACTTGATGAAAATATTTACAGTAGCCTGCCTGTTCTTTGAATAACAGGATGTCTCAAATCCGGAGTCCCGTTAGGATTTTCTTACGAGAATTCTTAAAAACAGTACAAATGGTGAAGTCAATAGGATAGTTCCAGTGGAAATAAAACATCAAATAACGGTAAGAAAGGATAATTTTACTTTGGAAAATGAAGCCGGTAATAAGAAGAATTTTATTTTAATAATTTGAGCTCAAAAATTTAATCTGGGATAGAATTGTATAGGTTTTAACGGTAAATTAAGTTGATTTCGTCCCGAGCTCCTCTAAACGTACGCCAAAGAGCTTCAGTGTTCTTAAACTATCGTCTAACGGTAAAGATCTTCCTCGTCATTAATTTTCACACTTTTATTGATGATATTTAGTTCTAGGAAGTATGAAGGTCTTTCCATAACCTTGATTAGTTGGTCTTCAAATCAATTTTCATCAGCCTTGCTTCATAATTGGAGTCATTATCTTGCAAAAATCTTATAGGAATGGCATGGAAAATGTCGGAAGTCTTAGGCAATACATTAGGAAGAATATCCTTAAAAGCCTGGGTACTCTGAGTACCCCTAATTTAAGAAAGCTCAGTAGTTCCATACCAAGATATTCAACCCCAATGGAGAAACTGTATGGATTGGACAAACGCGTTATTTTTACTGATGGAAAAGATTAAATCTCGTCGGTTCAGATGGATTTAGGTATTATTTCCACGATTTGAGCAAGAAGGAATTAATTCTGTAGACGCATTACTCAGAGTAAGAAATGTCGAAGTATGGGGTAGAATGTCTCTGTGTGGAATTATTGAGATTGTGGAAATTAGCGGTATTCACAACCTCCAGGCTTACAAAGAAATTTTGGGCAATATAGTTCTTAAAATAACCGACATTTGCCATTCAACTTCTTTGAGATTTTAACAAGATAATGGCGTCAGTCAAGGAGCAAGACTGATAAAAGATTTGATTCAAGACTAACTAATCAAGGTTTGGGAAAGACCTCCATACTTCCTAGATCTAAATACCATCAAAAATGTGTCGGGATGAATGACAACGAAGATCTATACCGTTAGACAATAGTTTAAGAACACTGAAGCTCTTATGCGAACGTTTAGAAGCGTTTTGGGCGAAATTAATTTAATTTACCGTTAAAACATATACAATTCTATCCCAAATTAATTTTTTGAGCTCTAATTACTTAAATAAAGTTCTTCTTATTACCAGCTTCATTTTCCAAACTAAAATTATCCTTTCTTACCGTTATTTGATGTTTTATTTCCACTGGAACTATCCTATTGTCTTCAACATTTGTACTGTTTTTAAGAATTCTCGTAAGAAAATCCTAACGGGACTCCGGATTTGAGACATCCTGTTATTCGAAGAACAGGCAGGCTACTGTAAATATTGGCACCAAGTTTGAAGAAAATACCGTTATCACTTACCGAAATACAGCCATTTTATAAGTGGAACTATCCTATTGATTGGGAGTGTATATGTAAACGATCTCTATGGATTTAGGTACCGCAGAAATCCATGAAGAATGACAAATCGTAATTCTTCCGATGTTAGAAACGGTAAAAATACAAAACGTCGTCCACCAATTTTGAAAATTAAAGCACCTAGAATATTATTGGGACTCTAGTGTTTCAGTGATAATTTCTAAAATCATCAAAAAAGACAGAAGTTAGCACTGCCGAATACGGAAAATTTTATTTATAGAAAAAATAGTTATTTTTTAAAAACTTAGCTCCACATTAGTTTTCACATGATTCGGGGTGCATTTAGCAGAATGGTTTGACCCACCTAGGATACTAGGCACTACTTAACATTCTACTCGGATTGTATGGACTTCGAAACACAAATAAGATAATAATTGGTACTTTGATCCTTCTGTCTGATCTTTCTAAAACCTCCGAGGAAGTACTAAAAAACGGATTGGGAACAATAATTGACATCCGCATTTCGTTCGATTTTTGAAAAAATCATTGTGAAGAATGTGGGTCGTCCTGGCAGCATCGATTTATTGTGCATAATCTATTGAGCATAAGACCGAATAGATTGACTTTATCGTAAATCCAGAAGAAAAATGACGGAAGTACAAACATTTTCATTTTTGCGTTAAGTATGCCATTAGATCTCAAATACATACTACATTTGCAAAAAAAAAATTTCTTTTGAAATCAATGTTAAGATACAAACACGAAATAATTTCACACACGACAATAGCTGAATGAAATTTTCAATTGCGATTTCCGACAAATCAACTCTTTTTCTGTATGTATGCTATTTACTTTCTCACGCCTTCGCCTCCAATTGATTGCAAGTATTTTCAAATTTGGAACACGGTTTACATTCTCCGGAATCCTCTTGGTTGAAGATATTTTAATCAATTATGTAAATTAAAATGAAATTCAATTATTGTGGAAAAGTCAAAGTAGTTAGTTTCTAAATATGTACAATTTCTCAAATAAAGCGATTGCAATTAAAATGACAAAAAAAAAAAACAAATCTAAATTTTAAGCGAAGGCGTATAGTGAAACTGCGAACCAGTTTCTTTCAAATATGTATGTTTAATTTCAAAGTTCCTAATAGTCTACCGTCTCAACTCCGTACTCATTTATGGATTCAAAAAAATTAGTATAGAAACCAGTCGACTAAATTTTATCTATACTTATGAGTATTTCGACAACCGGTTACTGTAAGTAGAACTACATTTTTTGGAACGACGTACATACTAACAGTTTAATGAGACTTTTTATGAGGTATGTGCAGATTCATTACTTGTTTTGAAGATATGCATAGTCCATTGCTGTAATATTTCTTTTGGCAGGTGGGCGAAAGAAAGCGAAATATTTGTCGAACGCAAAATTTGGTTGACAAAACTGTATACCTTAAATGAAAAAAAATTAAAAGCACTCATATCTTATAACAATGCTTTCCGAAATAGAGATTCTCTACATGTTAGATAATTGTCTCGTAATTTTAGTATCATAATTCGTCGATTTATCAATAAAAACATTGACTTTAGGCCTACAATAATGTCAGATATTTTTAAAACATTTCCTGTTTTCCATTATACTATTCTATTCTTTCAGAAAGCAATGATAAAAATTCATCATGCTCGGATAATTTTCTCTTGTTAACCCTAGTTTACTGTTTGGGGTGCAATGCACCCCATCGCATGTTTCACTTAATATAACTTCGAGATTTTTCAAGTTTTCATTATAAATTGTTCAATAGCTTAACAAAATTTAGTTTTGTTTTAGTTTTTAATGTTTGTACAATTTTAGCTACATAAATTTATTTTTTACGAATTTTTTGTGGAAATAAGGCATTGGTTCTGTCGTGGGGTGCAGTTGCACCCCAAATAATTTATTTGAGTTTAGAACTATTTATTTTGATGTTAAACTAATATTTATTTTAAAATAAAGATAATAATATCTAAACTTTCATCTGGGATGAAAAATAAACTTGAAAAATGTTAATAATAGTACTAAATATAGTTTCTTGGGAATGACCTTTGGGACACCAAATGTGGCTGTGTTTCAGACACGATTTCATTTTGAAACTGTTCCATATTTCTCTAAATTTCATAAATAAACAACAGAAACTTAGTCAATGATCAGAGATACTAATTGGAGAAGAGTTTGCTAACTAAGATTTCGAAAAAGAGCTGCATTTCGGAATTTGTGAACAAAACTCCACTTCGAGCCCACTAGTCTCGGCCTGCTATTCTTATCTATGCGAAGCGATTTCACTTTTGTAACTGAAGTAATAAGTTCTGCTGAAACCGTCAAATGATGAGGAACCCGAAGAGATGCATAACACTCGCAAAATCAGTGAATCGAATGCTTACCATACGGAAATTTCATGAACATCACTCTTATTTGAGTTTATCATGTCATTTATAGTATGAATATCAGTGCCTGCCGTCTAACCAAACTGAACATGTATGCCTCCCGCATTTCTGAATTCGCACTCACTATCTCACTTTTGTTTTCCCTATTTGATTAACATAACAGACGATCAGAATGAATCAAATTAAAAAAGATTGGAAGTCAGTTAATGCAGAAATATGGGCATACATACTGTGGGGTGCATTTGCACCCCATAACATGAAACTAGTAAGAAAATTGTTGCGGTAAACTAGGGCTAATAAAATCAAAAGTAATTTGACAAAATAAACCCCCTACAATTAGAGCCAAGCTCTTCTATATTCAAACTCAACACCGAACCATTAACTAAAAACAAAACAACGAAAATAACACTTTCATTTTAGTTTATTTGTTCAACTCCATCAATCAATGCATTAACATTAAATAACTTTAATTGCTCATCGTACGGTCCACGCAACTATAAACAATCACTTTCGCCCATGTTCGATAAGCGTAGAAAATTGCATAAAAATGCATTTGTTATGTTGAGTATAGTCGGAACTTCCAATAATCTAACAAAAGCGTAAGCTAACGCAAACGCAAGTTTCAGGCATATAGGTTCGTTATAAGTCTACTAGATCTAACAATTTCCGATATCCTGGTTAAACTAGATATTGTACTTTTATAACGCTATAAAATCACTATTATAATACATAGTAACCTCCGATGATAATTCATTAAATCAACCAACAATAACAATTACAATATTTATACCCGGCAACTTGCTTTGTAAGCTCAACATTTCCATCAATAATTTAATGCCGATAGAATTAATTATACTGCTGTCAGTCTACGCATTTCAGGTTTCTCGCTTAACTCTTTCGTTTTGTTTTGCCTAGTTCTAGATAACATTGAATTGCATTTTACTTAAGACTTCTTACTCAATCTGTGGATTACATAAAATTAAAAACAGCTTGGACTGAGGCAGAAGCAGACTCAGCTTTCGACTGAATGCCGGAATAAATTAATTATCACGTTTTTTAAGCATTTCCGAAGCTATTTATCATTTAAATTAGTTTTCTCATCTTAAATGTTAATCATCTAATGAAAGGTGCTACAATACTCTAAAAACAAAAACCGGATTTAGTTCTTACAATAAACGCTATCTATCTAATTATTATATAAAACGATCTTTGCCCAAAAACAATGATTAAACCATAAAAGAAATTATTCACACGATTTATTGTTTCTTTTCGAAAAGACGTGTATCCAAAAATGTATACGCTACATTTCTCCACCACACAAACCCACATTAAATAATGTTGATAAATAGGTGAAAATGAAAGTGAATTTGTTTTCGTGTCTTTTTTTTCTTTTCGTCTACGTACCATTTTTAGCTGGTGCGGGTACTTTTATATCCGTCGGTAGTCCGTTTGAGTAAAATGTGAAGATTCCCAGAAAGATGAGTAGAAAGGCACATTGGTATTTCATGATCACTTCTTTTTAACTCACGACTTCAAATGAAATATTAAAAACTGAATGGATCACTTTTATTTATTTTGTTCTTGGGTTTAATAGGCACTTCTCTTTTTCACTCACGTTTTGTTTTGTGGAATCAATCACCAGTGACACTAAACAGGAATCAATTAATGAATTTCAATAAAAGGTACACGAGCACAGCTATTCATCAATTTTACTTAATTCTTAAGCACCCACGATAAAACCACGAGTCGGTAACGAGAATAATAATATTCGCGATTCCGTTGTTATACTCGGACTTAGAATAACCCACGTTGCTGGTCACGTCTTTCGGAACGCCCGTCTTTTAGATGTTGTCTGCGCTACAGCTCAAGCCAGTCTGAGTACGGATCTAACTTTCTCCAAGCGTTATAGCTTTGCTTATTACAACTTGAGTAGCTTTAACTTACTGTCTGGTATGAAAAGTATTCGATGACGATGAGATACAAATTTGAGAGAAGAGACTCGCGTGTTTACATTTTGATTTGATTGTGTTTGTGTTGAAAGATTTGTTTTCAACTGTTGAATAGCCAGTATTCAATTGAGTGATCTATCGATTTTCTTTCTGGCTCAAATAGTTGAATACAATTTTAATTGATTTATAAGCTGTCCGTAATGGAAAAAGCTTTTAATCAACATCAATATGGATAACTGGTAAGCAATCGTTAATTTGAACAGCGTTTAGCATTATGTTGCATACAAGAGTGTCCATTTCAATCATTTTTGTAACTATCTATCTAAATTACAAAGAAAAAACAAACGCAAATTGTCAACAGCAAAATTCTTATTATTAAATTTACTGCTTATACCTACCTACGAATTTCAAATTGCTGGCGTACGTTTTTCGTTTTCGTCGCTAATAATCGTGTAGATTTTAAATCTGGCAAGTTATTAAGAATAGTCGCTTGAATAGATGGAAGAAGGTCCGGGCCGATGTCTAGCTCTAGATGTCTGCGAGGAAAGGAGCTGGGGAAGGATAATAACATTTGCAGTTAAGTCATTCTTTCAAGCTACTACTATAAATCGCCACTAGGATGGTTTCTCATGAAGCAGGAAAAGCTGGGTTTGGAATATTTTTTGTAGATCCAGGCTCGGTCATGTATTAAACATCCCTCAGGACTGAAATTTTAGTGTTGGCCGAAAAAAAGTATAATTAACTTGTGATAATGGAGTTTTTTACGGGTTAAAAGAGCGGTAATGTGATAATGTTGTTTATGTTGTTTTTCATAAAAATATTTTCTTCGCTTTTACAGTAATTAACGAAACCGAGTTCTAATATTGCGAATATAACGATTATTGTAAACCACATGTTCACTTCTAGGAAGCCCAAATATGCAATTTTTTTTGTGGGCGAAATACGAAATCGATGGCGTCGATCTGGTCCATTTCCAATATTTTTATAAGAGCGTGCCACTTTTAGCATTTGGTCCTTTGTACATTAATTTTCCCCAAATGAGCCACACTACCTTCCATTAAAATATCCTCCACCATGAATGGGACACCCTGTATAGTTATGCAACATAAATGTTGCTGATTGAGTAATTTGTAGCATCTATAAATTTTAAAATTTCGTGTTCATTGCCCCCATTTTTCCAACGCCCCACTGACATGCAATTTAACGGAAAAAGAAATTCGCAATTTTGAAAATACACGTACGGTACAAATATATGCGCCTTTGCTTTGATTCAGTATTTTTGCTCGCAAGTGTATATCAGGCCACACTTTAACCTTCCGGAGGCAATGCATCTGACAGCTTAAGTGCAGAAAAATTTATTAAACAGAGTTTCTGTATATTTTACACTCTTGTCGAATTGTCTTTTTGAAACAGTTCTACGAAATTGTAGAAACAAAAACTGGCTCACAAAGTTTGATACCCTTCACATTTTCAATTTTCTCATTTTCTCAGCATATTCCGATTTAAATCGCTTCAATATATCAAAAACCACCAACAACTCGACAGCATAAAAAATGTGAGCTTCCTTTACTAAAAACACACTATTGAACGATTTCCTCAGCCTGAAAGTTTAACACAACGTTATCATGCCATGTGACGAGTATAAGAAGTGCAAATTTTCATAGAAAAAGATAGATAACACAATCGGGCGCAATTCATTTGTGAGATTATTTCGTCCCTCCCACCCCTCAGACAAGTGGTAGATAGAATTAAAGCTGCTTTGGGTAGTTGATCGATAAAGATTAAGGTACTGTGAGTTTCAGTTCACTCCCTGTTCGTATCGTTGATTGGCGCAAGAAAAACGGGTCTAATCTGTCAGATGCATTGCGCCTTCCCGATGAAATACCAGTTCTATTATACATTGCAACACAGGTATTCATCTCAGTGATTTATTGGGCCCCAATGAAACATCCTTATTGCTGTCTCCTAAAATTTGGTGCAAAAACCACGCAGCCTGAAGAAAATTCCATCAAGTATGGGCAACGGCTTGCTTTATCTTTTCAATATCAATAACGCTCGTACAATTGTTCAGCATGTCTCCTTGGAATTGACAGGATCGATAAGCTTTTCTAGTGCCTAAGTAGTTAAAAATCCTTATTCGTTTCGTTTGTTTTTCGCGTGCGTGACTACCGTGTGTAGTTGTCAACGTTTTAACTACAACTGAATTCGGACTTCCTAGCCAATGATAAGAAAATTCCATATCTACTTCTGAATAATAAACGTGTGATGGACCATGCCGATCGAAACTCGTTTCTCTATGAATCTCTATATCACAAAGTGGCGACCAGACGATCGAGGCCATAGAGCACGGCAAAAATCCGTATTCGTATTAGGGGGCCAAACTCTTTTGAATGTGGATATGGAACTGATGGTCATGGCCATAGTATTCTTGATATATTAAGGCGTAAAATACGCTGTATTCCGGTATATCCTAGAAAATATGAAACAAATGAAAAGAATATTTAGCCCTGACAAAGGCTGAATATATTATTCTTTCTTAACGAAAACAAAGAAAGCTGTTAGCAGACTGACTTATTCCTGTGAAATATGAGGGGGACGACGATATTTAATTTTGATGGCTTAATAATTAGTTAGTATGTGTGAAGTGGAATGGGTTGTCCAAGTCTTTTACACATTTAAGGCAGCTGTATCGTAGTTGATGGCGAGCGTCCTGCTCTCCTTCAAACCTACTTGTATATGTATAATTCTACTCCATCTTATTTTATGTTTAGAGGCGTGGTTCCCAGATTTTTTCAGTCCATTCCCCCTTTGAAAGGTCAGAATAGTCTGGAAAATTTGTTAAGATTTCTGCGTTTTCGACTGAGAACTTAGGATCATCTAATTCGGTTGAAACTGATTTTATTAGCAATACTATTTCGAAAGCTTCACAATACTCTCGTGTTAAGTGGAAGGTTTCCAGAACAGTATGACCAAACTGCAAATTTTCATGAATCAAATTCTCCGGCGCGACGCATTTTACAAATACCCTGCGGCTGGAAATACTATCCCACGACCACCCCCCTCCGATGCCGATGCTTTGCTCGACTAGGTGTTTAAATCCAGGAGGAAAGATACAAATTGTGAAGAACTATTTATTAATTTATTGGCGGCCATCATTTTTAGGCTCAAGCTCACAAACCGTAAATTCAGAGATATATATAAATCGTATGATTCGCTTTTTGAATTTCACCTACATTGATACTGGCCCGTATGAATAAAAAGTAGTAAATTTTCAAATTTGTAGAAACTACTCAAAAGTAGATACTACAAGTATTCGTATGAATAAAATTTTTGTTCGGAAATACTGAAACTACTACTTCGAAAATGCAATAGTAGCATCTGCTACAATTCAAAAAGTAGGCGCTGCCACATGTGGCTATTGAATATGGTGATTTTTCAATTGTGCTGAAGCTGATCGGGTGCCTGTAATATGAATTTTCTAAGTCATGGCGGCGATATCATCAACTTAAATGTTTGTGGTAAAAAGTACGTGTCAAGTTTTTTTTGCCTTTTTTTAATGAATTGGTTTTATGATTTATCTTTTCCTCGATTTTTTGGGGATAATGGACAAAAGTGTTGTTTTCTTTAAATTGTACAAGTAAGGGTTCCTACTAATTGAATTGTCCTTGGGATGAAATGGTCATAAGTGGGGTGGGTGGGGTAGAAAGCCCTTGTAGATATTGGCGACAAGTATTGCAAGAGCTCTAAAACAAGCCACTGCAACTGCTGTAAAATATAGAAAATACATCACCATTTGTCGCTGAAAGCTTGATAGGAAATTGTTATCGCTTGGCTTCTTTATCGGTGCATAATATTTGCTCACAAAGCGTTTAGATTAATTACACTAAGGTGACCAGATGGTTAAATGTACTAGGTTTAGGGCCGGTTTCTCGTACATCTTATCTAATGGTTAGTCTTATCGTATAGAGAAGACGCACACAATTTTCAGAAAGCTTTTACATTATGTGTCGGTTACTCGTACATATTTATCCATAATTTAAACTTTAAGCTTAAGCATGGTGGCTTGTAGAATGGTCGTTTACACTGGCTATATAATGCTTTAAGCTTATTTATTGTATACAATGAATGAGTAACCGGTCCTGTATTGAATATAAATAGACAATAGACAAAGCAACATTTGGACTGAGTTTTGATAAATCGTAGCGACCTAAAGAACTATCCATGATAGCTCCAATAACTAAATTTAAGTGACTTCGGTGCTCTTCATGAACAGAGAAAACATAAAGCCCGGAGAATGAAAATCCAGTGTGCTTGACCCCTTCTACACAGGCCTAAAGTACGAGTATATTCCCTGATTTTTTCTCTATCCAATCCAGGCCTGTGACATTAAGGAGATCATCAATCAGAAGTGGATTTGTAGGATGCGCCGTAGACACAGGTATACGAAAGTTTGCAGCTTAGTTGTTATCAATGGTCACCTTCCAAATTGAACGGCCATATAGAAGCACCGGTTTCATAATTACTATAGGAATCTGATGTTGGAGGATGGGAAGATCTATACTCACACACGGTTCAAGCCAAAGTGATTTATTGTTACGATAAGGACATGTGTGCCATCTACAGCCGCGATTGCATGTGGAAACTTTAATTTTTGCTGCCAAAGCACTTGTGCCTCTTTCATTTCGGTTTCCGGTGTTGGAAATTTTATCGACTCCTCAGACCACGCTATAATTATT
This sequence comes from Microchrysa polita, assembly GCA_949715475.1. Taxonomy (NCBI): domain Eukaryota; kingdom Metazoa; phylum Arthropoda; class Insecta; order Diptera; family Stratiomyidae; genus Microchrysa; species Microchrysa polita. The sequence goes on along the minus strand of OX454417.1, from coordinate 36,251,029 downwards.
TCACATACTTCCCAAATAGTTTTATTTGCTTTGGTTTGGTGAATTCCATTCCAGCATTCCATCCATCTTCACCAACACCAACCTTAAAAAATCATAATACAATTTGTAAGTTAAAAAAATATTTTTGCCAATCCTGAAACCCAGGATCACCAATATATCGGAGAAAAGTTCGCATGCGTAGGGAATTCGTCAAACGACTGCCTCTGCTTTCACCATTATTGTCTCCCAAAAAATGATTGGCCAACCAATCTACATTTCTCTTTGTAAATGTATACAGAGATTTGAAATTAACGTCGCACGCTTCACGTCGTTTTAGGTAATTTTTCGTTTAACGCGGTTCACTTATGTTTAAAAACATTTTTAAAGAAATTTTGTTGCCTTGTTTGATTACTACAAATCAATACCTATTTGTAGTTTGCAAATTGTTACCTACATGAAAACTGTAGTAAAGCTACTTTTATTCATATGAAATCTACTAATGTTTCCCCTTTGTAGTATGTTCGAAAGTTTTAGTGCAGTAAACGTCATTTTAATCATAGCAACAATACTAGAAATCTATGTTTACTTCAAAAAAAGTAGTAAAGTGCAATTTACTACTTTTTATTCATACGGGCCACTGTCTCATTTGTCAACTAATAGTCGCAAATCGGCAACTCTTTTAGAATCGTGGTAGTAGTATAAATATAAGATATGGCATCGACATTTGATCTGTGTCCGCGCCCTCATGGCTAATTCTCACGACCCCCTATAGGGAGGCGCGCCCCACTAATTTAGAGCTAGCTACAATTTCTGCGATATACCTCTTGCATGGAGGAAGGTGAATGTAATCTTCACGCCAAGCACGTCAACAAACGTGAGGACTTGCTAAAATTCTTCAGGCCCACCAGCACTTACTCCTCACAACGATGAGTTGCGCAAATTACCATGAACGGATCCTAGAACTTTTGCCAGCTAAGATTCATGCCATTGAAATCTGAAATCGCGGAGATTCTGAAGCGGTGTTTTATTAAGGCTGCAATCAAGGTAATCTAGAGAATTTCGTCAGAATTAGCTCTGGAATGGTCCAACCGACTTCAATACTTATCCTATCATACCTGTACATATTTGTTGCGATGAAAACAACAGCTAATTTGATCTTACAAAATTAATTTCATCATCTATACTCATCGGCCCTAAACTCTATGTTGGCAGTTTTATACATAATGTACATTCATATATTTTTTTCGAATTTAAAGAAAAACAGTAATGTAAGTTCACAAATTATTTATTTATGTAATAAATTGACGTAGCAATCGATAATAAATTGGCAACTAATGCAAAACTAAATTTATCCACTATAGTCCAAAGATTATAACGAGGAAGCGACACACCTTTAAAGCTTGCATTAAAGATGAATGCCATGCAACTAAGCAACTAAGGCGGTGCTGCACTAGACAATTAAAAATTATTATCGATCCGACCCAAGATAATTGCATTACTCATATTGGCATCTAGTTTTACTCTAGCACTAGACTAGACTATGTGCATTTGGTATTTCAGAGCAGTCTAATAAAACTGTAAAAGTAACTGTTAACCGGTTAGTCGGGTGTAGCACCTCCATAAAAAATGCACAAATTTACTTGGTCGCGATTTTATATGGGTACCGAATTTGCAGAGATCTAGAATGTCTTTAACATGTCTGTAATTAGTGTTGCTGCATTTGAAGTTCAACTTTTTTTTTTTTTCGTAATATTTACGTCAAATTCAACTGCTACTCATATTCACTTACAGAGGAGAAAAGCGTATCTTGTATGTTTTAAAACTAAAGTCAAAGGTCACGCCTATCAGTTCTCTTGATTGCAAAGGGTACAACCTCTGTTATTTCACCAACATAACGGCATGTTACGAGTTTGGGGTTGAAACTGTGTATTGAGCACATCGTGCTTCTCATAATGCACTATTATGCGATTCAAGAATACCAAACGAACGGACACTGGCAGCCCTGAAGATTTCGTTTTATGGTAAACTGTATCAGACTTTACAACTTGCATCTTGCGAAATACTCTTATTTGCGGTGGCGGCGTACACCACGGCCAAGGTTGCAGAGCAGGCAGCGCAAGCTAAATTTGCTCTAAGCACGCCGTGTACACGTACGCTTGTTGCATATTATATTACCAACTTAGGCTATCGACATTCTGTTTGGGATTTTAATTAATTGGACGTTTGAATTTTTGAGTTGACTGTAAGAACTCAAAAGTAGGTCACTCCTCATAGGATAGATAAACGTGTTTTTATATATTTTGTGACAAAAGTAATGGTTATTGTCTCAGATTTCGTTGTTAGGGAGTTGTATGTGCGGCTAGGTTTAGCGATTTATTTTATTTTAATATGTTTTTTTTTCATAAAATATAAATTGTTCGTTATAATAACACAAACAAAATATAATGTCAATTATTGTGTGTCTAGCACTTTGAAATAATAATTAACTGACAATTTTCTTTAAATTGAATTAGCAAAGCTAACATAAAAAGCAAAGTAACCTTTTAGGATTATTAAGGCCCGTATTTATAAAGGTACCTTATGGATAGCCTTACTCAAGGCGATCATAGCCAAGAAAATACTTAACGAGACTTTCAGTCCAGGAATGAAATGTTGTTTTCAGTAACTTTTCTATCTAAATCATTTATTTTTCCAAGTATTTTAGGGGAAACATGAATTATTTTGGAGAAAAATTATTGGTGAGCTTCGCCTATGAACTAAAACTTTGTCTTAGTCTCATTTACGCTCACCTACGTTTAAACCCTTCTGGATGTAAATAAAATAAGAACATATTCATACTATTTACGAAATAACGAAATGTATAGATACTGACAATAAATAGGATTTAATATTAAAAGAAGATTATTGGTAAACAGGGAGTCGCAATCGCTGTAAATATTTAGATCTTTTAGGTAGACACATTTAACGAATTATGGCTGTGGCGCCAACAATGAACTGAACTATGGTCGTCGCTCCACAACAATTTTAAAAGAATAATACCATTTACCTTATCTTGCCATTGTTTGAACGTTCCATTGTTATATTGAAAGATTTCCTAGATGCTACAAGGTCAAAGTGATTGCTTCCTCCGGTTAGAAGCAAATGCATTGTGCTACATTCATGAAACTTGTCATAATAACGTCTATTTGTTATCATTATATACAGTTGGCTGTAACTTGTGAATAATTTTAATTACTTATTGTACAAAAGCATAATATAATGGATTAAACAACTCAATAAAATTTTTGAAAACTGCAGTAACATAAAGAAAGATTTTTGGAAGGATGTTGTTCTAAAATTTGGCTGTGCACTATAAAAAGATCCAATTAAGAAGCTTTTGTGTGGAATTCGGGGAGACAATTTGATACTTTTCGAAACTCTACTCTCTTTTAATCATAGAATCAGCACGTTGCTATTTAAAACTATTCATATGGTTATTCAATGAGAAATAAAACTTTTCAAGCTACATCGCTATTATCTGCTACTACCATCTATCCGTTGACCGTATAATAGTATTGAATGCACGGAATGAAATGGTAAAAATTAATGGAATCAAACCATGGAGCTATGGAGCTCCAATTTAGTTCTTCTAATGCCGACACCTGTGCAGAGTTCGCCAAACCAAGCAAAAATATCGGTAGCTAGGATTTCATAGCTACACTAAAACAAACAAAAAATATGTAAAAATACCGGCGTACAGAGGGCTGCGCCCGCAATACGAGGGTTTTTTTAGAATTTTAATGCATAGTGAATATTTTTTATACATATATTTTATAAGCAATAAATAAGAATTGTGCAAAACATTAATAAAATGCTTCCTGTAAATCAATTTTTGGATTGGTCTAAATAAACGCGTTCCACCTTTAATTAGACCAATCTAAAAATAGATTTACTATTTACCCATATTTTTTGTATAAAAGTACTCCAAGGAAAATCTACAGGCATTTTTCGATTTAAGATTTCCGATGGCCTTTGAGCAAATAAACTCAGGCAAACGTAAGGATGGCTTGGCTTTATATATGAACTGAATTATTAGCTGTAAATCTACTGTTACTGTCTTTTTAATCAAGGAAAAGCAGCTTTAATGAAATGATTCCGTTGTGTCCCCTGACATAAGAGCCCACGCAAGCGTTGCTATGAGTATTGAACAAGTATACTTTTGCAGCTATTCAGGGACACCCTGTTAAGTGGGTCCTACAAACTTCAAAAATATTTGTGGCAAAAACTATTACCATTCTATGCGTTGCCAGCAAATTTCATGTTCATTGTTTCATCAAGTTAAAAGATATGCATTGAAGAAATGCTTAAGAGGCTTCCCTTGCATTGTGAAAGACCCTTACTAAATACTTACTTGGCTATATTTCCGGTTTGGATACAGTTATTCAAATGAAAATTCGTAGACATATTCCCTATGTAATTTTCTAAAAACCCTTAGCAGAATTTTCACATTTGGAAACCTACGAGGGGCTACACACGAACGAATTGAAATTTTACAAATTTACTGTTATTTACTTTTCCTTAGCAAAAGTCAACAGTCTTAATATTTCACGTATATAAGGCCATACTGACCAATCTTTGTGCAAAGTTACATAACGATCCCTATAACGGTTTAGGAAAACGGAGCTCGAAAAGGAAGTTTAACTTTAAACACCAATAACTTTTTTACCGTTACTTGAAACTGGTAAATTTTAGCTGATGTGAGATGTACTCGTTTAGATCTTTGATTTAAATACCCATACTTCAATCTCCGATAAAAACTAAAAAATTTGACTTTTTTCAAACGTTCGGGACACCCTGTTACCTTCTTCCTACCAACTTCTTAGGTATATGTGCCAAAGACTGTAACCATTCTACACATGCCTACCAAATTTCATGAAAATCGGTTGAGCCGTTCGCGAGTAGTGAACAGACGGACGGACGGACAAAATCGATTTCATAAGGGTTTTTTGAAAAAAAAATTTATAAAAAACCCTAAAAACAAATAGGCCAATCAAACAAGACATTATAGAGAACATCGAAGGGGGTGACAATTTTTTTCTTCGGTATTTTGTCAGGAGTAGTTAGGAGGTAAAGGTAAATACTAATTTTATTCGGAGCTGAGGGGTGCGCTAACGCGGGGAGAGGGGGTTAAAGGCGCAATTTTGTGCAATTTTCGGTTTTTTGGGCTATATCTCGAAAACGGTGAGTCGCACAGAAAAAAGTTGTGAGTCAGCATTAAAGCTTTCTAAATATCCTATTTATTTGCCCATACTTACATATGCAAAACTCCTAACGGTTCTTCCGATATTGTTCAATAAAAGTAAAAACAATTTTTTTGTGCATTCTATTGACTCTGGTGTCTCTCCGATTTGTTTTTGAAAAAACTTTTGTAGAGTAAAGTTAGTAAGTGGTAAATTTTCCTTAATTTGATATACTTCTTCTTGACTTGTCTCCTATCATTCGAGAGTTAAGAGAGTCTCAAGGAAGTAATATTCTATACTCATCAGAATGAAGACAACCATTGTGAAAAAACGGCAGGGGGGGGACGGTTTTTTATTTCATGGATCCATAATGGGCGGTTCGGAGTAAGACATAACTACAAGCTCGCGGTCATGAGGTGTGCGCTAACGTGGGGAGGGGGGGCTAAAGGATTCATTTTTGCAGGTTGTCGACTTAATCTTGGAAATATCTCGGAAGCGGTGAGTCGTCCTGAGAGTATATGTATGGCAGTACTAAAGCCCATTAAATTTCCAAAAACTTATTTGAACACTCAAATGCCGAATTCCTAACGGTTCCCCCGATACAGGTGATTGAAATCCGAAAACTGTTAAAAAATCGTTATTTTGTTTATTTTTTTGGCTCTAGTGTCTCTCGCGATTGTTTTTCGGAAAACTGTTTCACAACATAATTGGTATACATGTATCTATAGATTGGCTATATGCATGTAGGCTGTGTTGATGTTTTCTATGTGAAATTTCTAATTTTTAAATTAGCTATATCTGGATAACTGTTAGGAATTCGACCTATGCATGTAAGATGAACTTTATAGGAAATTGTGTAAGCTTTCATTCTTGTTCAGACATTTTTTTCGTAGAGTTCGCGGTTTCGGAGATATAGCGGGGATAGAGCTAATAAGCACAAGAATGAGATATTTCAACCCGCTCTCCCAACGTTAGCGCACTCCCCATGACCGCGTGCTTTTAGTATGTTTTCCTCCGAACCGCCCATTATGGATCCATGAAATAAAAAACCGTCCCCCTACTGCCGTTTTTTCACAATGTTTGTCTTTATCCTTGAAAGTAGAGAAAATTGAATTCGGAAGCTCGGTTTTAACTCCTAAGCTTTTGACTGATTGAAGACAGGACAACAGGGAGCACATCAAATGAAAGCCAATTAAACATCGTACAAATCGGTCGTGAAACAGTTTTCCGAAAAACAATCGCGAGAGACACCAGAGCCAAAAAAATAAACAAAATAACGATTTTTTAACAATTTTCGGATTTCAATCACCTGTATCGGGGGAACCGTTAGGAATTCGGCATTTGAGTGTTCAAATAAATTTTTGGAAATTTAATGGGCTTTAGTACTGCCATAAAAATACTCTCAGGACGACTCACCGCTTCCGAGATATTTCCAAGATTAAGTCGACAACCTGCAAAAATGAATCCTTTAGCCCCCCTCCCCACGTTAGCGCACACCTCATGACTGCGAGCTTGTAGTATGTCTTACTCCGAACCGCCCATTATGGATCCATGAAATAAAAAACCGTCCCTCCACTGCCGTTTTTTCACAATGTTTGTCTTTATCCTTGAAAATAGAGAAAATTGAATTCGGAAGCTCGGTTTTAACTCCTAAGCTTTTGACTGATTGAAGACCGGACAACGGGGCGTATATTAAATGAGAGCCAATTAAACATCGTACAAATTGGTCGTGAAACAGTTTTCCGAAAAACAATCGCGAGAGACACCAGAGCCAAAAAAATAAACAAAATAACGATTTTTTAACAATTTTCGGATTTCAATCACCTGTATCGGGGGAACCGTTAGGAACTCGGCATTTGAGTGTTCAAGTAAGTTTTTGGAAATTTAATGGGCTTTAGTACTGCCATACAAATACTCTCAGGACGACTCACCGCTTCCGAGATATTTCCAAGATTAAGTCGACAACCTGCAAAAATGAATCCTTTAGCCCCCCTCCCCACGTTAGCGCACACCTCATGTCCGCGAGCTTGTAGTTATGTCTTACTCCGAACCGCCCATTATGGATCCATGAAATAAAAAACCGTCCCCTCCCCTGCCATTTTTTCACAATGGTTGTCTTCATTCTGATGAGTATTGAATATTACTTCCTTGAGACTCTCTTAACTCTCGAATGATAGGAGACAAGCCAAGAAGAAGTATATCAAATTAAGGGAAATTTACCACTTACTAACTTTACTCTACCAAAGTTTTTTGAAAAACAAATCGGAGAGACACCAGAGTCAATAGAATGCAAAAAAAAAAATTTTTTTACTTTTATTGAACAATATCGGAAGAACCGTTAGGAGTTTTGCATATGTAAGTATGGCCAAATAAATAGGATATTTAGAAAGCTTTAATGCTGACTCACAACTTTTTTCTGTGGGACTCACCGTTTTCGAGATATAGCCCAAAACACCAAAAATTGCACAAAATTGCACTTTTAACCCCCTCTCCCCGCGTTAGCGCACCCCTCAGCTCCGAGTAAAATTAGTACCTTTACCTCCTAACTACTCTTGATAAAATACCGAAGAAAAAAATCGTCACCCCCTTCGATGTTCTCTACACCCCCTTTTTAGGCTTTCATTGCTTGGTCTAAAATGGAATCCTCCTATGGAACTACCAAATTAAATAAGGTTTTCTAAGAACAATTGTTTTATTTGTGGACTTACTTTTCCCAACTAAACCACGCACGAACATTGTTATGTCGACGTCACAGAAGTAAAAACATAAAATGGGAACTAAAGAATAGGGGGGTTAGTCGAGCTGCCATAGAATGGAGTCGGAACAGAAGTCATAGGAACTTCATTTGCTACTTAAATCTATTTACTGATATTAAAGGCCATTAAATCCTATGTAAACATATCTTAAGCTATTCATTGCTATTAATAACTATGCGGTGCTATTTAAAATTTAGGCCAGTCGATAAATCAAAATATAAGGCGTTAGTTCGCAAGAAATGGCTCGGCTCTGGTTTTTGGGATATTGTTAGGAAAGATACCAGTAGTGTACCACCAAGTTTGCAGCTTCGAAAAACCTGCGCTAACTGCTAACCCCGTAACCCTGAAAAAACCTTAAAATTTTCGGAAGTTTTTCATATTTTAGTTTGTGATTTCTATAGAAGATGCTTCCTCCAAAAGAGTCGTCCACTGCACTTTCAAAGCTAACAAAATCTTCTTTAATTTGAGTGCAATCTCAGATTTGTAGAAGCAAAGGATCCCAATGTTTTTTTTTTTTTCTTTGTAAAAAATTCCAAAATTGTAATTTCAACGAACGAAGTCTGACGAATTGCGAGATTTTTGTAAACGCTAAGAAAAACTTAATTCAGTGTAAACCCAAAATATATATTTAAAATGAAATTTAGTAGAATTGAATAGTTAAGTATAAATTTATCTCACAAAAACAACTGTGTTCTAAAAGGTTTTCGCCAAAGAAAAAGTCGTCAGCCGCAAAAAGGATTGATATAAATACAATCCCGCCAAAATACTAGCATCTTGTTTCAATGATACGCATCAAAGAGATTGATTTAGTTAATAGCTTCCAACAAATCAGCGCGGTGCGGTAGCTCCCGCGCTGGTTTGGTGGAGCAAATTTCTTTCAACGCTATTTTGCGGGGAGCTTGAATAGGGTTCATACAAGAACAAAACCTATCTTCTGAAAATTACGAAAGAACTTATTTTATAGAAACAAAAGAAAAATGTGTTCTATATAAAGGAAAGCAAAATAAAGTTCTAAAACGCATTTTTATTTCCTACAAGGCTGGAAGCTTCAAAGTGAAATCTTATCAAAAAAAGAACATAGTACCAAATAGTACCCTCGTTCAGCTCCCCGCCAATAAGCATTGAAAGAAATTTGCTCCACCAAACCAGCGCAGGAGCGGTACCCGAACATTATTTCTGACGCGTACCGCTACCGCACCGCGCTGATTTGATGGAAGCTATCAACTAATTCAATCTCTTTTGAATATGCGTGTCATTGAGACAAGTTGCGAGTATTATGGCGGGATTGTATTTATATCAATCCTTTTTGCGGCTGACGACTTTTTCTTTGCCGGAAACCTTTTACAACACTGTGGTTTTTGTGAGATATCATATTTTATTGCAGTTTTCGATTTACAAAATCGACTTGATATATCAATAAATAATGAAGACTATATTCATTGCCCTATTGTCACGAATTTGTTTGAGAACAATAATTATAAACTCCTTGCTAACCTTTGTCTCTTTAGTAACCTTGGTAGCCTTGGTAACTTTAGTAACCATAGTACACTTGATAACTTTGGTGATATTGGAAGTCCTTAGTAACCTTGGTAACCCTGATGGTCTTGATAGTCCCTGTAACCTCGCAAACCTTAGTATCTTTGTACATCACATTAAAATTAATGTTAACCCTAACTTTGACCTTAACCTTGGCCTAAGCCTAAACATCAAACTTAACCTTAATGCAAACCCTATCCTTACATTTAACCCTAATAATAACGTTAACTGCGACCTATCAATAACTTTAACCCTATCCGTTACCCTAAACTTCATTTTGACTTTAACCTTAGCCCAAACTTAAGTCTAAACCTTTACTCCATCTCTATTCCGAACCCTAACATTCATCCTAATCTTAAATCTAATTTTTAATGTAACCATTAAGCCTCACTGTGTACTCAATATACATTCATATTTAATAAGTTCCAAATTGGGCCTATCAACAACAAAGGTTAAGATACGATTCCCGTTACTACAGACACAAGAATTTCCTTATATCCAGGTTCCATCATTCTCCCTTTTAAAATACCACTATCTACTACTTTCGGCTTTTTTATCTTCATCATCGTTACGTTACAAAATTTATACCAGACCCCAGAGAATATACATATCAAAAATCCGTTCATCCTTTATTATAGGTCCAGAAAACCTGCTCAGTCCTGACTAAACGGCTTTACCAAACATTGCGTTTACAATGACAACGTGACCAGTAATCAGAGATAGCTATAGGTAGGCCTGTTCGGTACTCAGATTTCAGTATCGGATACCGGTTTTCTTCAGTACCCGGTACTAAACCCGGTGCACCGGCACCCGCCGGTTTCTTTTAAACACCCGGTTTTTTCAACCATGAGCCGGTTTTTTTTCAGTACCGGTTCTTTCATCCGGTTTTTTCAACCATGATCCGGTCCCGGTGCACCGGTTCTTTCATCCGGTTTTTTCAACCATGAGCCGGTCCCGGTGCACCGGTTCTTTTATCCGGTTATTTCAACCATGAGCCGGTCCCGGTGCACCGGTTCTTTTATCCGGTTATTTCAACCATGAGCCGGTCCCGGTGCACCGGTTCTTTCATCCGGTTTTTTTAACCATGAGCCGGTCCCGGTGCACCGGTTCTTTTATCCGGTTTTTGTTGTAGCGTAGCACTTTTTAGTACGTTTTATTGGATAGCCATGAATCAATATTTATGTAAATGATTTTTTTAGCTGCTATGAAATTTATATAAGGTAATTGTCGCGATGAGAAAAAAATTATAAAGAATTTCTAATGTTAAGAAAATTTTAAAGATATGTAAATTACACATTCTAAAAGACTTAATAGAGAGTTTTAGCATCTCTTTCAAAATATAACGTTCGGGGTTATATAGTCAAAGGAGAATACGGTATTTGTTCGGCAAAAATCCCACATCACTGGATTTTGACAAAATGGTTGGGGATGGCCCCCCGATAATGGGAAAAAAGTCCCTACCGATTGGAAGTCCGCGACCTTAAGGGTGGTATTTTTTCCGTTTTTTTGCAATTATTTCAAAAACGGCAAAAGATACCGTGCCGTTAGACTAAAAAAAAATAATGATTTATTGCCAATGGGGGCACCCACCAAAAATCAGCTCAATAGGATAAAAACTAAGGGTACCCTCTTACAATGTTTCACAACTCATTTTATAAACTGTAGAGTAAAGTTGTCTTGGGTCACTTCACTTTGTATGGGAGGTAGTACCCTTAGTTTTTATCTGATTGAAGTGATTTTTGGTAAGTAGAGGTAGAGTGATGATGCCCTCCACTGATATTTAACCGAAAATTAGGTCTCTGCTCCAATTTTGGGGGGGGGGGAGTTATGGGCATGCCGTTTTGCCAAATTCAAATAGAGGGATCGTCTTTAATCAGAGCAACTAAACTTTCAGTAAAATACTAATGTGTTACATATACATACATATATCATTTCAAAGGAAATTTGATGTAGTTTCGTCCTCCGATCATTTTTCTGTATCTATTGCCGTTTTTGAAATAATTGCAAAAAAACGGAAAAAATACCTCCCCCTCCTTTTTAAGGTGGCGGACCTCCAATCGGTGGGGACTTTTTTCCCATATTCGGAGGGCCATCCCCAGTCATCCTGCCAAAATCCAGTGATGTAGGATTTTTGCCGTATTCTTATTTGACTATACACGGTGTCCGGAAACTGCCGCATAAACGCACCGGATTATGATTCCTTAGTTGATTTCCAGCAAAAAAGTTGTACGGAACATACCCCCTCAGCTTATCCCTTTAGCTGCCACAGGCATTTAAAGATTTTTGAAAAAATCATTTTCTTGCACGGCTTAAAGCCTAATATCTCCAAAGCTAGACCAGCTGGAATAGTGAAGTAAATCAGTGATTATCACAGCCAACAAATTTACCTGTAAAATAAAACTAACCACACTGAAATCGGATAAGAGGTTTGGTTTTTACAGAGCTTCAAAGTCAAATTTGCATGATTTGACCCAAAAACAATATTTTTTTCCATCTCAATTTTCTCCAACTTCTGTCAAGATGAGGTGCTTGTACGATTCTTTTGAAAATTGGCGCATAGTCTTACAATCATATCTTTCTTACATCATTTTATTCTAGCTCCATTATTTCTAACAGTTTTGGTACCTTAAGTGCAGAAAACTAGGGTTAATTTTGGCTCGATGTCGACATACTTTGAATAGATTTTATACCAATTGCAGATCTTTAGGGGCAGTGTGAATTGAATTGTATTGAATTCGATCTAAAATTAACCCTAGTTTTCTACACTTAACGTATAAAAACTATTAGAAGTAATGAAGTTAGATTAAAATGATGTAAAAAAAATATGATTGTAAGACTATGCGCCAATTTTTAAAAGAATCGTACAAGCACCTCACCTTGGCAGAAGTTGGAGAAAATTGAGATGGAAAAAAAGATTGTTTTTGGGTCAAATCACGCAAATTTGACTTTGAAGCTCTGTAAAAACCAAACCTCTTATCCGATTTTAGTGTGGCTAGTTTTATTTTACAGGTAAATTTGTTGGCTGTCATAATACTTTTACTTCACTTTTCTAGCTAGTCTAGCTTTGGAGATACTAGGCTTTAAGCCGTGCAAGAAAATTATTTTTTAAAAAATCTGTAAATGCCTGTGGCAGCTAAAGGGTTAAGCTGAGGGGGTATGTTCGGTACAACTTTTTTGCTGGAAATTACATGAGGAACCACAATACGGTGCGTTTATGCTGCAGTTTCCGGACACCCTGTATAATCCCGAACGTTATATTTTCAAAGAGATGCTAAAACTCTCTACTAAGTCTTTTAGAATGTGTAATTTACATCTTTATAATTTTCTCAACAGAAATTCTTTATAATTTTTTTCTCATTGCGACAATTACCTTATATAAATTTCATAGAAGCTAAAAAAAAATCATATATGTACATAAATATTGAACCATGGCTATCCAATAAAAACACCGTACTAAAAAGTGCTACGCTACAACAAAAACTCGAATAAATCGTTGCTGGCAAGCACCTACCCAACAACAAGACAACTTGAAAACACCCAGTGCTAAAATCCTGATGCTGAACATGTTATCAAAAAAAAACACGGTACTGAACAGGTGCTACAAAATCTAAAAAAACAGTGCAACGGGACCGGCCAATGGTTAAAAAAAATCGGATAAAAGAACCGGTGCACCGGCACCGGCTCATGGTTGAAAAAACCGGATGAAAGAACCGGTGCACCGGGACCGGCTCATGGTTGAAACAACCGGATGAAAGAACCGGTGCACCGGGACCGGCTCATGGTTGTAATAACCGGATAAAAGAACCGGTGCACCGGGACTGGCTCATGGTTGAAAAAACCGGATGAAAGAACCGGTGCACCGGGACCGGCTCATGGTTGAAAAAACCGGATGAAAAACCGGTGCACCGGTGTTGGAGAAAAAAAAACCGGGACCAGCCCATGGTTGAAAAAACCGGGATATCGGTACTTCGAAATATTGGTACCGGTACTAAGCAAACACCGGTTTTAAACCGATGTACCGGTGTTAGGAACAGGCCTAGCTATAGGTATCAGGACCAGTCTCTGTTTCAGTCACTATATAACTAAGAGTGCTCTTTTTTACCTACTACAATAGGATCAAACCGAGTGGAATTACAAGAATAAATTTACATGCCAAATTTTGTTCAAATTAACTCATCAGAATTCCTTGAAAATCGATTTTTAAAACAAAAGACTTAAGCGAGAAACTATGCGTTTTTTCATATTTTTCGCTGTATCTTTTTTGTTACTGCACGGATCGGAGCAAATGATAGCCTATGCACACCTTCAGGACAGACTATATCAATGAGAAAAGAGAGCAAATCCCGAGACGCTCTCTACGAGGCTCTAGCACTGTCAATAAACAACAAGAACAACGAGAACAAGATTTTTGAAAAAATGCAATGCAATTTTCAAACTCTTATATATATCCCCGGTGTTTTTCATCGTATCTTCCTGAAATTTGCTACACTTTGTAACACGGCGCGAGCCTCTATCAAATTTGAACACTCAGGACCAACCAGGGTTCGAGCTACAGAGGTCCGAAAACCCATACTTATTCCGTCGTGTAAACATAGTCTTAGTCGCTTTTCACTTTTGATTTGTTCAAATTTCTTCGTTTTTCTTTGGCGGGCGGGACGCTCCCGCGTCGCTATATGTGAATGTAGACAACTTTTAATGAGCAGGCAAATTAGCCAAGAGTCTCGAACTTCGCTGGCCGTAACACGGTTTACGACTTTCCTCTTCTGTAACAAGAAGTATGAAACAGTCAATTCATTAGCTGATCTGAGAACTTATTTTACTTGTATAAATTACATTAAATGAATGTTTCTAACGAAAAAACTTAAAAATTGGTTTCTAGCCCATAACAGCGATCAATGATACCTTAATCCATTTTTGTTATGGGTAAATAACAACGAATTTTCTCCTAGGCTGCAGTTTCAACTGCTACTACCGCATTCCGTAGGGCAAACAAGAAAGCAAAGAGATTATTGCCTCCTTTTATCTAAATTTATTACAAATAGGGAGTAAACCACAATTTACAACCAGGATAAAGCAACATGTTTCTGATCTCGCCGACTCTTCGAACTCTCTGTTTTGCACACGTACTTATTTCTGTTGCAGTCTGCTTGTAGGTTTTATTCACCTAAATGAAATCGGGCAATGAGGTCATACAAACAACTTTAAAAAATCTACTTTTGAGGAAACCTTTTTTCTTATATATCAATCTTAGCCAAATGGCCAAAGAATGTGTCTGATAGAAACTCCCTAAAATATATATTAAAACGAACGAGATCCGGTCATAGGGACCTGGGGCTATCATACAAACCCCATCCCCGAAAAAAATGCCTCCTAAAGAAACTTGTTCCGATACGAATTAATTTTTGTCAAGCCTCACAACACAATGTTTATACATGTAAAACGAAATGCGCCCAAGGTATCATGGAGCTCCTATAGAATACCACCCTTAAAGTAGGTTCTTCAAGCTTTTTCATCAAACCGGAGAATAATTTGCCCCTATCCAAGTCTCAAAATAAATATTATAATGGATATAATCAGACAGAACATTACTTCGAATTGCTTCTGTGAAACAACTAGATAAAAAAAAACGAGACCGAGGCTAATTTCGGACTCGACCGAAATTTGGATACACTTCGCTCCCCTCGGGCTAAAAAATTTTTCGGGCGTACTTATGACTAGTGTTCAGTCCTCCCCGCTTCCATGCTTTTGAATTTTCTCATAAGTGCCGTGGCGAAGATTTATTTGACGAAGCGGGGACGTGGGTTTCTTATAAGAACCAAAAGGAGGGGGAAGGGGGTTGTAGGGCAGCCCTATGGCCTTCCCATCAATTTTTACGTATGTTTGTGGCATCAATTAAAACACATTTGGTTCAGATTGGTGGACAAATCAAAAAGGTTTTCTTCGAAGAACCTAATTTGGGGGTTGGGTTTATATACCAGCCCCATGACCCGATATAATTCATTTTTGCATATGTTTTGTACCATCACTAAAAATTCACTTCCATGAGGTTTAGTTGAAATTTGTGTCCAAATAAAAAAGTATTTTTTAGAAGAACCTAATTTTGGGGGTCAAGTTTGTATGGCAGCCCCACGACCCCATAGTCCGATTTCATTTATTTTCACGTTTGTTATCAATAGAAATATAATTTTCTGAGGTTTGATTGAAATCCGTGTGTAAATAAAAACGTTATTCTTAGAAAACTTGATTTGGGGGGCTAGGTTTGTATGGTAGCCCCATTACCACATGGCCCGACTCCATCTATTTATACATATGTTTTGTGTCATCAATAGAAACACATTTGTGTGAAGTTTGGTTGAAATTGGTGTATAAATAAAAAAAATTCTTAGAAAAACTTAATTTGGAGAGCTAGGTTTCTATGACAGCCCCATGACCCCATGGTCCGATTTGGTCCATTTTTGCATATGTTTTGTGGTATCACTAGAAACACATTTGTGCGAAATTTGATTGAAATCGATGAGAAAATAAAAAAGTTTTTCTTAGAAGAACATAATTTGGGGGACTATAGGTGTATGGCAGCCCCACAACCCCATTGTCCGATTTGGTCGATTTTTACATATATTGTGTGTTACCAATTAAAACACATTTGTTTGCGTGAAATTTGATTGAAATTGGTGCATAAATAAGAAGTTTTTCTAAGAAGAACCTAAATTTGGGGGGTAGGTTTGTATGGCAGCCCCACGACGCCCTTGTCGGATATTAGCGATTCAAACATACAAACTTCCTGCAACAAAAAGAAGCATGTGTGCAAAATTTCAGATCCATAGCTTTTAAACTGGCCGAGAAAAACGCGTCGCAACAGACAGACAGACGGACAAGCATACCATCTACGAGGTTACTGTCTAAGGGTCACCTAGCCTATGGCTTTATACCCCGGTCCTTGCGAAAGCGGTTTGGACCTCCAGCATATTTACTGACCCGGATCTTGTAGTCAGATGGGGATTTCTCCATCCGGTGAATGCATTCACCTTCAGGAACCCAACCCCGGGGCTGCATCACCAGCTCGATGTCTTGCTTAACAACCGACAGCCCCCTCGAGACCAACGCCAAGATGGGAAGGGACCATGGTCCCCTGGGCTCACCCATCCCCGAGGTACACTATTCGCTATGGACTTCTCCATAGCAGGTGTGATCCTCCTTGGGCCCCCTATTGGTTAAGCCTTACGTCGAATTCGGGCATGCACACCCCAGGCTCGTTGGACCTGTGACTACGCGTCTGTGCAGACAACGTAGCGCTGCTTTTCACATCCAGGTGGCCCCTTCAGTTTACTAGTCAGCAATGCGACTCAGGCAGTGTGGTCATCAATCCACAAACTAGCTAGATATAGGCGCGTAGGCATTTTCCACCAAGGCCGTTCTCCCTAGCTAGCCCCTTCTCGACTCGGGTCATGCGGAGCCGTCACCTCCGAAGCTCACACGACTTCCATATGATGCACCCCCCCACCAGAGGACATCAAAATCGTGCTAGGCCTTTAGTGCTTCCCTCCCGCAAACTATGGGGGGAGGTAGGCACGCCAAGAGCCACCCGTGCATAACTCAGGAGTACGGGACCGTTAGCGCCCGAATGGTCTTTGTACAGATCCTCGCCATGGCGTATCAACTGTACCAGGGGCCCCCTTGCACTGTTAGGTCCGTGGTGTCACAACTCACCAAAGATCTCTGTCCGACTACAAACAGCCTTCCGAGCTGAGTGTCACACGGACACAAACCCCCCTGCGGGAAGACAGACGGACAAGCATACCATCTACGAGGTTACTGTCTAAGGGTCACCTAGCCTAGTGGCTTTATACCCTGGTCCTAGCTTATGCGGTTTGGACCTCCAGCTTGTTTACTGACCCGGATCTGTAGTCAGATGGGGATTTCTCCATCCGGTGAATGCATTCACCTTCAGGAACCCAACCCCGGGGCTGCATCACCAGCTCGATGTCTTGCTTAACAACCGACAGCCCCCTCGAGACCAACTCCAAGATGGGAAGGGACCATGGTCCCCTGGGCTCACCCATCCCCGAGGTACACTATTCGCTATGGACTTCTCCATAGCAGGTGTGATCCTCCTTCGGCCCCCTATTGGTTAAGCCTTACGGCGAATTCGGGCATGCACACCCCAGGCTCGTTGGACCTGTGACTCCGCGTCTGTGCAGACAACGAAGCGCTGCTTTTCACATCCAGGCGGCCCCTTCAGTTTACTAGTCAGCAATGCGACTCAGGCAGTGTGGTCATCAATCCACAAACTAGCTAGATATAGGCGCGTAGGCATTTTCCACCAAGGCCGTTCTCCCTAGCTAGCCCCTTCTCGACTCGGGTCATGCGGAGCCGTCACCTCCGAAGCTCACACGACTTCCGTATGATGCACCCCCCCACCGGGGGACATCAAAATCGTGCTAGGCCTTTAGTGCTTCCCTCCCGCAAACTATGGGGGGAGGTAGGCACGCCAAGAGCCACCCGTGCATAACTCAGGAGTACGGGACCGTTAGCGCCCGAATGGTCTTTGTATAGATCCTCGCCATGGCGTATCAACTGTACCAGGGGCCCCCTTGCACTGTTAGGTCCGTGGTGTCACAACTCAACAAAGATCTCTGTCCGACTACAAACAGCCTTCCAAGCTGAGTGTCACACGGACACAAACCCCCCTGCGGGGAGACAGACGGACAGAGGGACATCGTCCAATCGACTCAGCTCGTCACGCTGATCATATACACTAGCCGGCATATGTATTTTGACATCTGGTACTCTCGAGCCAAGATACTGATTTTGTTTAACTAGAGTGAATAACGGTAAATTTCTTATAAGGAAATCAAAGTACGTATCAACAGCAATAAATATGCTCAATATTTTTCCTGTCCATTTTCGCACTCTCTTGCTGTAAAGAAGAGAACAGATTGGTGCGAAATTTTGATGTGACATAAGTATTTTGACAATATTTAAATGTTTAATTGTACACCAATTTCTCTGGAAAAAATGGATAAAACATAATTATATTAATGATTTGTGTTTATGTTTTGAATTCCAAGCAGAAAATGTGTCCAGTGGCTTGAAACATTGGAAAAAAATCAGAAATTCGATGTTTGGTTTAAGCCTCCGTAGAGGCAAACTTCAACCCTGGTTTAAAGCTTGGAGACGCTTTTTTTGTTTGGTAATAAAGAGTTTACCGTATAAAATAAAATTCAATAGTAGCGTATTCAATGTGTAAACCAGGACTAAGGCTTGCATCAATCGATGCTCAAACCAATCTTCTAAATTCTGATTTTTGTTTATGTTTCGAGCCACTGGTGATATTTTTATCATTGAAAATTAATATGGGGAACTCAAAAATTAATAAAAACATGTTTTGTGCATCAGTTCTTGCGAAAAAATGGGTGCAATCAAAGAGTTAAATGTTGTCAAAATACTTATGGCACACCAGAATTACGCCTCCATCTTTTCTCTTTTCTATAGGATGAGAGTCCGAAAGAGGACAGGAAAAATATTAAGCTCATTTATTGCTGTCGATATGTGCTTTAATTTTGATAAAAGAAATTTACCGTTATTGGCTTTAGTTAAACAAAACCAGTGTCGGGGCTGGAGGGTATGAGATGTCAAAATACATATGCCGACCAGTGTATATACATACATATTTTATATGGTCGGAGATGCTTCCTTCAATGCGTTACAAACTTCATGACAAAGGTAATATACCCTTTACGCTTAATACGCGAAGTGTATAAAAATAAAAATTTTGAAACTTTAAAAGTACCCTAAATTAGCTTATTCGTCCATTTTTCCCGTTTTGAATTTTGCCGAAAACAGATAAAACAAAAGTATTAAGCTAGTAACCTTATGATAGATCCTAGGCAATGTCGAAAAACTTATTAGGGGCAGTGAATTAAGATAAAATATCTTACTAACTTTCGAGAAGGATGCTGACTAGCCATTATTCGTTTTCGTGAAACAGTACAAAGTAGATGTGGATGCTATTCCATTTACAAGGTCTGAAGCCGTGTTAAAAGTCTGCAGCCGGTTTTAGTATGTACGTTCAGACAGATGCCCGTCTGAACAGAGAATATTTACCGGTTTTATAGATCACGGAATCTGTTTTGTAATTTTGTAGAGAACATGTCGACAAATAATTATAGTAGGCTTTTATTATTATACAAATTTAGGAAATTTACCTAATATTATAGTTACCCCACTCCATAGTATTTGATCCAAACAAATTATCGTAGGTGGACTTCATTTATCATAACTGCTTTTTATTATTAATATAAGCAATACAAATACTGCTCGCTAGTTATTTAAATTTCAATAAGATACTGAAGTATTACAAAGATTTCCGCAATCCATAGTGCGCTAACAAATGTGACAAGCCAACCATTTATCAAAGTAAATAAATAGATAGACAAAATATACATTTGATATATTTATTTATGCATTGAACGACACTATACCCTTTTTAAAGTGTTTCACGCATTAACATTGCTCAGATCTGCAAGATAAAGCCAACATACATTGCGATTTTTAAATACTAATCACCAATTCGCTTTTATATGAGTATATACATATTTTGTTTTCCATTTACAATTTTGCCATCTATCTCAACACTGGTGCCATGTTGTACCCGCTATCCATAACGCCCCATAACCTTCTGACTGAGCTATGAGGAAGTCTTCGAAATTGCTAAGAACAACAACTGCTGCAGTGTTAAGAATTAGATTGACGTTTTTTGTTACTAGGTACGAAAGCTTTATTGTAACTATACATAGACTCTATTGAATATGTAGATCCTGCTGTGTGCGATGCAGAATTCAAGGTGTCTACTAGCTTTCTATAGTAATTTTATTAAGTATAATTGAAACTTTTCAATTTTGTGGTGTAAAAGATAATCGTTGGGTCACGATCGTAGATAGTATCATTAGTATCATTACCATGTTTTGATAACTCTATTAATTATGCACGCACACTTTAAAAATATGTATTGCAGTATGAGATCTCAAGAAGTCCTTGTAGTTTTAGGTTTTTTTTTATTGTTAAAACATTTTTCCTGCTGGCATGGTTGCACTATTTAGAAGAACGAATTTCATTCTTTTGGCATATTTAGTCGTGGTGTTGATTGGTTACGATTAAGTGTTTTATGCATCACTGTTGATGCTTTTAATGAAGGTAACTCTAAATCAAAAATACAACAAAGCCAAATACTTTTAATTTATAACTATAGTCATGACTCTTATAAAGGTAAGAAGGAAAAGGAAATTAATGCTTGCTTACTCCCCTAAGACTGACTACGCCAATGTCGACTATTAATGAACTTAAATCGACGGTGCAACTAATGCTGGCAGATCATAAAAATACCAAACATTCTATATACTCATAAAAACGTTAATGATCTTCATTTGTGCAATAGTAATACAATATTGAATTGCTTATAATTTTCGAATAAGTCATGCTCTTGCCGAAAATTTTAGAAAAGAGGCCACTGCAGAAGTGTGTCAATATGGTGTGTACTTTATTGAAGATGCTTCGTAAAAAATCTTGGCAATTTTGTACTTGGCCAATCACCTTCAGCATCGAGTCGATACTCTTCAAATGCAATATGGAATTGAAAACAATTGAGATTATGACCATATTCAATCGTTGTACTCATAATGATAAATTGCAAGTGGAAACGTTCCAATCATCGCATCACAATCGCAAATTCATTTGTAAAACTCTCAGGAAAAATTTACATATTCATCTTTAGTATGTCTTTCACCACTTTAGTCGCGAGCGTTTTTGCTCATGTCAATCTCGAGACGAGGAGTCAAAGTATGTAAAAACACTGATGATCCAATGTTAATGTGCAAAACTATCAGCGTAATGAGCTAATTAGCACGATTTTAGAGGCATTTGATTTGTGTGGTATGTATGTGGCCACAAGTGGAGGGCTATAAAAAGTATGGTAAGTGCGTTTTAGTTGGATCTCGTGTACTAGAGTTGAGTTTAGAAAAAAGTATCTAACGAAATCAGCGATGATATGGAAGTATGAAAGATTGAGCATTGAAGACAGATTTTGAAAGTTCAGCTCAAGCATGGTGGACATAAGCCATGAAAAAATGGTGCATAATAATGTGTAATAATGTTGATATAAGCGTGATTTCAGTCTTATCAATCAATAAGGAAGGACGCTGCATATACGTAGCACTAAGCTAAATGTGACCCAATTGAGTGTTCGTCCAAAGCAGAAGGCTGTTTTGATGATGTAGAATTTTCGTAGAGCGCATACACTAGATCGTCAATATTGAAGCAACAATTCCTTGCTCCATGTTCACAATTGAATTGTTGCTACATTTTAAAGTCGTGATCTAAAAGTTTTTTAGATGGCATTCAAAAATCAAGTGTTGTTCGAATTCGGCGTCCCAAGAATAATTCTGACGGAGATTTGTTACTTGGAAGTGAGCTGTTCGGTGTAATTCGATATGTTTCGAGGAAAATATCTACGGAGCTGTTAACATTTTCCTCCCGCTCTAGTTTCTTTAGAGCTCTTTTCAGAATGTCGACGAATCTTTCTGCCTGGCCGTTAGATTGGGGATGGTATGGAGATGAGAACACATGTTCCATTCTATTTTCAAGACAGAATTTCTTGAATTTAAATGAAGTAAATTGTGTACCATTGTCGCTTACAAGTGTTTGTGGGAGACCATGCCTGCCTGTCGCAGCTTTTCAATTGTAAGGACTGCAGTAGTCTTGTCTATCAGAAGCTGGTTCAGATCGGGCCCTTTCAGTAAAGCGGAGTTTAGTGATACTCCTCCCACGCCAGCCGCCGCGTCAAATACGAGACGTAACTTTTCTGGTTTGCTAGGTGAGCGCATCCCAAAGTGAGGCAAGTACCAAGTGCGCTCGTCCCGAACCGCTGTCTCCTCTGGTCCCAATTTCCGAGCGTAGCCTTTTCGGATGTAACTGTCCAAATGCTCCTGATACAGTTGCCGACATTCGGGCTCTCGTCGTAACTTTCTCAGCAAAGATTCGAGGCGCTGTAGGGCCATGTCACGATTACATGGCAACTGGGGATTATCCGATCGCCACAGAAGACCGGTTTGAAAGCGCTCGCCAACTCTTTGAATGGTAGCGGACAAGATGCTACGTGCTCGCATGTTCTCATTAGACTCGAGCTCAGTTCCAGTACTTTTCACCCCGAAACTCTCTGTCGTGTAATACTGCTTGACCCGACGATCCAATTCGGCCAGTTCGCTACTGTGCCTGCAGTGATAGCACGCTGCAATTCGACTATGTTCACTCTGCGAACCGTAGACGACCCAACCGAGGGGTGTCCGTGCAGCAATAAGTCCTCCAACATCGCTAGTTTTCGTAGTACTGCCAACACCTAGTTGACATAGTGGTCGAGACCAATCAGTACTTTGGGCCTCGCGTTCCGGTAATAATCGAGCACAGGTATGCTCCGCAGAAATTTGTGGTGTGGTTCAGTTGCTGTTACTGTCAGCGACTGAATCGGTAAATTCAAATTTCGCACCGTCCGTTCGTGCTGGATACGAAATAGCTTTCGAGGCTCCTCAACTCCACTAATTTCAGTACTTTGGGCCTCGCGTTCCGGTAATAATCGAGCACAGGTATGCTCCGCAGAAATTTGTGGTGTGGTTCAGTTGCTGTTACTGTCAGCGACTGAATCGGTAAATTCAAATTTCGCACCGTCCGTTCGTGCTGGATACGAAATAGCTTTCGAGGCTCCTCAACTCCACTAATTTCAAATTCCACTTCCTGGGAACTTACAGTCCCACTCAATTCTGACCGATGAATTGCATGTTGAGAGGAGATTCGGGTCCTCGCAGACCGAGATCCTCTGCTAGTTCCACATCTATGGCCGTAAACGATGACCCTTCATCAATAAGGGCATAAGTGTCGACTCGACCTTTCCGCCCATGTAGTGTGACAGGCAGAACACGAAATAGGATTGGCGAATTACCTGGCATCTACCGATAATTGTATATCTCGTCTCGCTGTTGACCACTGCTGACCGATGTGGTAATATTCTGTGCTGTTGTGTCGACTGGACTTGATGCACTTCGTACTGGTGTTGTGTGTAGACTTTCGTGATGCCAGTACCCGCAGCCGTTCTGCTGACACTTTTGTTTCGATCGGCACTCTTTGAAAGAATGGCTGTCTCGCATGCAGCCGAAGCAGAGATGTTTTCGCCTCGCACACTTCCACCTGTTCCCCACTGACAGCCTTCTGTATTGTGGACATGTGGTTAATCGATGGATGCCGTCACAGAGCACACATGAGCCCCTCTTGGACGAAGCCTTCGACGCATTTGACTGGGTAGACTGTTCTCGCTCAGCACTATGTAAAATGTGTCTCTCCTGTTTGACTGTTTTCGGCTTGGCTGTTGGTGCAGATCCTTTCACTGATGATATCGGACTGTGTGATCGATTAACGTCGATTGTCGCCAGACATCTCGCACGGTCCGTAAGCCAGGCCGAAAAATGTATCGCTGTCGCGCGGGGTTGAATATGTGCCGCGTATTCCGCCAAGACTTTCAGTTTCGAATGTGGCAGCTTTGACACCAACTCGGTCAATAAAGTGGTGTCACTCAAGACATGACGGCTCGCCTCGGTGTTCAGGAGTGCTACTGCGTTTCGCACTCGTGTAGCCATAGCTATCAGCTGGTTACTGTTGCGCTCCTCTAACATAGGCAACGCTCGGATGTGTGCGAGTTGATCTGGAATTAATAATTGAGAACGGCCATACGTAAACTCGAGAGTCGACATAATTTCGCCGACGTTCACCGGATCGATTAGCAAGCACTTTACTGTCTCTCTAGCTGCACCCTCTAGGCTGTTTTGCAACCTGAACAGATTTTGAAGTGGCGTGTACCCGAACGCTTCGGTGAATTGCTTGAACGCGGCAGCAAATACTGGCCATTGATCGGTTTGTCCGGAGAATCGCGGCAGCTGATACAACTTTTGTGCCAATATGGGAGTTGATATTGGCTGGTCGGACGTGACATTTCCCGATGTCACTGTATTTTCAGACTTCTCTGACTCGGTCGCCGCTCCGTACGCGGCCGTTTGAACACAATTTTGTGATGACAAAGGAGTGATGCCATTTGCGGGAGTGAGTGGTTTCGGTGCGGCTGTCAACTGTCCCGTAGTTGGATTCCCGAGAACGCGGCGCTCCAACTCTCGTCTAGCCACACATTCAGCCTCCATGGCGGTCTGTAGTACGCGGAAACCGCTGATTAGTGTCGCCAACTGCCTCTGTGCTCACGTCGTCCTCGAGCGGCATGTTAGGACACGATTCACCTGACACTTTCCGCGTAATAATACGGGTACTACGTCGCAAGTGATGTCGTCGACTTCACTTTGCAAGGCGTGTGTAGTAATCGTTGCATGAATTACCACACAATTCACGCGTCTTCTCCCGGCTCGTTTCCGAGAGGCACACACAGTAGATGAAAAAGTTGTCTCGGCACGCTTCCGAGATGCACACACACAAGAAGATAAAGTGGTCCCGGCACGTTTCCGGGAAGCACACGAGGAAAATAATAAAGATGTCGCTTCCCCTGTGAAGCGCTTTGTGAAAAATCGGAGATGAATAATAGAACGTTGACACACGTTTATTATTTCTGGTTTAAATAAATATACATATAAAAATTACAAAGGAGTTTTAAAAATAATTGGATTTTCTTACTCCTTTTTCCTCCGATATTCGTTTCGTCGAAATTTTCACTCTGCGCTGGTCGCCATTTTACCTACACGTACTTTTCGTGTTTCACTCTAGGCGGCGTGTGCGCGAAATAGATGGCGCGCAGTGGCGGGAAAACGAGTTTGAATTGTCCAGCTCGCCGACAGGGCCAGTTTTTGACATCCCTAGTCCCAAACACGTGACAAGCTGAATAAGATTTCCTAAATACGCTACCGGGGTGGATAAATCATGTTAACAAAAGAATTAGCTTACGAATTGGCCAATGTCCAGTAATTACCGCTGTGAGTCTATCAATATCTTTACGCGGTCTGGTCAGAATCTCAGACGTTCTTTTCCGGTCATAGGATAGCCATTGCTTCCTTGGTATTACACAAGTCTTAAGGTTCCGCCAATTATGATTAGCACTCGCGAGATAATGAGAAGAGATTTTTCTTCTAACAGCTGGCATCGGAATATCCACGCGCTCCGCATGAGAGCTGTTCAGAATTGGCTCCAATTTGACCAACATTTTTCGACTCCCCACATCATACTGATCAATATACATAATTTCAAAATTCATGACATAAAGTATAAAGGGTAGGCGGAAGGGTATAAAAACAATACATTTGTATACCGATCATCGATCGAAATCCTTGCCAGCAGATACCAAGTTATTCGTTGAATACTTTTGTTTATTATGCACAGTGTGTTAAAAGTAGTTGGGTACTTTGATGACAAAAGTAGTTTTCTTTGCTTTTTGAATTGGCCACGTTTGTGTTGGTCTAAGACACAACAGTGAAAGAACATTAAGAGATGCACCACTATATACCATCAGTTTGAGAACAGAGTTCTTAAAAATATGTACGCCTCTTTTTTAGAGACAAAATAAAAGTACATACATATGTATGTACTAAACATTGGGAGTCGGCGCATTACTATATTCACGTACATGTTAATATAACCTTCGCAAACGTTCCGCAACATAATCTACTTGCAATGTAAATACAATTAGTTTTTAGTTCATAATGAGATGATCGCATTTATGTGACACTTCCACAAATGTATATTGCTTAAGCTCCATTCCTATAAAAAAAAAAACAAATTAAACGCAAGTTGTTAAGCCAATACACTTACAATAGTACAATACCGACTAATGTGCAGACTTACAAAATTGCCAAAAAACCAACACAATATACCAAACGGTCGTAACGTCGTAGCTCTTTACCAAAAAATAACCATTTTACAATATCATTTATTATATACGTATGAAAGTTTGTTGAACTTAGACCTGCACACGCATAAAATCATTCATATAATATAAAAGCATTCACATTCGACTCCATTGAACCGCGAACAACAATCATTTCAAAAAGCGACCATCATTTCAACATTTTAAAGCACAAATAAAAACAATTTTATTTGCTCAAGAAAAAGGTTTATTTGTGCGCGCGTATTGTATGCAGTTTACGTCATTATGGCGTATCTTCGCATCTTTATATTTACATTACTTGCAACAATTATAAAGTTTTCAATTTATTATGCTACCAACACAGTAGTTTAAAGCAATTTCGTACTTCAAACGGAACGATTACTATTTTTCAAGTGATTGAGACTTGATGCCAGTTGAAAGCTGATGCATCATACGGTAGTTTAAAATTAGTTTTTCTTATTTGTTCAAAGATTCACAAATTGCATTTCAATCAAATATGACGGGTTGCATCTGTCTTTATTCATATCTTCGTGAGTTCTTAATTATGTTTAAAGAATTATTTTTTGTTTATTGTTGCATTGGGTTAAATATGTATTTGCATTTTCCTAGGTGGATGTGCGTATGCAATTCACATGCTGAAAGTCATATTTTTCAAACCTCTATAATGTGAATCAAAAGTAAATAACACCGCACGCTTACGCTGCGCAATGATTCAGTTATAACCATAAAATATAAACTTCTAGATAAAAAAAATTTTCGTCTAAAACCAAAAAAAAAAATTCTTATACAACAACTCATAATATGTATGTACATATCTGAATTTGCAGTACAGTAGAGCGTCGATTATCCGAACTAATGTCGACAAGGGGTGGTTCGGATAACCGAAAGTTCGGTTAATCGAGTTTTCATAGAAACACTGGAGGATTGCCTAAAAGTTAATATAAGCGACAGCCTGGAAATGTGCGAAACGAATAGGACTGAGCAAAAATATGAAATTCGAAGGAATTAACCCATTTCTTCCCAAGGATAGAAATACACTGAAACTATGAGGTTTTTTGATAAATTCTAATTAATTACACTACAATTAAGAAAATAAATGTTTTTAAATGTCGGTGAGTGTTACCAGTGGCTCCCAACGTAACGTTGCGTTGACGCAACGTTGGTAGTTTCTTGGTAGAAAAATTTTAATACGATAATTTGAATTTTATGCTCTTGTGTTGCAAAAAATGGTTGGTTTTTACGATGAATAACCAATTTAGTGATAAAATCACAAAACACTCACTATAGTGATATACATGGCATTTTTTGCAACATTTTTTGCGGGTTTCTCGTGCAACTTGTCTAGTTTCTAGTCTTATTGTGTAAAAAATATGCACAAAAGCTGAAATCTTTTACATTATATTGAATTGAACTTGTTTATTTTACATAGTTATGCCATATTTCACTTGGTTACGCTATCATCTGAAATTTAAAAAAAAATATTGCGCAATTTCATACGATGGCGTAGCCGAGGAAAATATCGCGGAACTGTGCAAAATAAACAAAAATTCAATTCAATTATAATGTGAAAGCTTTCTGAGAATTTTGTGTCTTCTCTATATGATAAGACTAACCATTAAAAGTGCGAGCAACTGGCCATTTGTATTATAATGGAGGTTGGTTCTACATTGCCGTTAGCGTCTGATGGTAATTCATACTAACTTTATCCCGAATTTCGCTTGTTTTAGATGTTTTATCTTTCAGTTTTGAGCAGGCAAATCACAATTTAGGCACTTAAGTCAACAGATAAAATATATAAAGAAGGACTTCCCAACCTGTAGCCAGCAGGCCGGGAAGTCTGTCTTCCGGCCTTCCAGGGATTTCCGCGATTTTTCGCGTCCAGTGCAAGTGTCGTTGAGAAAAATTTACTACAGAAATCTTTAACAAACATCTATTTAGCAGCTCTGCTCTAAAAAAAAACTCTCCTGAAATGGAAAGGTTTCTGATCCCATACTTGTTGACTTCAGACCATACCGTGGGGTGAAGACAAGACTGTATCAAAAATTGGATAGAATTTTCAGAGTAACTATCCAATCACTACAAAGGATCCCTTCACCCACTGTAGAAATCCTTGAAACATTTCGGGATATCTCGACACCACTATGTGTATTTTGAAAGTTGATATAGACCAACTGACAAGTATATAGCTGCAATTGCCCAAAACGTCTTCCTTTTGGCGTTTTCTTTTCTTCAATGAGACACATGTGACTCACAGATGAGTACTGGATATGAATAGCACGAGTCACATGTGCCTCGTCGATAGTAAGGCATTTGGGGCTAATTTTCAGATATTGTTGATACAAAACCTGAGTTACATAGGAAGAGAATGTGTTGCCCTTTATACGTTTGGCCTATTGTAACTTTACCGGGAAACTCCCAACGTTGCGTGAACGCATCACCTATGTTTAACACAGGCTCCTGCAGTAAGTACCAACTTTTTTCCAAAACCAAATTGAATTAAATAATTAGCAGTTCTTTGGCGTCTAGAAAGTGCATTTGGATATTTATTTTAAGATATTTTAATATTTTTAAAATTATGACAAAAAAATGTCCTAAAAACATACTATTACTTCCTCTAATATCCTCAAGGACCCAACAACTGATTCGCTATAATAAACATGCAGAAATAGAGCTAAGAAATGCCCTTTAAAAAATACATGACCATTCTTGCATTACAATTTAATTTTGGTTTTGTTTACAGCGATCAAATTTCGTGTTGCGTATACGCAACGCTGGGAAGAAATGGGTTAAGTGGTGTTGGTGAGAATTTGCTTCCTTCAGGCACTCGATTTTTTCATTTGATTCGAAGCATTTCATATGAAAATAGCTAAATCCCCGGTTCAGTTAATCGAATGTTCGGATAATCGACGTTCGGATAATCGACGCTCTACTGTAATTATATTTCATATGATGACAGCTAGACAAATTGAATTTATGAAAATCGCAATTGGCCAATTGTTTCAAATCAAAATATGATCTGCTACTATAACGTCACTGCCACTGCCTCTGCTAACAATATAAGTGTCTAATAAAATATTTCCAATCGAATACCTAAACCACCGCAAAGTTAACGAAATTTTTAAGGTTTTTCTTCTTCTTCGAATTGGTTCGTGTCTAAAATAAAACTGGGATTGCCTACATTTAGGCGACATTTTAATACCCTAGATGAAACCGACTCATTCATAAGTACATTATCATAATATCAAATATGTATTTTCAATTTGAACTTTGGTTATGCTAACATTGGCTAGTTCGTAAATCACAGCGGCTGGAAATTGATCTTTTAGGGTTTTTTTTGTGTACGTCTGTCCGTCCGTCCGTCTGTTCACTAAGAAAACTCACGAACGGCTTAACAAATTGACATCAAAATTGGTAGGAATGTGTAGAATTGCTAGAACTTAGTAGGACAAAGATAACAGGGTGGCTCCGAAGGAGGAAAAAGTCAGCTTTTTTATTTTTTATCAGAGATGGACGTATGTCATTCCAAAGTTTAAGACCTCAGCTATATGATGGTACCATTTTAACCAATATTTGGTGGGTACTTTTAAAATTATTGCTCTTCGAACGAAATCGTAGGGAAAGTGGGAATCTATGAAAATGGTTTGTGGTTAGGTTTTTTGAAAATAAAACAAAAACTGTTGGAAAATAACTTAAGTATTTATTATTTTAGTATTTGGTATTGCCTCCTCTTGCTCTAATGACAGCTTTCAGTCGATTCTTCATTGATCTGATCAAGCTATTGATGGTATATTGAGGAATACCGTTCCACTCCTCTTATAGAGCTGCCTTCAATTCTTCAGTGGGCGAAGGGACTGGATTTCTGGCTCGGGCTCTTCTCTTGAGCTCGTCTCATAAGTGTTCAATCGGATTAATGTCTGGACGGCGTGCAGGCCAGTTAAGTGTCGACATTTTGGCTTCATTCAGGAACAGCCGAGTGAGACCGATGCGTGACACCGGGCATTGTCGTGCATCAACGTGAAGATCTCGCCAATAAATGCTGCATAGGGCACAATGTAGGCACGGAGAATATCATTTCCGTATCTATCAGCTGTCAGCGCTCCTCCTCGGCCTTTTCCGGGCACGAATACGAGCTCCGTTTTTTCCTCCAAGGAAATGCCAGCCCACATCATACAGGAAACGCCGCCGTAGGCAACCGTTTCAGTGAAACAGCACTGCGCAAATCGCTCATCCGGAAGCTTGTCGACTGTGCATCTTCTGACATTGCCATGCACACATATTCTCGACTCATCAGTGAACAATACTGAGCTCCATTCCGTAACGCTCCAATTCAGGTCATCTCGAGCGAATAAGAGGCGCGCTTGTCGGTGTCCTGCAGTCAATTTGGGGCCCGTCGCAGTCCGTCTTGGAGTAATATTCACTTCCCTTAATCGTCTCCTGACTGTCCGGGCACTGACGGCTACTCCGCGAACACACCTCAGGTTCTGCTGCGCAGCAACATCCGTAAGGAACCTCTTTCATAGCGTACTTGTAACAATGAAACGGTCGTCTCTCTCTGAAGTGGATCGAGGGCGGCCCGTTCTTGGGCTCGAATTAAAGCTACTAGTCTTTTGAAATCTTCTGCTAACTCTCGAGACAGCAGACTGACTCATTACAAGACGGCGAGCGACGGTTCGCTGTATAAGACCTTCAGACAATAGGGCTACAACTTGAGCCGCTTGACCAAGCGCCGTATCCAAGGATGACAAAACATTGATTGAAATTACCTTAGATGTAAGTAAGCTAACTATCTAGATGCAACTGATAATGAGAAACCGATTACGGGTGCTTTTGTAGGGGTAATTCACCTGACAGTTAGCCACCATAAAATTAAATTTTTGAGTTTTTTGTTTCAAGTGGCTTAATTTAAAAAGTGATTAAGATTGATTAAAAGGGTACCAACATGTTAGTTTTTTGTTATAGAAAAACGCTTTAGGTAAAAACAAAACCAACAGGTGTCTAAGGTTTCAAACTTAGAAATCACATACGAGTTTTATGGATAACTATGGTACTTTTCAAAAAATACATAGATACAAATATACGCGATTATAGGTTGAATCGATACTTTTGTCCGTAAGTTTAGTTTGGAGTAACAGACTTATGTAGATGTTGAAATTACGGTACCCCCTCCGTTTTTGTAAACCGCTATAGGTACGGATATTAAACCTTGCACAGTGATTGGTCCGTATGAGTATATATACGTTAAATATTGAGCATCTTGATATTTGCTAAGAAAAAGTAAATAACAGTAAATTTGTGGAATTTTAAATTGTGCGTATGCAGCCCCACTTAGGTTTGCAAATCTAAAATTGTTGATGAGAATTCTTTGTAAATGATATCAGATACATGTTTTGACATTTTTATTCCAATAGCTTTATCCAAACAGGAAATATAAGGGATCTTAAGCTTGGTAAGGGCGTTTCACAAAGCTAGCGTATATCACCTATTCATTGAATCTCTCGTTATCGGCTCAACCAATCGATATGCAAATTCATAAAAACGCTTTAATTAAGTGTCATTGTTACTTGGTACGGATAGTTTTGAAGTCAACGGGGTGTGCCAGATAGGTGCAAAAATAGACTCTTCTATTATTCATCGTAGAGGGGAGTGTGGCTACTCATATTAAAGGACTCATGAAGTTTGTTTAACAATTTTAAAGGTAAGCTTTGTATGTAGTGGTGCCTCCCGCCAACTTCTTTAATGTGCCGCTTGATAAAAAAGATATTTTTTTTCTGTGATTTGGAAAAAATTGCACTTTTAAATGACTAGATCAATCTTGTCTTGCTTTTATTATCTAAGCTAACTTAAGCTAAGTTCAAACAGTTTAATTATATTTTAAACATAGCGCTCGAATGTCCAGCCCGTTCGGTCACATCTCCACGATACTGGTAAATTGAGGCCTGTTATAAATAGATTCAGGTCATAGACAAGTCCTCCAACTGTAACTGGAACAAGAACCAAGTTAATGCCATTTTCGACAAGAAGATTTTTAGGTGAAATTTTAGGTGTCCGGCGATTTGTCCGATTAGTTTTCAAACCTTTTTGGACAAAACGAAACACACAGGGGCTTATCTAAAGAGAAGCGGATCAGTGGGACAGTAAATCAGTATTTCTTTTGACTTCGGAAAGTAGTAGTATAGCCCAAGAAAAGTAATCCAAAATATGGCCATCAAGCGGCAAAAATCAAACATCTCTGGATTTTTGCAGGATAATTGTTGATATTATTATTGAGACATTTTACTTTAAATTCTGATTAAACGCGGAAAACAATATGCTTTTTCCATAGAGAAATTTTATCGAATAGAAAAGAAAAATCTTATTTTTATTTTTAGTAGATTTTCGTATTTTTTCCATGTGTTTTTAGGGTTTTTTAGATTTTTCAAAAAATCCTTATGAAATCGATTTTGTCCGTCTGTTCACTAAATAACTCGCGAACGGCTCAACCGATCGTCATGAAATTTGGTAGGAATGTCTAGAATGGTAACAGTCTTTGGCACGAAAT
Source organism: Microchrysa polita (assembly GCA_949715475.1). Lineage (NCBI taxonomy): Eukaryota > Metazoa > Arthropoda > Insecta > Diptera > Stratiomyidae > Microchrysa > Microchrysa polita. Next base: position 36,218,083 of record OX454417.1, on the reverse strand, counting down.
ACTAAGAAGTTGGTAAGGCAAAGATAACAGAGTGTCTCGGAGATTTGAACATTTCTTCACTAAATAACTCGCGAACGGCTTAACCGATCGTAATGCAATTTGGTAGAAATGTGTAGAATGGTAACAGTTTTTGGTACGAAAAACCTAAAAGTTGGTAGGGCGAATCTAACAAGGTGTCGCGGAGATTTGAAAATTCGTTCACTAAATAACTCGCGAACGGCTTAACCGAGCGTCTTGAAATTTGGTAGGAATGTGTAGAATGGTAACAGTCTTGGCCTTTCATCCTGGAACACGTTTATTTAGACCAATCCAAAAATTGATTTACAAGAAGCATTTCATTAATATTGGGCATAATTCTTATTTATTACCTATAAAATATACAGGGTGTCCGGAAACTGCCGAATAAACGCACCGGATTGAGATTTCTCATGTGACTTCCAGTATTTTCCGCGAAATCATCAATTCAAATTATATCTACTCACGTATTATGGAATATGACTTAATAGGTGCGTTTTATTCGATCAAGTACATATCCTCTTCTGTGCACCAATTTCGTGCAAATTTGAACATATAGGGTGTTTTTTTAGACGTGTGGTTTTGAATCTGGTATAACTTTTTTCGGATTTGTTTTTGTTACAGCTGTCACATGATTTATGCTTAGTTTTGTTCGCCATTTCATAATAAATAGGCTTACTCCGGAACAACGATTGCAAATCGTGCCCAAAACGAGATGGCCACCGATCCCGATTTTCACAAGAAAAATTTGTTTAGCCATAAGGCTCACTTTTGGTTGAATGGGTATGTTAATAAACAAAATTGTCGCGTTCGGAGTAAGGGTAATCCACAAGCCATTGCTGAGACGCCGCGCCGTTACATCCTCAAAAAGTCACTGATTGGTGTGCTCTATGGGCGGAGGAAATCTTTGGTCCATATTTCTTCCAAAAATTAAGCCCAGCCAAAATTTTACAGTCAATGGGGAACGGTATAGAGCCATCGTTAATGACTTTTCTGTGCCTGAATTGGAGGATGTTGATGTGGACGACCTTTGGTTCCAACAAGACGGCGCGCGCTACATGCCACACATCCAACGAAACAATCAATTTATTGAAGGAAATTTTTGGTGAGCGCATTATCTCGCGTCGTGCACTGTAAAAACAAGGTTGAATTTTACATCGAAAACTCGTTGAATTTTACATCGAAAACTCGTTGAATTTTACACCTTTTTTCTCGCAAAATTACAGTAAACGTTTATTTTTCAACAAAATTTCTAGTATACCCCCAAAATAGTGTAATATTACACAGATTTTTCAATATTACTCTATCTCAGTGTAATTTTACACCACATTTGGTGTGAAGATGTGTCATTACTTTATTCTTGTGTAACTTCACATTTTCAGTGTAAATTTACCAATTTTGGTGTAAAAAATACACCTACATTTGTGTAAAACTGACTTTTGTGCATTATTGCATTGTCCTGTATCTCACAAGTGACTTGTTCTGTGTGCAGTTAGTCTGTTCCGTCCGAAGTGCGTTCGTGTGAGCATCATATTATTATTGTTGTAGCGCTTTTTTGCTCTTGAACTGAAGAGGGTGTGGCAGATCTTGACCGTTGAAATAACGGGTAGCTCCAGGACGATTTACATCGAAGAACCGGCTGCCTTAAATATTATTAATTAATTACATAAGCTCGGATGTAAATTTACATATTTGCCGGTGTAAATTTACATTTTTTCCAGTGCGAATTTGGTTATTTCTGATTTAAATTTACAACAGTCTAAGAGTAAGTTTACTTATTTTTGTGTGCAAATTTACTTATTACCGTTTGAAGATTTACACCAATTTTGTAGTAAATATTTACACCGTAAAGCGTAAAATGACTATCGCTCATATCGTGGTGTAAATTTACTACTATAATAGAAAGAAAAAAAGTTTCCTCCTATTGGAGTAAAATTTTTTCGAGTGTAGATAGATTGAAAAGTTTCCAGAATGTGCGAGAAAATGGAATAATAGAGCGAGTTTTTGTTAAATTTTTCAATATGTTCATATTATAGTCGACAGTCTTTTCTTTTCCTTCATTCCCTAGCTTTTTGAGTCTTTGTAATAACACGAATTCCGTAAAATTACAAAAATCTTGCGGCGTAAACCTCAATATTTTACCTGTGGCTATATTCATTCTCTCTGATGCGATCGTCCTCTCCTACTTTCCTACTGATTCTCTGGAGAAAAGTAGTAGGTTCATATTTTTTCGGTGACCACGAATGGACGAATAAACTCCAATGTAACGTGACCAAACATTCTCGCGAAACGGTTATCAATAACTTTTTAGCAGGCATCATTTAAGGTAAATTAATTTCTGAAGAAATTCTCACAAAACGTACTTTCTTACTTAAAAAAGCTGGCAAGCAAGCGTTTTCTAAATGAATTTGACTTACCTCTTCTTATTATTCTTATTGACAAGTTTGTGAAAAATCCCCCCTCATATCGATTTCATCTTTTTTTCAATATTCTTCGCATAGTAATTGGATTACACTGTAAAAACAAGGTTGAATTTTACATCGAAAACTCGTTGAATTTTACACCTTTTTTCTCGCAAAATTACAGTAAACGTTTATTTTTCAACAAAATTTCTAGTATACCCACAAAATAGTGTAATATTATACAGATTTTTCAATATTACTCTATCTCAGTGTAATTTTACACCACATTTGGTGTGAAGATGTGTCATTACTTTATTCTTGTGTAACTTCACATTTTCAGTGTATATTTACCAATTTTGGTGTAAAAAATACACCTACATTTGTGAAAAACTGCATTGCATTTTCCTGTATCTCACAAGTGACTTGTTCTGTGTGCAGTTAGTCTGTTCCGTCCGAAGCATCATATTATTGTTGTGTTGTAGCACTTTTTTGCTCTTGAACCGAAGGGGGTGTGGCAGCTTTTGGCCGTTGCAATAACGCTCCAGGACGATTTACACCGAAGAACGGGCTGCCGTAAATATTATTATACAATATACATATTTGCCGGTGTAAATTTATATTTTTTTCGTGCAAATTTGCTTATATCTGATTTAAATTTACTTAAGTCTAAGAGTAAGTTTACTTATTTATGTGTGCAAATTTACACCAATTTTGTAGTAAATATTTACACCGTAAAGCGTAAAATTACTCTCGTTCATATAGTGGTGTAAATTTACTACTATAATAGAAGGAAAAAAAGTTTCCTCCTATTATTGGAGTAAATTTGTTTAGAGTGTATATTAAATTATAACGAGACCGAGGCTAATTTCGGGCGCGGCCGAAATTTGGATACCCTTCGCTCCCCTCGGGGCTAAAAGTTTTTTCGGGCGTTCCTATGACTTGTGTTCAATTCTCCCCGCTTCCATGCTTTTCCTTGAATTTTCACATTAGTGCCGCGGTGAAGATTTATTGAAGCGGGGGTCGTGGGTTTCTTAGAAGAAACAAAAGGGAGGGGGGCATGTATGTATGTTTGTGGCATCAATTAAAACATATTTCTATGAGATTTGGTTGAAATTGGTGGACAAATAAAAAAGTTTTTCTTCAAAGACCTTAAAACCTAATTTGGGGGTTGGGTTTATATGCCAGCTCCATGCCCCAATGGTCCGATTTAATTCATTTTTGCGTATGTTTTGTAACATCAATAAAAATACATTTCCATGAGGTTTGGTTGAAATTTGTGTGCAAATAAGAACATTTTTCTTAGAAAAATTGTATTTGGGGGGATAGGTTTGTATGGTAGCCCCATGACCACATGGTCCGACTCCATCTATTCATACATATATTTTATGTCATCAATAGAAACACATTTGTGTGAAGTTTGGTTGAAATTGGTGTATAAATAAAAAAAAAAACTTCTTAGAGGAACTTAATTTGGGGAGCTAGGTTTGTATGACAGCCCCATGACCCCAAAGTCCGATTTGGTCCATTTTTACATATGTTTTGTGGTATCATTAGAAACAAAAAAAAATTTGATTGAAATTTGTGCATAAATGAAAAAGTTTTTCTAAGAAGAACCTAATTTTGGGGGGTAGGTTTGTATGGCAGCCCCACGACCCCCTTATCGGATTTTACCGATTCAAACATACAAACTGCCTGCAACAAAAAGAAGCATGTGTGCAAAATTTCAGCTCCATAGCTTTTAAACTGGCCGAGCATAACGCGTCGCAACAGACAGACAGACAGACAGACAGACGGACAGACGGACAGACGGACATCGTCCAATCGACTCAGCTCGTCACGCTGATCATATATATACATATTTTATATGGTCGGAGATGCTTCCTTCAATGCGTTACAAACTTCATGACAAAGTTAATATACCCTTTACGCTTAATAAGCGAAGGGTATAAAAAAAGAAAACACTTTTTGCTCTGATAAGGCACGAACATTAAAATACAGCTTCAGCTATTTTTTTTTATTTTTGTTTTTACCGCTGAAAATGAAACTGTTTATTGGGCACTAAACAGGGCCGGCTCTACTATATGTGCAGACTGTGCACTTGAACAGGGCGCCAAGCGAAAGGGGCGCCAAGTTCAGAAATTCATTATCCCTTAAAATTAAAGGTACATTTTCCTCGACACGACTGCACGACAGCGACTCGCTCATTCCATATAAAAACTCGTTTTTAAAATGAGAGAGAAACGGGTTTTTATAAGGACAACGTACCTTAATATTTCCTTTAATGACAGCTGCATGATGATCACATTAATTCTCTTCTCTGTTGTATAGCAGTTATTTATACATATTTGTATTGATTGATATACGTCGTCCACGTATTGTACATATTAAACAAAATAGAACTGATTCAATTATTATCTAATTATGTGTTTTCACAAAAATCCTCTGCTATCGCGACTCAAGAAATTACATACAAACTCCACTAACAACCAAACTCAATTCGCATGTTAATCGTATTCCATTCCATTTGACCGACACATCGACGCAATCGCGATCGTGACTCATGAAACCTTGAAAGACATATGTATCTTCAAACTTTTCCGCATTGTATCTACGCGAGAGAAAGAGCGAGAGACGTGTTTCCGTCCGTCTGCGTTCAAAAATGCTTCGCATATATCGTACTTGTGCATCACTGCAAACCTGCTCCAATTAATCCATGCACTTTATATGCGGTATGGGCGCTAGATTTAATAGATTGTATGCTTTGCAGAAGTGAAGAGTTGTGCATTGCAGGAATTGTGCACATAAGAAATTGTTCTAGCGTACACCCCTACTCTGCAAAAGAGGGAAATAGCTGCTGTGCAGGCTCGTTGTAGGTGAGATGTGCGTATTCACTTGATGGCGCATTCGCGTAGTCTCAGCGATAAAGGAGTTTTGTAGGATGTATAGTTTGTGTTTTAGTTTTTTACCGCGGAAAATTTTCTATGCAATCCATATCAAGCGCAGGATAGACCTCGAGAGTGAAATGTTTGTCCGCTACGATTTTCACAATGAAAATGTATGCTTACGGTCGTGGAATATGTTGAAAATGCAGTGGAATTCCATACGGCACAATCCGAAATTTATTTCATAATTTTTCTCGGCCATTCTATGTATTTTTTTCCATTTCCCGGTCATTTCATCGTAAAAAATATCTATTGACCGGGGAATCGAAAAATACCTACTTAAAATGGCCGAGACAAATTATGTGACCATTTTCCGATGTAGCTTATGGAATTCCCCAGCATTTCCCACATATTCCAGAAAGTAAGCATATAATTTCATTGAGAAAATTGCAGCGGACAAAAATTTCACTCTCAGGTCCTATTCTGCGCTTTAGATTTAAATTACATTTCCCCTGCGGTGCGGACTACGGTCAGTTTCATTTATTTTCGTTGCCAACAGTTTTTATCGTATTCTGCGTTTTAAAGTGAAAAGTCAACCATGTTAGATAGGAATTTAAAAAGAAAGTTGTCAGGAGTGGATAATATAAACAATTATTTTGCAAAACATATTTACCCCTCGTATATTTTAAAAATAACTTTTCTATTGAAATCTGATATCATACACCGTTCAATTCATCTGCCGGACATAGTATCGTCATAAAGTAAGAAATTGGAATAGAGATGGAACTCCATATAACATTAAAACATACGGAACAACATTTTACCTTTGAGTGTGTGCTGTATGTAACGTGTACATACAGGAAGATATCTTTCTGTATGTACACGTTACATACAGCACACACTCAAAGGTAAAATGTTGTTCAGTAGGTTTTAATGTTATATGGAGTTCCATCTCTATTCCAATTTCTTACTTTATGGTATCGTTACATAATTTGGCGATCGATTGAATACCGGCTCTAAGAATTACTATTTTATCACAAAATCTAGTGATCGGTCGCAGTGACAGCCATTTTCCATACAAATTCAAAGTATCAGTCATACAGGCACAAAATTCGTATGGAAAATGACTATGGCAGATTACTACATTCCACTCCTGATTAATATATAGAAGGGCGACTTTTTAGTATATGAACAGGGCGCCATAATACCTAGGACCGGCGCTGGCACTAAAAATAAGGAAATTGGAACTAAGACAGCAATTCTGTACAATATACTGAAGGGCCGAGTTTTTCAATTCTAACCTGCTGTGATTTTGAAATTTATCGTAATAAGCTTCGCGAAAAAAGGATTGTAATTGAGCTTCCCAAAAAAAGTCTTTCATTTACTTCATATTCTGGGAAATAACGAAAAAAAAACCTTCGAAGGGATATATGTAAATAGCAGAACCTTCATAAAATACTTACTTTTTATCAAATTACCGAAGTTTTACCAGTCGAAAAAATCAAGTGGCACAATCTCTCTAACGACAACTTTAGTAACTCCATTCATTGATAAAATGACGAATAGTGGTTTCAAAACAACCCCAACTGCACCGAGCACAGTCCAACACAAATGTGGAAAAATTTCGCTGAAATGTCAGTATATAAGGCGGAAAGGCACTTGGAGTTTCAAAAGGTCCACTCCACACGAAGAAAGAAACATGGTGGTGGAACGCCGAAACTAAAGAAGAAGAAGCAGTGCAAGCCAAATCGAACACATTTAAGGCATGGCCGACTTGTGAGTCAAGCAGTGTTCAACTCAGAGTGCGACCGAAGGACCATCATTGCGAGAGAGGCCTAAGCACGACACTAGGATGTTTAGGGTCGCAGCCCAAAGGAGAAGGAACGCTCGGGAAATATAGACGCCAAATTACGTGGAGGAATCGCAAGAAATTTTGCTGGTTGACGATATGGCAATCTGTAGCAGGATGCGAGAGTATTTTGACGAACTTCTAAATTAAGAATTCCCTCGATCAGCTTTTCAACATGTTGAGCTGAATACCACAAATATTGAAGATATCTCGGAGAAAGAGGCAATGAATCAGATGAAACGGGGAAAGACAGTCGAGCCGGATAAAATACCCGCGGAATTTTGGTTAAAAATGGAAAATGTCGGGCTTAGTTGGCTCACAGTTCTCTTCAAGAAAATCAAAGGTGGGGAACCGATGCCTGACGCTTTCAGACAAAGTTTTCTCTTTCCTTATTATAAGAACAAGGGAGACTCACGCAAACTCAACAACTATAGGGATATAAAGTTAACAACTCATACACTGAAGATCTACGAGCGAGTTGTCTGCAACCGATTGAGTAAGATTGTGCGGTTGAATGATAATAATCAATGCGGCTTTATCGAAGGTCGATCTACAGTCGATGAAATTCACTGCAATCGTGTAGCGATGGAAAAATATAGATCAGCACGAAAGGACTTGCACTTTGTATTCATCGATTTGGAAAAGGCATTCGATAGAGTACCTCGTGATCTGATATGGTTGGCCTTGAGAGCACTTAATGTCCCCGAGGCATACGTCAGGATGATACGAGACATGTATGATGGAGCTACGACTAAGGTTAGATGCACAGCCGGTGAATCAGAAGAATTTCCGGTGAATGTCGGAGTACACCAGAGGGCAGTGTATTGAGTCCGTTGCTCTTCAACATCATCATGTGCTACTTATTCACTTATCTACGACGGCCTAGAAATTTTTATCTTCTTTTTGTCGATGATATAGTCCTCATTAGCCTCGTTGCCTTGCAAGCTGCACTTACAAAATCGTGTGACATTCTGGAGGAGCATGGACTGAGGATTAGTATAACAAAGACTCCGTTCTTATATGCTGCCCGGTGCCCGTTCTCAGACCCAGATGCACCGATACCAGATATGTACGTAAAAGAAGAGCAGCTTAAGTCTTGTCTCAAGTTCAAGTATCTTGGCTCGATGGTGAACAATGTTGTACGTCCCGCACTCATGTATGAATCAGAATGCTGGACCATGTATGAAGGTTATGCGAAAGAAATGACTGCAACGGAATTAAAAATGTTATGCATGTCAGTACGTGTAACCCAAAGGGGCCACATCAAAAATACCTACATCCGAGGCAACTTGTTCATAGACCAACCAATCATCGAAAAGCTCGAATCCAGACAAATGGATTGGTATTGCCATGTTCCAAGGGGTCCGCCTGAGAACCCCGCAAGAAAGCGATATCAATGGAAGTTCCAATTGATGGACCCAAGGCCGGAGGCAGACCGAAGAACACCTGGATGTGTCAAATGAAAAAGCAACAACAACACATTGGTCCAAGATAGAGCTGCCTGTAGAAATATGCTGCCTGAGATATTATCGCCAAAACGGGCGAATGCCTACACCGCAGGTCGAGCAACGCGAAGCCATGGAACGGTATAAAGAACGAGGCAAGGAAGAAGAAGAAGAGCTGGCCGCCGAAAAAATGTTTCAGCTTCGTGTGTATGTAGTGGCGTAGATAGCTTTTCGGAGGGGGAGGGAGGGGATCTGTCGTCCGGAGTTTTTTTTCCAGCACAGGAGAAATGCATTAAAATCAGGGGTTCTAAATAATGAATTTAAGGACTAGTAACCATCTTGTTTCTATGCTTTTCTAAGGAATAAAAATTTTCTTTAGTTGTTTGAGGTCTGCCTACGAGATCGAATAATGGGCTGGCTTTGAAAGTGTTTCAATTTTACTTGTTTAAGGTATGTTGTCCTCGATGCGGCCGCAGCGACTCTAGTGACTCCAGCGACTCTTGCTGTTGACTTTCACCTAGTGGTGTTTTCCTCGATGCGGCTCCAGCCAGGCTGCAGCGATTGTTGCTTATGTACTCTTCATTGTACAACAGATCCGAATGATATGAATGGTTGTTTGCTTGCGTTTCATTCTTGCAGTGAGCGTCATAGAAACAAGTTGTCGTCGCTCTATTATTGCTTCATTTCTAGAAAATTTCGGATTTGATAGAAGATTCCCTTGTTCTAAAAGTTAGCCTTACTACTCTAGAAACAAAGTGTTAGGATTTAATGGGTTTCGGCTGAAAATAAAGTCCGGATATAAAACACGTGTGTCCTCGTCGACGTGACGGATCGAATAGAAAGATCTTTATTCAGTTCATACGGTAGTTCTACATAACACCCTCACTAAATTTAATTCAATTTAAATTTCAATGACTCTTTAACAATTCATACAGTATTTTGAAAATCATCTCAAAAATTAACAAAATTAATAATTATTTTTAATCAATCCAAAAAAACGGAACAAATTCTTTAACTTTAATTGAGTTGACAGCTTTCGTTAATAAGTCCGCTATCATAATTTTGAGTGAGCGTAATGCTGATCTCATTACCTCAACAAATAAGCAGATAAGATCTTGGAAATAGGATGTCACTTTCATCCTGCGGCCTTAGTCCAATGTTGGATTGTCGCGCCTGTTATTTATTATCATAATTTTCGTATTTTTAGATGACAAATTGATCATTCCATTTTTAAGTACTTCATGTATGAAACGATATTTCACATCAATATGTTTTGTACGAGCACTATAAACATTATTAACGGCAAGTTGAATCGCGCTTTGATTATCGCTGTACAGATGAGCCATCGCTAATTGCCCTCCGGTGATTTCCGTTTCAAGCCGCTGTAGCCAGAGTGTTTCCTGAATGCAAGCGACAATCGACATAAACTCTGCTTCTGTAGTAGAAAGGGCAACAGTTGGCTGCAATTTTGTCGCCCACGAAATCGCACCACCACAAAGGGTAAAGACATACCCCGTAGTCGATCGCCTTTGGTCCATATCTCCGGCCCAATCTGCATCGTAATAACCTTCAGTGTATAAATTCGCGTTCTTTCGATAACATAACTTCAGGCCTGATGTTCCCTTGAGATATCGAACTACGCGTTTCGCTGCTTTCCAATGAACTTCGCCAAAGTTGTGATTGAAACGGCTCAGCGAACTGACCGCAAAGCAAATGTCCGGTCTAGTGACTTGTGCAGCATACATCAAAACTCCGATAAGTTCTTGATAGTGCAAGCCTTTCACTTTGCTTCGTTCTTCATCTGATTAAGGACACATATCCAGTGACAATTTTTGATTAACATCCATTGGAGATAGGATGGGATTGCACTCTTCCATATTAAAACGTTTCAAAATGCTTTTGATATAACTTCTATGGTCTTTTGAGATACATCCATCATTACTGTTTTCTTTTCCTGGGATAACTAATTTGATAGGTAGGTATTCCTTAAATAAAAAAGAAAGATAATATTGTGCTCGACACGAAGTGACCGCTTATCATTTTATCGAGTGAATAACTGTGAATTTAATATATAAACGAATTCAACTAATACATAAATAATAATACTCTTCTCTTCGGTCATCATACGTCATCCATATTTGACAATTACATTTCTCTTAACCCTAGGAATTCAAATCTTTACATTGCATTATATTTCATTAATTTACTTTTTTATCTATATTTTATGATAAGGTCAATTATTTGCTAGTAATTCTTGTTGATCGTAATTGTCGTTAATAGGCAGAGGGGCAATTTTCGTAATTGGTCTTTGAAAATAGGAATTTTGCATTTTTACTGTCACAACTCTGACTCTACCATCGGTTCCAGGTGAAGTTTTAATGATCCTACCGAGTGGCCACTTGTAAGAGGGACATATATCGTCCTTCACTAGAACAAGATCTCCTTCGTATACATTGGGTGTAGTTTCGAGCCTTTGGCTCGCTGTTGTAGTCGTGGAATATGTTCCGAACTCCATTGTCTCCAGCAATGTTGTATAGTTCGTTGAGTTAGTTGCCAACGATTTAAATGGTAAATGAAAGTCCAGTAAATTATCTTCAGGTACAGCCAAGGGAACGTCATCAATCAAAAAATGTCCCGGTATTAATGCTGCCAAATCATTAGGATCCTCTGATAACGGACATAGCGGTCTAGAATTCAGGCACGCCTCGATCTGTGTAAGCACCGTGTTCAGTTCTTCATATGTCATAATTGTTTCGCCGACACCCGCTTCCCATAATCCGCCGAAGTGAGGTGCTGAGGGGGGATTGAAGTGCCACATAATATCGTTGGCGACTAATTCTTCAGCTACATTGTTATTTCTTTCGATGACATTCTTTAACTCCGCGTTAGCGGAAGTTGGAATTTCCGTCACTGTATACACGGTGTCCCGCAACTGGTTAGCCATAGACAAATGGTAGACTCTACAGGATGTTTTAGGAAAAATGTCGCCAAAATTATTTCTCTAGCTTTTACCGTTAAGGAGTAATTGCCTTTTTTGTGATTCTTGTCAAAAAGCACGACTTTTTTCAAAAAACTCCTATTTTCTAGCTTGCACTTTAGCCAAATCAATATTTTTCATATTCTTCTGAAAGTACACAACATTTTCAATAAAAGGACATATCGAACGTTTTGTACGGTTTCGTATCTTCCGAGATACGACGTTTTGAATTTTGCAGAAATGTCAATTTCAACTTTTAATGTCAAAATTAAACCCGAATTTCGTAACGATACATTGAAGTGGCAAATCTGCAAAGTTCACAAAAGTTGGCCCAAGTCCTAAGCTTTCGAACGGCATATAAGAATAAAGCACAGAATCATCCAGTTTGTGAATAATATGTGTAAAAGGGGAAAAAACATAGTCCGTAAGAGGAAGAAATCTTGCTTTTACGTGGAAATAGTTCAGTCATATAAGCATTTCCAATAGAAAAAAATACAGTAAGGCTGTTTTTTTCTTGGTCTTGAATCAGTGGGGTCCCAGGAGTCTTAAACACATTTTGCTAAAATAAATTTGATCGGAAAGGTCCCAAAAACGACAAGAAAGGACACTATTAAATCCTTGACTGGAGGTCGGCATTCGGGATATCATATCAAAGGGGACGCCGAGGACATTACATATCCCGTGTTTGATTCCTATTTCAAGGACCCTCAACGGAATAAATCGCGTTTGAATGGAAAATTTTCGTGTTTCCCGTAACTTATCATCTGTATCTTTCCAAAGCCCATAACTACGCGAATAATTCAGGTTGCCACTTCCTTTTTAATTTTTGCTAAGGAAAAATTGGATCGGAAAACTCTGAAAAAGGACATAAAAGGACACTAATTAATACCTGACAAATTAAAATGTTTATCCTTTAGACGATGAAAATGAAAACTACTCTCACAATATTAATATGTACACAGCGAACCTTCGTACAAATAATTCAACACCTAAAACAATTTTTTTATACTTACCGTTATAATTAGTAAAGTAGCATCTACAACAGTAGTGAAAAGTATTTTTCCATAATGCATAACAACCAAGTCTATGCTTGATGTAAAAAATTTACTTCCTTTTCAAGATTGAAGTCGGTGTGGTACATTTGCAGACTATGTTTTTTTTTTTATTTATACGTATTATTCAGAAACTGGATGACTCTGTGCTTTATTTTTATATGCCGTTCAAAAACTAAGATACTACGCCAACTTTTGTTAACTTTGCAGATTTGCCACTACAATGTACCGTTACGAAACTCGGGTTTAATTTTGACATTAAAAATTGAAATTGACATTTTTGCAAAATTCAAAACGTCGTATCTCGGAAGATACGAAACCGTTCGAAACGTTCGATATGTCCTTTTATTGGAACTTTTGTGTACTTTCAGAATAATATAAAAAATATTGATTTGGCTAAAGTGGAAGCTAGAAAATAGGAGTTTTTCGAAAAAAGTCGTGCTTTTTGACAAGAATCACAAAAAAGGTCATTACTCCTTAACGGTAAAAGCTAGAGAAATAATTTTGGCGACATTTTTCCTAAAACATCCTGTAGAGTCTACCATTTGTCTATGGCTAACCAGTTGCGGGACACCCTGTATATGCTTGCAAAATCCTCGTCGACTTACAAATCTCTTGAGGGCTGCTAAAAAGGATTCCGTCGTTAGATCTCCTACCAGTTCGATATGAATAGCCTTGATTGCTAGGCAAATAAATATGGCGACATAACCTTTAACTTTCGAAGTACCTCTTCCCTTTCCATTTTTAATATAAATGGAAAATGGGTCCGCAATAATCGACTCCGGTATGGGAGAAAGGTCTAGATATATTTACTCGAGGACTCGGCAAGTTTCCCATTAGCTGTGATCGCACGTTAGCCCTATGGCGGAAGCAAATAACGCATCGATGAATATGTTGACTCACGACTTGTTTTCCATTAACAATCCAATATTTAGTTCGTATCAAATTTAGTGTCAATTGCGCTCCACCATGCAATGTCGTTAAATGATATTGTTCAATTTTGTCAATGTTATCAAGCGACTGTGCTTAGGGAGAATAATCGGGTGTTTCTTATCAAAACATATATGTATCTGCATTTTCCAAGCGACCACCGACTCTTAATATACCTTCGTGTAAAAATGGATTAAGTTTCAATATTTTACTATTTTTCTCGATTGGTTTCATTTTTATCAATGCTGATATTTCGTTGGAAAATGCTGTTCTTTGAGTGTATTTTATCCAGAATAAAAGAAACCTTCTTAATTCACCTGTGGACAGAAATTGTGCATCAGGCTTAACTTTCTTCGTCAATGCCGCAAATCTGTAGCAATATGCCGTCATTCGAATGAGTCTATTCAAATGGGAGAATTTCTCTAATATGTAATCGAACTCTGTGAAATGAGAAGTATTGACCACGACTTTGTGTTTTCGAGTTTCAAGGTCTATTATAGGGATTTCCAGTTGCTTCGGGCCATTGATTCTCCATTGAGGCAACCATTGTATTCCACCATAGTGAATGTTTGAGGATACTTGGCGGATCTATACCTCTAGTAGCGATGTCAACAGGATTCTCTGTAGTTGGGACGTATTGCCAAATAGTATCTTTTGCTTCGGTATGTATTTCTGATGTTCTATTAGCCACGTATACGGACCATTTACTTGGGTGACCTTTAAGTCATGACAAGACTATTGTCAAATCAGTCCAAAGATATGCATTAGCTGCTGCAAGATTCAAAGACAGCTTAATTTCTTTTATGTATTAACTTAGCTAGTAAGACCGCTCCACATAATTCCAGTCTAGGTATCGTAATGGGCCTTATTGGGCCAACCTTGGTTTTAGTCATAATCAACGATGATTGAGCCTGCGTTCGCGACGTCGATACTATACACTCGGCCGCAAAACTATCGACTCAACTTGAAAGCGCGTGTATTTGTACGTGTTTTTTGGAAAGTATGATAGTTATCCATAAAAGTCGTATGTCGTTTAAAATTTTGAAACTTTAGCTAACTGCTAGTACCCTTTTTATCAATATTTGCTTCGCACTTTTTAAATTATTGCCACTTGTAACAAAAAAAAACAGAAAAATTGAAATTTCAGGTAAAGGTCAGGCCAGGTAAACTACCCCTACAAACGCGCCCGTAATAGGTTTCTCATTATTAGTTGTATCAGAAAAGTTAGGTAACTTACATCTGAAGTAATTTCAGTCACTGTTTGGACATCAATGGATACGAGACCAGATCAGGAGGCACAAGTTGTAGCCCTATTGTCGGAAAATCATAGTCAGCGAACCGTCGCTCGCCATCTTGGAATGAGTCAGTCTGCTGTCTCGAGAGTTAGCAGGAGATTTCGAGAGACTGGTAGCTTTAATTCGAGACCAAGAACGGGCCGCCCTCGATCCACTTCAGAGAGAGACGACCGTTTCATTGTTACAAGTACGTTACGAAATCGGTTCCTCACGGGTGTTACTGCGCAGCGGAACCTGAGGCGTGTTCGCGAAGTAGCTGTTAGTGTCTGCACAGTAAGGAGACGATTAAGGGAAGCGAATATCAATCCAAGACGGCCTGCCAGCGGCCCCAAATTGACTGCACGACAAAGACAAGCACGCCTCTTATTTGCTCGAGATCATCTTACTTGGAGCGATACGGAATGGAGCTCAGTAATGTTCACTGACGAGTCGAGAATGTGTCTATATGGCAGTGACAGAAGATGTCGAGTCTACAGGCGTCTAACTGAGCGATTTGCGCAGTGCTGTTTCACTGAAATGGTTGCATACGGCGGCGGTTCCTGTATGATGTGGGGTTTCTTGTAAGGAAAACGGATCTCGCATTCGTGCCCACAGGAGGGCGAAGAGGAGGGCTGACAGCTGAACGATACGTTACCGATATTCTCCGTGTCCACATTGTGCCCTAGGCAGCATTTATTGGCGAGAACTTCACTTTGATGCACGACAATGCCCGGTGTCATGCATCGCGCCTCACTCGACAGTTCTTGAATGAAGCCAATATGTCGTCACTTAACTGGCCTGCACGCAGTCCCGACATCAATCCCATTGAACACTGATGGGACGAACTCAACAGAAGAGTCCGAGCCAGAAATCCAGTCCCTTCGTCCACTCAAGAATTGAAGGCAGCCCTATTAGAGGAGTGGACCGGTGTTCCTCAAGATACCATCAGCAACTTGATCAGGTCAATGCAGAATCGCCTGGAAGCTGTCATTAGAGCAAGAGGAGGCAATACCAAATACTAAAATAATAAATGCTTTACTTATTTTCCAACAGTTTTTGTTTTATTTGCAAAAAACCTAACCAAAAACCATTTTCAAATTTGCTCATTTTCGCTACGATTTCGCTCAAAGAGCATCAATTTTAAAAGTGCTCACCAAATATTGGTTAAAATGGTACCAACGTAAAGCTATGGCCTTAGACTTTTCGATTCGACATACGATTTTAATGGATAACTGCTATACTTTTCGAAAAACACGTACAAATGCACGCGCTTTTAGGTTGAGTCGATAGTTTTGCGGCCGAGTGTAGATACACTACTGCCGCATATGCTCGATTTGATGCGTCGCAGAACCCATGTACCTAATTGAACTTCTTCGCTCTCTACAACTTTAATGAGCCGGGGCACTCGCAAATCTTCAATATGTACCAAGTCTTTCCGTATACTGTTCCATTCGTTACTAATTTCCTTTGGTAAGGTACTATCCCAATCCGTTCCGCTCAACCATAGAGCTTGCATTAACATTTTTCCTCGAATAATAATAGGGGCCAACCACCCCATCGGATCGAACAATCGAGCTATTTCGGACAATAATGTTCTTTTACTGCATACAGGACCGTTCGATGTTAACTTAATTTTGTAACTGAAACTGTCACACGACGGGTACCAAACAACGCCCAACGTCTTAAAACTATTGTCCCAATCTAAGCTTAATATTGTATGCTTATCTTGATCATCCATGTCTATATTCTGCAGAATAACGTTATCGTTGGCTATTCATTTTCTCAATTTGAAGCCAGCCGAATTAGGCATCTTCCTTACCGCCGTTTGCTTCGTTATGCTTCTTCCAAATTATCTGCGACTGACAAATAGTCATCCATGTAGAAATCCTCCATTATCGATGTATACTGGGGGATTCGTTTCTTTGACTTGTTCAGCTGCCTGTTGGAGAGTTCGAATCGCCAAATAAGGAGCACATGTAGTTCCGAAGGTGACAGTCGTTAAGCAATAGTCCCTTATAACTCCACTTGCGTCTCTCCATAAAATCCGCTGATAGGTTGCATCCTCCTCATGAATTCTGACTTGGCGGTACATTTTTTCGATATCAGCTGCAAATGCCTTTATAAAAAGTCTCCATCTCAACAAAACTTCCGATAATTTATTCAATATACATGGTCCAGTCATCAAGACATCATTCAAATAAAATTCTGATTTGGTTTTCCTCGCCGCCGCATCGAATACGACTCGGACCTTTGTCGTGCAACTGTCTTTCAATACCGCATGGTGTGGCAAATAATTTGTGATGCTAATTTTTTGTCCACCACTAACTTCAATAACATCTTGTGTATCCAATGCAGGTACCATATGCCCCAATTTTAAATATTCATTAATACATTCTTTGTATTCAGCCTCTAATTCGGGATCCTTCGCTAATCTCCTTTCTATTGCTGTTAAATTGTTTAACGCGATTTGTCTTGAGGAACCAACCTGAAGCTTGTAATCCTGCTTAAAAGGCAATCTTGTCGTAAATCGTCCGTCTGAACTACGAAATGTATTTTGACAATAGAAGCTTTCACAATTAGCTTCCTCCGTCGTAAAAATCCTTTGTGTTGAAACTTCCTCGACTTCCCAAAATTTTCGAAGTTGTTTGGCAATTCCATCTTCAGAATTCTTAGTAATAGCAAAGCTTCGAATTGTAGTTGCATTTGAATTGGTTACCTCTCCTGAAATAATCCAGCCCAGCGATGGGTTTTGTGCTATCGGCCCATTCATGCCTCTGATTATCCCTGGCAGTAAAATTTTGGAGACAACATCCGGTCCCAATAACATATCAGCTCTAGTAGTTTTATTATAATGAGGATCTGCTAGACGAAGGTTCTTTAAATGTTCAAAATTCGAAATATTAAACTCATTTACTGGCAATGGGCTCGTAATTTTTCTTAGAACTAACATTTCCATAGGTATATACTCATTAGGTGAAATACAAATCTGACATACAACCTTTTCTCGCAACTGAACTCCGTCAAATTGGACAATTCCAGAAACACCAATATTTGCGAATTTCCTCTTGAGTGCTAACTGGTTAGCCGCATACTCGGAAATAAAACTCGCCTGTGATCCTTGATCAACCAACGCACGTAAAACTGTCGAATTACCATTCAATGATTCCACACATGCTAGAGCTGTAGCCAATACTATGTTTTTGCTTTGAGTTTCCTGAGCTTGTGTATACGCATGACAATTAAAGGTTTGAGTTGTTGTCTCAGTGGCTATCGTTGGTAATTTTGATAAGATGGGGTTGCTTGACCCTTTTATAACCTCTTTATGCAATAATGCATGGTGTCGTCGACCACATTTAACACATGACACTTTACTGACACCTTGCGAAACTAGGGTCATACCCTTTGTTAAACAATTAATGCAAAGCCAATTCTGTTTGGCTACGTTGAATTGATCTTCAAAATTGAGATTCACGAACCTTGAACATTGTCTAATACAGTGATCATTTTCCTTGCAAAGTGGACAGACTTCTCGTTGCACAAAATGCGATTGTAGTTTCAAAGTTGATGGTTTTGCCCTGGCTGTAGGTGTTATGGCTTCCAAAGCCCGAAAGCGATTTTCCAAAAACAACATAATTTGTTCGAACGAAGGAAGATTTTTATTGATTGCAATTTGTTGTTCCCATAACTGCCGTGTCTGCATAGGTAATTTTTGAGTTATAACGTGTACTAGTGCGTTCCATATATCATCTACGGAAAGATTTTCTATTGCTTTTACAGCTTTGAGTGTCGAGTCCAATAAATTTGCGAATCGCAAATGCAGGTTCACGCACAATACTTGAATCTAAGAGCCTTTTAAATTGTGTGTCGAGCAGAACACGTTTATTTTCATACCGCTCAACTAAAACTTGCCAAGCAATATTAAAATTTGCAGCCGTTATATTATATGGTCTTAACAGCGTAGCAGCCTCGCCAAATACACACGATTTCAAATAGTGCATTTTTTGCACTTCAGATAGATCCTGTTCCTGTTCGCCATACAAGGACTTTTTCAATCGACAGACTTTTCCAGTACCGTCTGAAAAATACGCCGGCTGATCCATGTAGATCTCGTCGCTGAAATCCCCTTGCAAAAATGCGGTGATCGCATCCATCTGATGGATCTCGAGGTCGAACTTCACAGACATTGCAATTAAAAAACGTATAGTTGGATAACGGACTACTGGGGCGTACGTTTCCTTATAATCAATTCCGTTAATTTGCCAAAACCCTCGAACAACTAGTCGGACTTTGTACAGTATATCACCGCTAGAGCCTTGCTTTAATCTAAAAACCCACTTACTGTCAATCTTGCGTTTATTCGCTGCTAGATCGGTAAGGATCCAAGTTTTATTTTCGACGAGCGCCTCAATTTCCTTCTTCATTGCATGTTCCCACTTTTCGGCATCGGGTCCACCTAGTGCCTCTTCCACTGTTAACGGTTCGTACATGTTCATCACATCAGCAACGAAGGATTGATGATCTCCAGCTTGCTTGGCTGCAATTCGCCTCGACCGTCGCAGAACATTGTCATCATCTTCCTCGCTAACATCACTGCTAATGTCAATCTGGCTAATGTGATCTTCCTTAAGTTGAACACTATTACCCTCACTGAATTCAGTGCTCGTGGCAGCTTCGCTTGTAGATTCGCAATCCAATTGGCTAATGTCATCTTCCTTCTTTTGGGCGCTATTACCCCAACTGAATTCAGTGCTCGATCCTTCCTGACAATTGGGTCTTCTTCCAGGTTAATAACTGTCTCGCTGCTTGCGCCTGATAAAAGATCAACATTATTAGTAGATGACGCACCATTTACCTCGTTTTTGCGACGCTCATCGAAAACAACATCACGGCTAACGAGAATTTTTCGACTTTTAGGATTGTACAATCGATACGCTTTGGCTTCAGCACTATACCCGATCATGATGCATTCTACCGACTTTGGATCTAGCTTCCTCCTCTTCTCTTTAGGTACATGAACGTATGCTTTACACCCAAAAACGCGTAGTAAACTCAGGTCCGGCTTTGTATTTGACCACATCTCCTCAGGTGATTTGTCGTTCCCGCGGCATGGAATTCGATTAATTAAATAAGCTGCAGTTGATGCGGTTTCAGCCCAGAAACTCTTACTCAAAACAGCATCGATCAAAAGACATCGAATCTTTTCAGTTATAGTTCGGTTGACCCGCTCTGCAACACCATTTTGTTCGGGTGTGTACGGTGCAGTCTTTTGATGTATAATTCCATGCTTCTTGACATAATCAAAAAAACTGCGGCTACAATACTCGTCTCCATTATCAGTGCGGATGATTTTAATCTTCTTGCCTTGTTGAGTCTCCACAAGCTGTTTGAATGAGACGAATACTTCAATTGCTTCTGTCTTGGCTCTCAGCATTTAAACAAATATTTTGCAGCTATAGTCGTCGAAGAACGTTAAAATATATCTCGCACCGCCAAAAGATGTCGGATATATCGGTCCGCAAATATCACTGTGCACGAGATCCGAAACGTTATTAGCACGATTACAACTGCTTTTGAACGGTCGTCGCGTTTGTTTCGCTTGTACGCAAACATCACACAATAGCTCCTTGGTTTCACTGAATTCCAATCCTTTAGTGGCGCCTTTTGTCAACATAAGATTTTTGTGACAAGGATGACCTAGACGCCGATGCCACAAATCTTGGTCTTCACTAGCGTACGCCACTACATCACACTTCGTCGATTTGAACGCGCTTAACTGGTACATGTTGTTGATCAAAGGCGCAGTTGCTACAACCTCGAGTTCTTCATCGTATATTCGGCAGCTGACGTTATTGAAAACAACAGTTTTTCCGTTCTTCGCCATCTGACTAACAGAAAGAAGGTTTGAACAAATGTCAGGTACATACAGTACGTCTCTAACTGTGACAGCTGTTCCATTGCCGTCCGATAAAATCATAGGCATGTTCTGCTATCCGCTTTAATAGGGGGAACTTTTGTGTTTCCGATATTTTCCGCTATATGTCCGCTATATGGCGGACGGTAAGATAAGTGTCGCTAGTGTCGATAACAAGAACAAGAAAATTCTTCTTGCGAAGCTGATAGCGTAATGTTCCAAATCATATTAGCATCACCAATACACTCAACTGGCAATTTGGAACTGTTTCCAACCACTATTTCTCTGTGTGATGATTTTGACGTTTTACTCAAACATTTTCGGTCCATGGTGATGTGTGCGGATGCACCGGAATCGACGTACCAATCGTTACTTGGAGTCGTTTTTGCCACCAGAGATGATAGCAATAACTTGTGTTGTTGGTTATGCTTCTTCTCTTTCACTTGCTTCTGCTTCTTGTTGGGGCAATTTCGTGCTATATGACCAACACATTCGAAGCATTTCCCGCGAAACTTGCCCTTCTTCTTCTTCCCGATTAATGCCATGGACTCAGCATTATGGGTGTTGTAGGTAACTTCTTGCAACAGATGTGTCTTCACAGTATCTGACGACAAACCTTTCGTATTTCCTAATGCCATAACGAGACGTTTGTATTCGTCCGGCAAACCAGCAAGCATTAGCGCGACAACAACTTCGTCGTCAATTTTGTAGCCAGCCTTCTTCACTTTGAAAGCCGTAGAACTCATTTTATCGACGAAATCTTCCATTGAATCACAATCTTGCAAACGCAATTGCACGAGCTGCTTCAAAAGTCCTACGCGCCGACACACGCAGCTATCGTCGAACATCTTTCCCAAATCGTTCCAGGCTTCTTGCGCTGACTGGTACTCATTCACGTATGAGTAACAAACGGGATCTAATAACAGAAAGATTTCCGAATACGCCTTCAGATCCTTGTCTGTATTCTCTTCAGCGCCATCGACCACTTTCCGCAATCCTTTTAATACGAGATACGCCTTCACTGCCTGCTTCCACGTATCGAAGTTTTCGCGCCCTGTTAATTTCGGAATTTGGATCGCGTTCTGCGCCATCGTGAATACGTGAACTTTTCAGCATAAACGTCTCCAAAATTTACCGCGAAAATTCAACTCGGCGTAAATTACTTTTTTGTTTTATACACGTTTGAACTTTTCCGAAATCCTGGGCCCATAACCTGTTAGGATTTAATGGGTTTCGGCTGAAAATAAAGTCCGGATATAAAACTCGACTGTCCTCGTTGACGTGACGGATCGAATAGAAGATCTTTATTCAGTTCATACGGTAGTTCTACGTAGAAAAGTGTTACCATGTTTGTAATTAAATTTCAATTCATAACACAAAGTAGTTTTCCTTGAGTCCAAGGCAGAGGGACAAAACAGTAAAAACGTTGATCGCCATAGGCGCTTTAAATGTGTACAGCTTACGATATGTACAGCACATTTTGTAAATAATTGTCTCAAACATGTTCAAAACATAACAGTACTTATAAATTTGTTTTTTTTTTACAATTTGATACATGTTCAAGGATAAGTTCATTAAACTTTGGGGTCCGAAAAGACCCCACGTGCCCGTTCGCGTTGATCGCGGGATGTGCCTGGCGAAGGGTTAAATCAATATCAATATTTTTTGTATGTACCTTGGGCCCATTTTTCACCTATTTTTTTTTTTGCTTACACAGTACCGGAAAAAAATGGCCACTTGTTGAATATTGTCATAGAAATTAAACTCAGTTGTTTTTGGGTTTGGAAATTATAAGTAGCAAGTGTACTTTCTATACAGGGTGTCCGGAAACTGGCGCATAAACGCACCGGATTGTGATTCCTCATGTGATTTCCAGCAAAAAAGTTTTAACGAACATACCCCCTTAGCTTAACCCTTTAGCTGCCACAGGCATTTGAAGATGAAAAAATAATTTTCTTGTACGACTAAAACTTCAATATCTCAAAAGCTAGGCTAGCTAGAATAGCCAAATAAGATGATTATTACAGCCAACAAATTTACCTAAAAAACGAGATCGAGGCTAATTTCGGGCGCGGCCGAAATTTGGATACCCTTCGCTCCCCTTGGGCTAAAAGTTTTTGCGGGCGTACCTACGACTTGTATTTAATCCCCCTCTCCCATTCTTTTGCTTCTGTCTTCACAAAAGTTCCGTTGCATCGGCAAAACAATATTTGTGTGCGGGTTGGAATCAGTGGGCAAATAAAAATATTTACTCAGAAAATAGTATTGGGGGATGCGGGAGCATGGCCCCAGTACGATTGGATTTATTTGGACCTTTTTAGTTGTTTTGATAAAGACACATTAATTTAAGGTTTTGTGAAATTGGTGTAAAAAATGTTTCTTAGAAGAACCCAAATGGGGGGTTGTGTTTGTATGACAACCCCATGACCCCATGGTCCGACTTGATCCAATCTAACATATGTCTGGTGTCATCAATAGAAACACATTTGTGTGAAATTTGGTTGAAATTGGTGCCCAAATAAACAAGTTTTTCTTCTCTCTCTCTTGATTACCGTAACTCCTAGTGGAGCATGGTGCGTTGGTAGTCATCAACGTTACAAAGACAACTGATTTCGGAGTGTGATATGGTTGTCAGCCATACCACTTCCTAGTCGTATTGTTAGTTTATTATTCTACGATAAGAATATTTCTTATCATCTTCTTCTGAATAATAAACTTGCGACGAGTCGTGCCGAGTTTGGAAACTCATTTCTCCATGAGTGTCTATTTCACAGAGTGGCGACCGAACGATCACGGCCACAGAGCACAAGTTTTTCTTAGAAGAACATAATTTGGGGAGTTGGGTTTGTATGGCGGCCCCATGACCCCATGACCCCATGACCCCATGGTCCGATTTGATCCAATCTTACATATGTTTTGTTTCATCAATATAAATACATTTGTGTGAAATTTGGTTGAATTTGGTCCACAAATAAAAAAGTTTTTATTGTTTGGCAGCCCCACGACCCCATGGTCTGATTTGATCCATTCTTACACAGGTTTTGTGTAATCAATAGAAACACATTTGCGTGAAATTTGGTTGAAATTGGTGCACGTATAAAAAAGTTTTTCTTAGAAGAACCTAATTTGGGGAGTTGGGTTTGTATGGCAGCCCCATGACCCCATTGTCCGATTTTATCGATTCAAACATACAAACTGCCTGCAGCAAAAAGAAGCATTTGTGTCAAGTTTCAGCTCCATAGCTTTTTAATTGGCCGACTGACATCGCCCAATCGACTCCCTCTTGCCGATCATTGTATGTATACTTTTTATATGGTCGGAGATGCTTCCTTCAGTGGGTTTCACTCTATGAGCGAAGGGTATAAGAAAACTAACGGCACTAAAAACGGATGAGAGATTTGGTTTTTACAGAACTTCAAAGTCAAATTTTTGTGATTTGACCCAAAAACAATATGTTTTTCCATCTCAATTTTCTCCAACTTCTGCCAAGGTGAGGTGCTCGTACGATTCTTATAAAAATTGGCGCATAGTTTAACGATCATATCTTTCGAACATCATTTTATTCTAGCTTAATGTCCTAAGTGCAGAAAACTAGAGTTAATTTTGGATCGATTTTGAAATAATTTGAATAAATTTTACCAAATTGCAGATCTTTAGGGGCAGGTTGAATTTAATTGACATCGAGCTAAAATTAAAAATAACGAAGCTAGAATAAAATGATATAAGAAAGAAATGATCGTTAGACTAGGCGCCAAAATAATAATTGTACGAGCACCTCACCTTGGCAGAAGTTGGGGAAAATTGAGATGGAAAACATATTGTTTTTGGGCCAAATCGCAAAAATTTGACTTTGATGTTCTGCAAAAACCAAACGTCTTATCCGATTTTAGTGCCGTCAGTTTTATTTTTTAAGTAAATTTGTTGGCTGTAATAATCATCTTATTTGGCTATTCTAGCTAGTCCAGCTTTTGAGATATTGAAGTTTTAGTCGTACAAGAAAATAACTTTCGCAAAAATCTTCAAATGCCTGTGGCAGCTAAAGGGTTAAGCTAAGGGAAATCACCTGAGGAATCAAAATCCGGTGCGTTTATGCGGCAGTTTCCAGACACCCTATATATGTACATATATTTAGTTAGTTTCATTTCATTTCATTCATTTTTAAGTAGAAAGGCGATCAAGTAGAAAAACTTGGAAAGTTGTCAGTTCTTTATTTTTTGCCTTCAGAAATCAATTCATTAACTAACAAAAGGACTAAAAGCAACTGAAAGCCTGTGTGGTTTTGTCAGATATTCAAAGGATAACAATCACAGGATGAATCATGAATGGGAATGTGATGGACTCCGAACAAAGAAAATTTGTCAAAAATGATGCTTCTATTGGTTTTCAACTTTATCGAATTTCATTTAGAAGTTTGCTTATCATGTCGTGCTCTCTAGAACGGATCATTTTAACGTGAATCCATCCAGATAAAAAAGATAATCCGAGGTTTCAATTAGGGCTCCATTACATAGTCATATTTCTATTACCATATCCTTAGTGCTTAGTCAAATCTGAAAACTTTCTGAATTGTAAGTTTTTTTGAAGCATTTGTTGTATCGAACAATATTTCTTTCCAAATCTTAATCGTAAATATCACAGTTTTAAAATGAGAAGTTTTGAGTTTACATAAGTCCAAATATTGATTTCAGTAAAAAAGTTTCGAACGAACCTTTTTGGTATAGTAGGATTTTATTGCTGGGTCAGTGAATTCGAGCCCTGTACCACAAATCGACCAAAAACCTGGATTTCGGCTTGCTAACTTTCTTCGAACTCGAACAACATTTTGAAAGGGTCAAAAATACCTTACTAATAGATATGTAACTTGAGGCAATGGATCGATTAATGTAAAAATTGTAGGTGACCCATTTCCTTCACCCTTTGATCTTTGTAAAGGGCATAGGACAATTTATAAATAGGTGGATGGCAGGCGATTTCATCTATCAGCCGCTCATCTTCTGCCGCCGGCTGCTTTCTTTATACAGACAGATTCGTGTCTCAGCCGAATCAGTACGACTATTGTGCGAAACAACTACCCTACCCCAAGCAGCCGTCGCCCGAAGCCTACAAACAAGCGCATGCACCACGTTCACCACTCATGCGAGCATTATATTATACAGGGTGTCCCGCATTGGGTGGTCAATACTGTAAGGGTTGATAGCGCAACTTGTTTCAGCAAGAAAGTTACCACTACAATCGGAATTTTTTTTACCGGTACCTTGTTATCGCTTTTTTTGTGAAAGTCATCGAAAATCGTGACTTGTCACGCAAAATCGTAATTTGCAGCACTCTTGATGACTTAATCCAAGATTTGATTTCAGTTTCAGAAACTAAATAAAATTTCACAAAAACTGAAGTTTTTCCTGTTGCCAACATTATCATCACATTCAAGATACAGTTACTCAAACTTAATAGAAATTTTAAAATAGATTTTTCATCGAAAATTCAAACAGTAATTTCATAACGGTGCTTTATACGTACAACTCTGCAAAGTTGATAAAAGTTGCTTCAACATGTTGGCTTTGCAACGGTATATCACTTTTCATATTTACATTACGGGATTTTGGAATTACACATATTGAATGTAAAAAAACGAGGTAATTATTTTGTTATCGGATTATTTAAACTGGAATTTTATTCATTTATTTTTTATATTTTACTATCGCAATTTTGAAAATTTGTTAAATAAAAATTAAAATGAATATGAGAAAGAACCAATAACCTAAAAATATTAATTAATAATAATTAAATGGGTCTGTTTGATGAATTGGGATAATGCTGCTGGAATTGGCCTCCTCCATTTTGTATGCAGACTCGACACCTTCGGCGCATGGAAGAAACGTCCCGAAGGATTTCAGGAGGGGTTTCCTTAATGTTATCACAAGCATCATTAATTCGCTGCAGCAGCTGTTCCTGGTAGGTAATCGGCTCGGAATATACATTGCTTTTTAAGTTACCCCATAAATAAAAATCTGGGGGAGTAAGGTCGCGACTTCTCGCAGGCCACGCAACTGTCCCAAATCTGCCAATCCACTTCCCGGGAAATTCGTTTTCCAAATATTCTTTGATAGGTCTCGCATTATGAGCAGGCACCCGTCTATCTGCCATAAATAGCAAATATTAAATTTTAACTGTTATAAGTACCGTTGCATTTGCCAAAGAATGTACCAAATTTCAAATATCTTACAGTTCTGGTCAAAATAATGTAGCGAGATTCTATCCCGAATTATAATTGCGTTTGTATGTCTTTTTTCGAGTTAACGGAAAATTGTTAACGATTCCACTGAAGCCATGATTTTTACCATTGAATGCGTGTTTACCTAAAATTCTGCAATGTAAATAAGGAAAGTGATATACCGTTGGAAAGCCAACATGTTGAAGCAACTTTTATCAACTTTGCAGAATTGTACGTATAAAGCACCGTTATGCAATTACTGTTTGAATTTTCGATGAAAAATCGTTTTTAAAATTTCTGTTAAGTTTGAGTAACTGTATCTTGAAAGTGCCGATAATGTTGGCAACAGGAAAAACTTCAGTTTTTGTGAAATTTTATGTAGTTTCCAATGGCGCCGGAACAGGGGGGCAGCGGGGGCAACTGCCCCCTCAATATTTTGGCTAAAGGGACAATTAGTACTACATATTTTTTTTTTTGAGAGAATTCGTTTTATAAAGACATTAACCTTGGAAGCTTCTTAACATGTAACAACAACACATCAAACCAAAATAGCAAAATTTTTCTTTTAAGAACGGCAGATTAGTGAGAGGGAAAATGTTTATGTAGCTTCAACTACACGTACAATTTTATTATTTATTTATTTATTTATTCGATGTTTAAAATGATGGTATTTCATGTACAAAAGTATAGTACAATTTTCTAAAAAATAAAATTAAAAATCCATTCTATTAATTCAATAAATTGTGCTGGAGTTTTGCGTCTTACGTACTATGTTCTAATCGAATAAGGTATTTTGAATGCCTCACAATGAGCTTTGCTCGTGCTGTGAGAATATTGCACTATATTAAAAATGAAGAATAATTTATTTTATATTTTTATACGTATACAATGTACATATTCAATTTATTATTCTAGTAGTGTATTTTTTTTCGATGATGGAATATTTGTTTCGCAGAAAGTTGCATACGTGTATCTAGTGCATGTATCCTACGAGTATGTACATAATCATTCCATTTTAATTTCTTCTGCGTTAACAAGAGTACCTCGAATTAACGACAAGGCCAACGATAGCGAAAATATTGACCAATGATCAACGAAAACGAGGAAGTTTTTCATTCTCCTTGTCAGAAAACCATCGGTACGGTTTTCTGGTAGATAATCTCAAAGTAAGATTGGGCTGCTATGCTCGATTTCCATATTTATTTATTACAGAACACTGAACAGGTCTTAGACCCAAATTACAGTAATATACAGTTAATACAAAACAAAAGAGAAAAAAATACATCTAAACAATCAAATTTAAAAGTATGGAGGATTCTGTTGTAGATAATTTTTGCAGTAAGGTTTTCTTAAAAATTTCTAGAGAAAATGGTAAAGGACCAAGCTCGAGTTTGTCGTAATTAGTCATCGTTCTGAGAAGTGGTGAATCCTTATACACACACAATTGGGCAGTTGGAGGATCAAAAACGGAGGAATTACGAGTATTATATGCGTTAGATCTAAACACAATAGAGAGTTTTAGCAAGTCGTATGGAATAAAACGACATAATTTGACATTCCATATAAAAATTCGCTTGCTTACCGTATACGAAACAAAACATTTTAATTTTGCATATCCTAAGTAGGCATAGGTGTAAAAAACGACAAATTATTTCGCCAATTTCGACTGTTTCCAGAGAATCAAATATACGGAAATACACCCATGCCTACTTGGGACATGCAAAATTAAGATATTTCGTTTCGTATACGGTAAGCAAGCGAATTTTTATATGGAATGTCAAATTATGTCGTTTTATTCCATACGACTTGCTAAAACTCTCTAATATCCCTTGAAGCGGCTGATCGTAGTAGACCATTGCATAATTTGTACAGAAAACATTCATCAAGAAAGATACGCCTTTTTTCAAGAGATATTAAGTTTAATAGAGAGAGACGCACGGGGTACGAATCATATGGAATTTTAAATTTATATAATAATAAGCGTGTAAATTTACGTTGAACTTTCTCTAAGTCGGTACGAGAGTTATAAGTACGCGGGGACCATACCACAGACGCATACTCGAGGGTACTTCGAACCAAAGAAATATACAGATTCACTGCTGTTCTAATAGTTCGAAATTCCTCAGAGCAACGCAGGACAAAACCTGTTAGTTTAGAGGCCTTGTTACAGAGATAAGTGTAATGTTCAGTGAATTTTAATTTTTCATCAAATTTAACACCTAGATCCATGGTAGATGTAACTCTATTGAGAGGAGTGGAATTGATCTTGTATGGAAAAGGAATAGGATCAGTTTTAAGTGAATAAGTCATAACGGAACACTTAGATATATTTAACGGAAGATCATTTGAACAGCACCACGAATACAATATATTCACATCCGATTGAAGGGCTAGGCAATCTAAAGGATCTGAAATAGAAGATATAAGTTTACAGTCATCGGCATATAAAAGGCAACGGCAATTGAGTAAAGAGGGTAGATCATTTATGTAGAAACAGAATAGTAAGGGTCCGAGAATAGATCCTTGTGGAACGCCTGAGCAGGGATGATAAACAGACGAAACACAGTTTTGGAATACAACATTGGATGAGCGATGGAGAATATAAGACGAGAACCAGGAGATCAGATGCCGAGGAAAGTTGAGAGCGATTAGCTTTTCGAGCAAAATTTTGTGGTTAACGGAATCAAAGGCTTTCAAAAAGTCAGTGTAAATGACATGGACATCAAGGTGAGTTTCAAATGATCTGGCAATGAAATTGACTAATTCAATTAGGTTGGTGACAGTGGATTTTTTTTTTGCAAAGCCGTGTTGATTGGAGCAGATGATATGTCCAAAATGATCATACACATAAATAAATAACAGGCGCGACAATCCAACATTGGACTAAGGCCGCAGGATGTGTTAGTGACATCCTATTTCCAAGATTTTATCTGCTTTTTGATGAGGTAATGAGATCAGCATCACGCTCAGCAGTGTTATTTATCCCCATAAATGGGTACTCGTTTAACATCTGAGTGAGATCATAGTCTGTCACAAGCTCGTGAGTTCGAAAAACACAATGGAACACGGTGAGATTCGAACTCATGAGCCTGTGCACCGAAGGTGCGCGCACTAACCGCTCGACCAGCCATACACATAGTTATGTACAAAACGTTCTAAGAGTTTTGAGAAAGTGGAAAGAAGGGATATAGGTCTGTAGTTTGAGACGAGTTTTAGATCATCGGTCTTAGGAATGGGAACAGTAAAGGATGGTTTCCATTGAAAAGGAAAGATTCCTTCTTGTATACTTTTGTTAAAAATTATAGCAAGAGGAAAAGATATGAAGTTGTTTGTGTTTTTCAAAAAGGAGTTGGGAATACCATCAGGTCCGGGAGAAGAGCTAACATTGAGGCCAGAGATCAAATGATAAACATTCGATGAAGATATCATAGGAAGGGGAGAATCATCTAGTTGTGGGTGATCAAGAGAAGTTATATATGTAGATGGCTGTCTAAAGGATTTAGAAAAGAATAGTGCAAAGAGCTCAGATTTTGCTGATGGCGTATTTGCAGTGCTTCCTTCATAAACAATCGATGATGGCCGGGACGAAGAAGAACGCAGGTTATTAACATATGACCAGAATTGCTTGGATTCGTTTTGATTTATACTATTCTCAATACTTAAGAGGTATGTAGAACGTGCAGATTTGATCAAGCGCTTAGTCTGCTTTCTAAGTTTCTGGAACGATGCGAGATCATATAGCCGCCGAAAGCGCTTATATCGAGATCGTGCTCGATTCTTTCGGCGAATTAATTTGTAGATTAATGGGGTAAACCATATCTGACCAAAAACAACAAAGTTGTAAAAGTTACCCCGCCAAAAAAAAATTCATCTGCCGCAAAAAGAATACATATCACTCCAATCCGCTGCTCATATCTAATTTTGTTTGCTGGATGTACTTTTATTTTAGGTGTAAATGCTGGAGAAGTTTAAATGTACAGGACTACTTCTTAAAGTAATTTGGTGGGAGCTTTAACATTTTATTCAGTGCCACTTTGACGGCTCCCTCCAAATTACTTTAAGAAGTAGTCCTGTACATTTAAACTTCTCCAGCATTTACACCTAGAACAAAAGTACATCCAGCAAACAAAATTAGATATGAGCAGCGGATTGGAGTGATATGTATTCTTTTTGCGGCAGATGAATTTTTTTTTGGCGGGGTAACTTTTACAACTTTGTTGTTTTTGGTCAGATATCATATATTTTTGCATACTTAAATAGCCAACTAATATTTTTGTTTTGGGAAAAATTTCAATAGGTTTTTGTTCAGCATATTCCATAAATTTAATATCATAAGTTATATTCACAGGGTCTTCTTTAAAATAAATAGATACTGCAAACGCAATTGCAAATACGCCACAAATGACTGTTGCTGAGCTTTTTAAAAAATAATTTTGGGATGAAATGGGTATAGTTTATTAATATGTATTTTGTGCAAAATAGATTTGTGTTATGGCTCTGCTAACATTCTGTTAGTAATCTGTTATTTTTTTGTTAACTCTGTTAATGCTCTATTAACGTTCTCTTAACACTCTATTATCTTTTCGTTAATGCTCTGTTAACGTTCTGTTAATGTTCTCTTAATTCTCTTTAATCATTCGGCTAACGCTCTGTAAACGGTCTGTTACCTTTCTTTTATTACTCGATTTACGTTCTGTTAAGGCTCTGTTAATTTTCTGTTAACACTCTGTTAACGATCTGCTAACGCTCTGTTGTTGCCTTGCCAACGCTTTGTTAACGTTCTGGTACTGATCTGTCTTAATGCCCCCCCTGACCCAGTGTCCCAATGTCACAGTGTCCCAATGTTCCAATGTCCTAATGCCCTAAAGTCCATTGTCACAGTGTCCTCATGTCCCAATGTTCTAATATCCCAGTGTCCCAATGTCCTAATATCCTAATGTGCCAATGTCCCAATATCCTGATGTTCCAGTGTCCCAATTTAGGTCCTATTGTCCCAATGTGCAAATATCACAGTGCCCCAATGGTTTATTGTCCGAATGTCCCACTACCCTAGCGTCCCAATGTCCCAGTATCGGAATATCCCAATGTCCCAGTCTCCCACCTAATGTCCTAATATCCCAATGTCTAACTGTCCTAATGTCTTAAGGTCCTAATGCCCCAATTTCCTAATATCCCAGTATCCCAATGTCCCAAATGTCCCAGTATCCTAATGTGATAATATCCCAATGGCCCAATGTCCTAATGTACCAGTGGTCAGTTTCCCAATGTCGCAGTATACCAAGTGTCCCAAGGTCCCAATAGCCTTATGTCCTAATATCCCAGTGCCCCAATGCCCCTGTATCTCAGTGCCCTAATGTCCCAGTATCCCAATGTTCCAATATCCCAATGTGCCAACATCCCAATGTAACAATGTCCCAATGTTCTAATATCCCGATGTCCCAGTGCCCCAATGTTCCCACGTCCCAGTTTACCCAGTGTACCTAATGTCCCAATGTCCTAATGTGTTGATGTCCCAATATCCCAATGTCCTAATGACCCAAGACCCTAATGTTCACATGTTCTTATATCCCAGTGCCCCTATGTGCGAATATCCCGATGTCCCAATGTCACAACATTCCGATGTCTCAGTGGTCCAATGCCCCTATGTACCAGTGTCCCAATGTCCCAATATCCGATTGTCCCAAGGTCATAATGTCCCAATGTCCTAATATCCCAGTGTCCTAATGTCCCAGTCTCCCAGTGTCCTAATGTCCCAATATCCCAATGTCCCATTGTCTTAATATCCTGATGTCCCAATGCCCCAATATGCCGATGTCCCCACGTCCCTGTTTCCCCATTGTGCCTAATGCCCCAATGTCCTAATGTCCCAAGACCCTAATGTCACAATTTCCTAATATCCCACTACCCCAAGATCCTAGTCTCCCAGTCTCCTGGGGTCCCAATATCCAAATGTCCCAATGCCGCAGTGTGTTTTAAAAAATGGTCAATGCGATGAGCCGATATGTTGGAAATCTTTTGTTAACTTTACCTATTAATTTACCGTTATTCCATCCACTTATTTAAATGGAAGACATTGATTCTTTAGAAGGACCACCAGAGGATCATTCGTTCCAAATTTCATAAAAATCCCCTCACGAAGAGAGACAGTAGAAGCAAGTCTTTCTGCAACTGTAGACTTCATTCTGAAATTGGGTTACTCGCTTAAGTCTGTGAGGGTGAAAATTTCACCGTTTATTGCATATATCTTACCCGTTATTGTGCCGATCGAAGATTTTATTTGGAAAGGCACTAGAACAGGATATGTGGAATATTTTGGTAAACAAATTTTTTTGGGGGCTGTTGCCTGGAAGGCTGTAGCCTGATCAAACAAAAAAGCAAGTTGTCTCCGGTAATCATAGACTTGTTCGCTTTCGTTTTTCTTTTTCCTTTGGCGGGCGAGACGCTCTCGCGTCTCTTGATAGGACCTTTTCGTTGTTTTGAAGTAGAAAAAGGCACAAATTCGTGAATAATTTTGTATAGAATAGTATAAAACCTATCTACAGAAGATTCACAACTAAGGCCATCAAAAGTTAGACTCCAGTCAATCATTGACAATTCAACCGACTGGGTTTTGAAATTTGCTGAGACTGCCGTGTGCTGATGTTAATATTATGTAGTAACGCCGGGTGATATGCATCATGTTGATCATCGCTCACAGTTAACTCTTTTGAAGAGTATGCCGGAAGCTTCACCTACATGTTGCGCCGAAATTGCTGATCACTTTCGAAGCATATCGAGCACAGCAAGTTAATACGGCTAGTAGCATTACTTCTGACGGTTTCAGCATCAGCGGCATCATCAGAAACGTCGTTCGGTGCTTTACGACGACTTTAACATGGCTACATCTTATACTTCTTCATGTTCACAGGGAACGAACAGGGAATTTAGATTCCTCAAAAATCATGAATGAATTTGTTTTCCGAAACCGGAAAACAACCTAATTTTATAAAGCTATATAAAATGAAGAATATGTTTATAATTTCCAACACTTTTTCAATGGGATCAAAATGGGTAACAAAAATAAACTTAAAAGGCTAGTCTCTAGTCTAGAAATGAGTATTTTCCAAAATTATTAATGCTGTAGTCATTTGGTGATTTCAGATTGCAAAGTGTGGTGGAGAATTTTTTATGTTTTATTAGAGGGCTGAGCTTGAATCCGGAGCTTGCCACCAACATTTTTTTTGGGGAGGAGGAGGCTTAACCCTTTGAGGACCATACATTTTTGGCCGAAGCGATTTTGTTTTTTGTTTTATTTTCGTGATCACTAGGTCAATAGTAGTTATGTCACTAAAAATTGTGCCCCTAGCCCCCTATTTTACCCCTCATTTCGCATGGCAAATATATTTGCCTGTGGGTTGAAAGGGAATTTATCACCTAAAAACGACTGAACATAATAACGGCATTGTGACGTGTAATTCATGTATTTTAAGAGTAAAGATCCTAATTGAAAACAATTAATGTTAGGTGTGGTAAATATTGAAGCAATCTCGAGATGTTGTGGAGCAAAAGGACACATTATGTTGGGTAAAAGTACATCTGTGCAGTCATATTCATCCATAAAAGTACCAAAAGCACAAACTTTCAAATTCTATCGGTTTCCCATTTTATGAAGAGTTATTTCCTGAAAAGTCCAGTCCTCATCATCTCTGGAAAAGGGTGGACTCGTGGTCTACCAAAGTAGATGTGTTCCTCCGGCAAACCGGCTCGATATTCAGTGCGGATTTCTGTAAGATAGCTATAGGTTACGGTAGAGTATTGTAAATGCTTACGTAATTCGAAAAATATCCAAGAGCAAACTTGCCTTTTTGTATGTAGTAGCTGACAGCAAACAGGCACATTACGTATATTTTGCTAAATTATGCAGCGACAAATCGCGCCCGTTTAAGTTTAATTGTATCAGTCGGTCAGATGAAGATATTATGTCCCTTGCATTTTTCTTTATGTCGATGTCAAGGCTTTATGGAATAACCCATAAATTCAAGTATAGTCTTGGTGGAAGGAAAATTAGGGTAATTAGGGTAAAGGATCGAAAGGGGGACAACACAAACATCCATGGTCACAGTGTGACTCGAACCCACGCTCCGGAAACTTAGAGATGAGTGACTTCTCTTCCACTGAGCCGCCGAATGCCCACACATGCAGATATGCCCCCCACTGCATAGAAACCGATGTACCCTCGCTTCATTATCTGTCCACCTGCCATATTAGAATGTTGCTAGAGAATGGGAAATTGATTGACCCTTACAAAAAACTGTCAACATAAATTTCAACCATTTTCTTTGCTGTCGATGGGCATTAATAAACTCATCGAGGTTATAAATGTTTTTTTTTTAGTGTAGACGTCAAAGTTGTGTAGCTAGTTTCAGACACATAGAGGCGCCAAATTGCTTTAGGGGAGTAAATAAAGCTGGGCTTCTTTTTGAAACTGTCTATATTAGGAGTAGATTAGGCCTTTTGGAGATACAGCGGATTTTGCTAAGTCAATGACAATTTTTAGACTTAGCCTTGATTTGTCAAATATTATTTCCAGAATATACCACATGTAGTAATATAATTTGACAACGTTTTCTTCGCCATAATCACTAGATTCGTAAAGCAGTAGTTTCTATATTTCGTTT
The DNA here is from genome assembly GCA_949715475.1 of Microchrysa polita. Lineage (NCBI taxonomy): Eukaryota > Metazoa > Arthropoda > Insecta > Diptera > Stratiomyidae > Microchrysa > Microchrysa polita. Next base: position 36,182,478 of record OX454417.1, on the reverse strand, counting down.
GGTTGCTGAAAAAAAAACAGCTGTCGTGAGGTTGAAGGTTTTTACATTTATGAACGCTATATACCGCAAATTATTTGACCTTTCAGATTTATAAAATTTTAAATTTACCCCATTACAAATTCGATAAACTCACCACAATTAAGTGCAAGTGTGAAAACCTTCTTACACTATTCATTTTCGCGACTCTAACTCTAAATGTTGCAAATGTAATAAAAAAAGACATAGTGCGTTTTGTTCCGTTTCAGACCATAGGCAAATATATTTGCCCAACTTATTTCAGGCCTGTACGAGTTCACTGAACTTCGAAAAACCTGGAACGTTGCAATTTTACAAAGAGAAGGGATAGACCAAATGCACTATTTAACGCTCATCCATTTTTTCGATTTTACCGTTACATTACAGCCCCTTGAACTGTGACTACTTTTTACTAAACTTTGAGGGCCCCTGGGGGGCAAAGCGGGTCAGATAGGAAATTAACCCATAATAATGTTGTTGCCCCAACTCTCATTTATGAATTTCTTTCCGAGTATTTTGTTATATTTTTAACGTGAACAATTTTATATGTCAAAAACCTCCGGGCAAACATATTTGCCTATAGTCGTCAAAGGGTTAAAACTCCGAAAGTGTACATTTCTCCGATAACCTGTCCTTGAACATGTTAGAAAAAAACATAATTGCGGGTACAACGCACCATTCATCTTTAAAATGCGTTAAGCGGTATCTGTACAATTGATCGTCATTTTTTTGTGTTTTTTATATGATTTTGACCCTGTTCCGCAACGAAATGTTTGTGCTGAGCACTAAAAAAAAACCAAACCAAAAAACAATTTTTCCCCACATTTTGCAATCTACTAGGTTCATCACGTGCTAACTACACTATCAGCGCAATATATCTAATGAAGAGCTTATACTGAGGTGAGGGGTGGCTCACTTTCACTAGCGCTTCGCTTGTGGTAAGTACAGGACCCTCAGCTTTGTAAAGAAATTTGCGATTTTATTTATTTTGCGAATATTCTCTAAATAAGGTTTCGAAACCCAAACTTTCCATTTGAAAACATAAGAATCAAAATTTGCACATTTTGTAGTTTCGCATTTTTACATTTTCAAATCCGATTTTCAATAATTTTGAATTTTTATGTTTTTAAATCGAAACTTTCGAAAATTTGGGTTTCAGACCCAATGTAGAGGTTATTATAGCGGAAGTCGTAACTGTCACAATTTAAAAATTAAAATCGCCCAAAAATTCAACAAAAAGTGCAAATTTTTGCCTCATTTTTTTAAATCGAGATTTTCGTACTTTTTGAAAATGTTAATTTAAAATATAAAAGGGCAAAATTGTCAAAACTCCCGATTAAAGAACATTAAAAATTACAAAATTTTTATTTTAAAAATGAGATAATTAAGATAAATCAAAAATTGAAATTGTTTGTTCATTTGAAATTCAAATGCACATTCTGCACATATAGTAGAGCCGGTCCTGGCTAGAGGTCCGGTATATAACCGCTTAATTTAATATGAATTTGAGAAAAAAAAATTTGCCCCCCCCCCCCCAATAAAAAATTCGTTCCGGCGCCACTGGTAGTTTCTGAAACTGAAATCAAATCTTGGATTAAGTCATCAGGAGTGCTGCAAATTACGATTTTGCGTGACAAGTCACAATTTTCGATGACTTTCACAAAAAGAGCGATAGCAAGGTAACGGTAAAAACAATTCCGATTGTATTGGTAATTTTCTTGCTGAAACAAGTTGCGCTATCAAGCCTTACAGTATTGACCACCCAATGCGGGACACCCTGTATACAACAAGAGCCGCGCGATTCATTCGATGATCATTTTCATTGTAGACCTACACTAAGCTATTATCAACTAAAAACGAGTTTTTATATGGAATTTGCGAATCGCAGTCGCTCGAGCTGCTGGAGTCGTGCCGAGCAAAACGTACCTTTAGCTGAGATTCTGGAGGAGTAGGTTTGACACCGCAAAGCAAATATTGTTCGTCGAGCAACGTGGCACTAGAGATCAGATGTGTAGTTTTCATAATTCCCACCATATACAGTATTGTTGAAGCAAGTTAGTCTAACATGTGCAGTAATGCTGCGCTCAATTAGAACCCTATTGTACACTAGATATCAGTGTTCTCACTTTATTGCAATCGCAATAGATCTGCTGCGATTTTTACGAAATGTTGTAATCTACTGCACCACTTCATTTCTGTTCGAATGTACTGCGATTTGGCAACAGCCAGGAAAAGGAAAGTTTTCGATAATTTTTTCTCACATACAAAGAGGTCATTTGTTTCATTTGTACGAGTATTTTCCTTCAAAATTTGAAATATTAGAGGGTTCCCATTTCCGCGGAGAGTCGAAAGAAACACCAAATAACGAGAATCCCAGTTCAGGTATTCTATGACGCTTCTCAGCCAAAGAAGCTTGAAATAGATTGGACGTGTCAGCATCGGCATCGGCATCAACAGAAACATTTCATTTTAGAACACACGCATTTGCCTTTGATGACTCACATTGAGAGCAGCAGCAGAAACATTTTTTCTGCTTCTGCTGCTGCTGTGAATGTGGGTCATCAAAGGCAAATACGTGTGTTATAAAATGAAATGTTTCTGTTGATGCCGATGCTGACGCGTCAAATGTATTTCAAGCAAGAGGGCTAAGGTGTCAAATTTCCCATTACGTGTGTGATACGCTGCGCGAAGTTTGCCCAACCCAATGCAAAAGATCGGTCCAATATCGATCAATTGGATTCCCCCAACCACACTACTAACAGTTGACAAAAAGTCGTTCCAACATCTAGGAAAACTTTTTTAATATTCAGACCAGATTTTCAAATGTTTCTAGTAGGCGAGTTGCTTAATGTCACTTTTCGAACGAAAACAGCATCCACACCGGCTGTCGTATGGCAGACGGAAAATTACGTATTCAATACATATTTCATTTTGAAAGTTTTATTTTAGATCTACTGCGAAAAATAAGCAAACACTGCGGTTTTTTCTTTCCACCTACTTCGGTTTTTGTCGCACTATCAGAAATACCCCGCTTGAAGAAAACCGAATATCATATACGCGCATTATACGCCTGCAATTGACTAAATTTAAGCTAAGGCAGTATGCAATTGAAAATACTGTAAAAAGAGTAAATTCTGAATTCCCCGTGTGAATGGCATTTTGGTAGATATTGCTACGAATTTAGGTACCAAATTAATAGCAAAGAACTAAATTTATATAAAAATATGTGACCTGAGGGGTGTGGGGATCAATCCCCTTGATCCCCCCCTTATCTACGCTACTGTGTGTATGATTTTATGTTGAATGTCTCCAAAACAAGATGATGAACTGTCAGCTTTAAGTGACGAAATGAGCTGCAAATGTCTATCAGTTACTCTACTCCACTGTGCACATTTTCTTCGGAACGATTTATAGAGCTAAGTACTATGTTCACCGAGCGAAAAACTTGCATTTATGTCTCCCGTGAAAAATGTGCCGTGGGGACTATCCTTATATTCACTCAATCCGATTCGTTTTCACAATCATCAAAATTTGGACAGTATTTGCATGGATTTCATTTGAACTGACGATGTTAGTACCTACTCTAAGCAAAAAAAAGCAGGTTGTCATATGAAGTAACCTTGAAATCGCGAATACATAATACACTGTGAAAAATTTTCATTTATTTTTTGAAAACATGCGCCGAAATCATTTGAGTTTCGCCACTGTGAACGCCATATTAGTCATTTATCTTCATGAAAGTTCTATCATGCAATAGAAATTCTGAAAAAAAAATCGTATGTAAGGCACCTTAATTTGTTTTATTTACATTTTATTTTATTTGTTTTTTTTTCATAATTTAGAGATGTCATATGCTGCCTTTTATCAATTTAGCTTATACATAAAATAAATAAATAATTATATGTATTACAAATACTAATAAATGGTATACAAATGATAATAATAAATAGAGCGCGATTGTCTTAGATGCTATAATAGAAAAATCTTAAATATTCATGTAAAAAAAATATTGCCATAGGAAATTTGTTCATTTTGTATTTTTTTAATGTTCTGACAAATATTTTATACTGGGCGTTTCGAATGTCTATAAAAATCAGTCACTTATATGCATAGAAGAAAAATTATGAAAAGCATAGACTATAGATGCCTGATGGTAAATAGTGGTGATATGTATACACATATCTATTTATGTATGTATAATGCAAGTTTCAATTATTTTAACTGATGTCTTTTGGGTACAGCGCAGAGTCAACTTTGTACATACATATTCGTGGTCGTTTTTCTTCTTTATATAAGATTCTTAATTTAATTAATGATGTACTAATGCAAAATTTGTTTTCTTCATTTTAACTTCGAACCATTTATATGTATCACAGCGAAAAATTTACAAAATATATTTTATTTTTTTTCTTTTTGTTTTGTTTTGAATGTCTTTCATAATACTAATTCTTTCTACATTGTCCTAATGATTTAATTTGTATTTGGAATGGATCTACGAATCTAGTGCTAATAAATACGTTATGGGAATGGAAGATTTTTGTTTTTTTTTTTTTTTTGTAAGAAGGCATCTTTGAAAACGGCACAATTCCAATTAAATTCTATCCTTTAATCGGGCAGTGATTCAGATCAAAGTGCAAGGAACCTTTAGTCGATTTGTTATGATAATAAAGTTAAAAAAAATAAATTAAGCTGATCGACCCTCCTGAGGCACGTTTGCTAGGCAGGCAAAATTTAACAGGCAAGAGTGTCGACACGTCATACACTGAGATCGAGTCTAGACCTTTTGTCCGAAAAGTCCTATACCTAATTTAAGCGTTCGTTGGGACGATGAGTCGTCGTCCTTTGCCCCGATTTTTTCGACGTCTTTTAGTTTGTTTGGGTTGTTTAGCGTGGCCGGGCAGCCTGTTCTTAGGATAATTCGCGGCATACTCGACTCGGACGGTCGTTGCGATGGACCATCTGGGGGTCACGGTAGCGTTTTGAGAATTTCGAACTAATCGTGGACTTTGCCCATGGACCGGTAGCTCATCATGGGGCGCTAGAGTTGCGTTCAGTCTTCTTAGGTATTTGCCGAATTTGAATTTGGCAAAAATTATATCGACACCGGTTTTATCTTCTTCCGTGAGACTCTGTAGGTTCAGTTGTCGGCACATTTCGCGCAAACGAAGAGGCTTCGGAGGAGTCGCTTGCGTTTGATTAATGGCAGTTTCGAGTTCGCAAAGCAAGGTGCGGGCATTCTGGACAATTGGCGCAAGACTCGCGTCTTCGGAGAACTTATACAAGTGACTCAGTCCAGCAACGTAGACTTGTAGGCGTTTGTGTTCCAGTCGCATGCAGAGCTGAAATAAATAAAATTAAATGAATAATAAATAAATAAATTGTTTGAAGGGAGGGAATACCAACGGCAATATTCAAATGTTATGCACTACAATTTACGAAACAAATGAAACACAAAAATCACACAATAATTTCACTTTCATCCAGCTGTTGCTGGTGGCTATGTCTTCAGTGAACAAAAATATTTTTTTTTAATATCCTAAGCTTAACTAAAACAAGAATAAACCTTCCAGCATCATTTAAGCATCATCAATTAATATTTACTTTTTTTATATATACATACACAGAGAAAAAAAATTAGAATGGTTATCTAAAGAAATAGTCGAATTCATCTAAAGTTCGCGTTGATTTTCAGCTTATGATTCTATGTAGTTGAAACAGTTACGAAGATATGGATAATTTTTCTATTCGTCATTAGTTGAAACATCTACTATATTTGCAAATTCAATTAATTCATTTGTAAAGATAGCTATTCATTATCTATAAATTGTTAAATGTTGAATAGCTAAATTGTGTTGAAGAAAAAAGAACGATTGTTTGTAGTTAAATTTTATATTTGAATAGTACAATCAACAACTTTTGTGGAAGAATTGACTAAACTCTTTCTTCTAATCTTGCGTGGTTAAATGAACGAATTTAATAGTATTTTCAGCTACGAAGATTAGAGAAATCAGCTATTTCTTTGGTAAAACTATCTAAATTTAAGTCAACTATTTCACTTTAGATAAAAAGTCTAAACCATTTTTTTCAGTGTATATACATATTTCATTACGAATTCAATATTCGCCAGACTGACAAAAAAAAAAGGCTAAAAGAAACGTTGTTCTTTACGTTTATGCGACAAAGAAATGAAATGTTGCATTTTGTTATAAATGTCCAACTTCTTATTATGGCGCACGATTTGCAATAAGTGGGTGGGTCGTTTGGACTCTACGAGTATTTTAATTTTGTGCACAGCGCACCCGCTATAAAGTGAAGTGTTTTGATGTTCATAGTATATTACTAAACAAAAGGCGAAAGTGTGCTGTTTAAACCGTACAATGAGACAAATTGTACTGATTACCATTTGGTCCATTTGTTGCAAAATTAATGCAAAACGAATTATGAGCTGCTTGTACTTACTTTTTCTGTTTGTCTGCTATATTCGAAAAACGCGTAGTCTTTTGATTTGTAACACCAGTCGGTCTTATCAGAGGTATTGCAACTTCCGTAGTCTGTATTAAGCATCGTTTTTAAATGGAATTTAAGTGGTTTGATATTGAAGCTTTTCTGAAAGGAATAAAAACAAAAAGATAATTTAGTACTGAATTTCATATTTTTTTCTACTTTAAGATGCGTTTAAAAGAATATTTGTTACCAAAATCGTTTAGTAATATCTAGCAAAAACTGAACAGCTTCAGGAATTGAATTGGTTGGTTTTGATCGGGTAGATTTCAATAACATATAATCTTTCACGAATAAAAAAAACACTTACCCTATCTATATCTTTCGTATCATTATATGCATTTGATAAACATGGATTTTGCCATGGTATCGGATCAGGAAAAATTTCTTTGAGTCTTGCCTCTGAACAGTCACGTGACAGAACATTTTTCGGTTTTACTAAACTTCTTCGACAGCTGGTTGGTCCTTGTACTTGTTTATTTCTCATCAGTGGTATACCTGCTGGAGTGCCCGCATTTTTCAATGGCACCGCATCGATTTGTCGCACTATTGTACCAACCATAATTATGGCAATCAACCACACACAAGACGTGGTGGCTTTGGTACTAATATACAATGCACGATTATAGTTCCCCGTCTTGCCTATTCTAGTTTGGGTTGCACAAAAGTCGCAACCACCTGTAATGAAACGTGAAAATAGCATTAATTAGTAAAAAGTGTGAACAATTGATAAATTCTAATTAATTATGCAAATTATTCTTTTTTTCTCTTATTCAAAATCTTAAGCCCATATAAGTTTAAATCATATCTTTATTTTCCATTCATATATTCATAGCTTGAATGTTTCTTACAAGTATTAACGAAATTGTTTCTAGGCAGCATGATAATATGGTGACTCCAAACACCGTGACGACAAAGCTTATTTATGATGATCAGCTGAGTCCCAAGATGACACAATATATTCTCTTAAAGAAGCTTAGATATGTACCCACGAAAAAAAACCGCACACATGCTTTCCACTTAGCACACGAAATGTATGATTAGATGACTCACGAGACACCTAATTGTCAGATTCACTGACCGCATAACCATCATAATACCAAGTGACGATATTCACGATTTGCACAGCTTTGTACGGTAGCTTTTTTCCTTACTTCCACCGATCATTTATTGACACAGTCGATTCGTCTATTTACCGTATTCGTCATAAGTAATCTTGTTTGGTTCGTTTGGTTAATAAAAAGTGTATGACTTCCGATCGCTAGCAAACTTATTTCGTCATTATATCGATGGGGGTAAAAGAATCTTTGTAATATGTAGAAGAAAATAACGATAGCCAAAATATAGGGACCGGTTTCTCGTGCATCTTATCTACGTACATCTTATCCAGTGGTTAGTCTTATCATATAGACAAGACGCACACTATGTTCTGAAAGCTTTTACATTATATTGAATTGAATTTTGGTTTATTTTGTCTAGTAATGCCATATTTTGCTTGGTTACGCCATTGTATGAAATTGCGCAATGTTTTTTTTTCAATTTCAGATGATGGCATAACCAAGCAAAATATGGACTAATAAAAATAAACAAAAATTTATTTCAATATATTAGAGAGTTTTAGCAAGTCGTATGGAATAAAACGACATAATTTGACATTCCATATAAAAATTCGCTTGCTTACCGTATACGAAACAAAATATTTTAATTTTGCATATCCTAAGTAGGCATAGGTGTAAAAAACGACAAATTATTTCGCCAATTTCGACTGTTTCCAGAGAATCAAATATACGGAAATACACCCATGCCTACTTGGGACATGCAAAATTAAGATATTTCGTTTCGTATACGGTAAGCAAGCGAATTTTTATATGGAATGTCAAATTATGTCGTTTTATTCCATACGACTTGCTAAAACTCTCTAATGTTTCACTAGATAAGATGTACGAGAAACTGGGCCAGGGGGTATTTGTACCGGTCCTAAGCGTCGGAAGCTTTTTTTTGCAGTAGAGGAACAACTTGGAAGCTTTTTTATGAGCGTGAAGAAAGTAATATTTTACTAGGCGATAAAGGCGCGGTAATTGCTAATCATACATTATTTGACAAATATTTATTTAAGCTGTTTGTTATAAAGAGATGGCAGAGCCTAAGAATCAATCGTTTGAGTTCCGAAAATATAATCTATTTTTAGAAAATTCAAATTATCAACTTTTTTTCCTCAATGGACAAATAGAAGATTTTCAAAGTATTTCATGGAAATGTTTCGGAATATAAATATTACGTACGTAAGAGGCAACGTGATATGACTTTGGCTTGCTGTTAGAAACTTAATCGATCAGCTGACAGGAATGGTCGAAACCAAATGGTAAAATTGGAGCGATTTGTCTATGTATTTGGCTGACAACATGTCTATCAACTGTCTCGCACATACATCGATTTAGCAGCGAGTGAGTTAATGATAAAGAAGCTAAGTCCAAAATAGGTACAAATTAAATGCTTTTGAGAGATAGGAAAAGTATCACGGAAACTTTGTCAAGAAATTTAATTGTAAACAATTTTACACACATCGATATCGATGATCAGGTGATCATCACATGATACATACCATGTGATGATCACCTAATTTTATGTGTTATGGGTGACCACATCCTGTAAGTGTAGTAAATCACATCACGATAAGACGGCAGTGTCTCGTCTGTAATGCGATAAGGGTTAGCAATATTCGTTTGGGTTTCGCGGTACCTATCCTATATATTTCACCGGTTGCATTATTTTATTTGTTTGCACATTATCTTATCTTACAACTACAAGCAAGGTCGCTGGGTGCTTTCGCTGAATGATTAAACAATTCTATAATTTTTATTAAATTCTAGGTTCATAGTGAATGTATCATCTGTCAATTTTCGGAATACTTATATAAAAATAAGATTGTCAAAATGTAGTTCGCATGTGCCATTGTCGCGGTATAAGGCACGTATGCATCGCTGCTATTCAGCTGGAAAAGTCTCAGCCATGCTACTACAGCGGATAAAGCAGAATTTGCCAAATGCTCTCCAGCGAGACTATAGGTCTCTAAGATCCCACCACAAACCGAAGATAATAAACTAGAATAAACTAGTCTGTATAGACGAATGCTATTCCAGAGGCTACACTAATCCTATGATTTAATTTCGATTTCAATGCTGTTGAGAGCCAGACTGTTAGTTATAAAGCAAATTCAGCCCCGATTTAAAAGATTTATTTGAATGCTAAAAATGTGTATTTGATTGAAGTACTCTCTCAAATTGTCAGCTGCTCCCAAACAGCTAAAGGTGGATTTGAAACGGAGATATTTAATTATTCTACCTATAAGCATAAAAATCTAGTAAACTGCCCTCCAATGGTGTACTTAGCACTTCTAGCAACATACAAACATTTTTTTTAAATATTCTATTATTATTTCAGGATCCACTGAAAGAGATCCACTTGGTTGGATTGAAAATAAATGGGGGCAAAAAAGTTGCTTATCTGAAATATGTATTTAAAATTAGTAGGTTTTTTCCGGTAGGCTCATGACAAAGCATACCAATTTAAGTGATATTTTGATCAATTTTATTTATTTTGAAAGAAAATTCAAAATATATTATCTAATAATATAGCGTTTTAAAAGCGTCTCACAAAACATAGTCAGCAAAAACCAACTTCTACTGCGAGCATATTTTGATTTATACTTTGGATGTCATCAAATTACCAGATTTGTATGTAAAAGCCTTAGAAAAAGCATAGTAACCCATGCCATGCGTTAGTCCAGAATGGCCATCAGATAATAAATATGGCACCGTTTTCACACTATTGCAGTTCATAGTACCTACACTGAGAGAAAAAATTAGAATGGTTATCTAAAGAATAGTCGAATTCATCTAAAGTTCGCGTTGATTTTCAGCTTATGATTCTATGTAGTTGAAATAGCTACGAAGATATGGATCATTTTCCTATTCGTCATTAGTTGAAACATTTACTATATTTGCAAATTCAATTAATTCATTTGTAAACACAGCTATTAATTATCTATAAATTGTTAAATGCTGGATAGCTAAATTGTGTTTAAGAATAAAGAACGATTGTTTGTAGTTAAATTTTATATTTGAATAGTACAATCAACAAACTTTTGTTGAAGAATTGACTAAACTTTTTCTTCTAATCTTGCGTGGTTAAATGAACGAATTTAATAGTATTTTCAGCTGCGAGGATTAGAGAAATCAGCTATTTCTTTGGTAAAACTATCTAAATTTAAGTCAACTACTTCACTTTAGATAAAAAGTCTAAACCATTTTTTTCAGTGTATGCGTGAAAATTTTATTCAAGCGTCAATTTTTTGTTTACAATTGAGAATATAAAATCCGCGTAATATTTATTACTCTCTTAAAATGCCAACGTGTTATTTAACCCTTCTGTTGGCGTATAGATCCAGACAGACCATTGGTACTATATCTTGATGAAAAATATCGTTCAACAATATTTTCCACCCTTTCCATATACATACATATATTTCAAAGGAACTGACGGCCACAAATGCGATCAAACGTTCGGCGAAATGTAAACTATGTCTAAAGAAACGAAAAAACGGCGCATCATCGTAAGACATAGTATGTAAACTGTTTCAAGATCCAAAATTAAACCTCTTCAAAAATTAAGATTGATTTCACAGAAAATTCAGCCATACCTTAGGCATAATAGGTCGTAGGCGACGACAGAAGGGTTAATGATTGCATCGACAATATTTTGACGTCTGAACTATTTCGTGGAGTGTAGTGTAATAAATTTGGAGTCAAACACATATGGGTTGTGTGATCACATAGCCATTCTGGACTAACGCATGGCATGGGTTACTATGCTTTTTCTAAGGTAAAAGCATAAAGTATAGTTTTTTCGCTTAGCAGATTTAAGAGAGTAACCTCTCTTTTTACGTATGATGGAGTTTTGATTAAATTTAGATAGTTACATAAACTATAGCAATGGCGCCGAATATATCGACGCTAGTTGGTACCTTCATGTGATTGAGCTGATAAATTGCTATTTTCTGGAAGGCTTACGTCTGTATGAATATCCTTCCAAATACTTTCTACGTCTGTGCGTAGTTGTAGCTATATCCCTAAAATCTCCCGAACATCACTATTCTTTGTGATGTTCAAACGAAATCCCGTTAATTGCTGCTATTTAAACGCAAGATTCTAGCAAATTTGACAATATAAAAAATATTCGATTTTTTCCTATACCTACATGGAAGTTCCTCCATATTTCGAATTATCGAAAAAGTATTGCGAGAGATAAATTTGCCGGTACAGCGGTACCTATAGTGAACGGCCGACTATATGAGAAAACACAAAACAGGCGAAAGGTATAGGTGAATTAATAAAATAATACAACTAAATTTAGTTTTGTCTAATTCCAAAGTATGGATTTTGCTATTCCAAAAATTATAGGCTACTCTCGGGCCGGATAAAGAAATTTCATGGGCTATCCTTAAATTGCGTGAATTTTAAAGAAAACATTATCTATGGGAATGGTCTTTTGTATTTGGAACACCAAAGCTAATGCAGGGAAAATGAGACATATACCAATGTTAAACGCGCATAACTGTAAAATTAATATTTGATATATTTCTTATATAGTCTTGACTCACTAATCCGAATCAGTTATTACAAGGGGGTAATCTGGACCAACGGAACATCTGGAATAGCGCAATCACTTTTTTTTTCCGAGGAAAAACATACCAAAAAAAAAAGAGGAACAAAAGTCGATAAATGTTTTATTCCTTTGAAATTAGTCAGCATCATGTCATTTTTCAAACTATCTTGTAAGTAAATACGAAACAAAATCTACCATTACATTCTAAAAATCTCAAATATCCGGTTTAAAGAGTTAAAATTGCTGCCGAAATCCGGACTATAAAATACATAGTGGAAACATTCAGATTAGTCAACCCTGCACTTATATGAAATCTATTTTATGGAAATTTATTATAAAAAATAAAATGACAAATGTGCACCATTTGGCTCGGCGAAAACATGCGCGTTTTAGACTGTTTCTCATTACATAACGCGCTAATCGTAAAGGCGGTAAAACCTGATAAAAAAAATTAAAAATTGGCGATTTTGTCGCTGCAAAATAATCGATTTTACGTAAAAATTCAATATTTTCAACACGTTCTTGTGTACTGCATATGTATATCCATTATTAATTGCCAAACACTGAATTATAAGCAGCAACAAGAAAAGAAAAAAAAAAACAAAAAAAAAATACAATAAAAAAGTTATTCGTATTTTACATGGGATATGTCCCATTTGACACACCCTATACATATTGTTTTTTTTTTTCACTTAATCCAAACGATTATTACTATTTTCTGTTGTTTTTTCTTTCAGTAAATTTAAACCGATTTTGGAAATTAACATTAATTGCTCTCAAGGACCTTTCTGCTAAATATTTTCTTACAAAAATAAAGACAGAGCTTCTACAGATTCAACCAAAAAGTTAGTCTTAAGATTCATTTTTTTTGTCTAGTTGTGCTATATGTAATTGTTTGACAATATTGTTCAAGTGCGTTTCTAAATCAGGCAGCACTGTAATTCAATATTCCAATGTCCAAGATGTATATGATACTAAAAGCTCAGAATAGAATTAACACACGGGAAAAAACATTTTCCAATGAAATTCATGTAGGAGCACTATAAATTCTATATCGTATGGATGGAAGTACCTACACCTATTTCAGCGTGTAATTCACCAACGAACAAAAAAAATCGTACAATACAAAATACATGCGCTCATTGTGCAGACTATACCATCTTCATGATCAACCAAATTGATGTCATCTGTCAGTATACTCGCACTCTAAAATTATGAATCACTCGCTGTTTGTTGCCTAAAAACGAATATTTGCGATACCATAATATGTACCTATTTTTTAAAAATGTTACTATAAAAATTTGTGATGTAATCCAGACACAATAGGAGGCCCCGCGTTCCGATTATCGACCCCAGGCTCAATTTCACCTATCTTATCTAAATTTATTGAAATGTGTGTATACTAATGTCTAATGCTCTTAATTGTCGCATTTGGAATAATTTATATGTACAAGGTATGATTAAAAACTACCAACTTCCTTATACATAAAAAATAAAATCCAATATGATGAAGTATCACAAGAACATAATGAGATATAGTTGAATCCTCTTTGTTGAAAAAAATCGAGGGGCCACATTTATATTGGGACACTCACAATGCACTGATGGAGACTGAACGATCATTTTTTATATTCGATTAATCGACCAGAGAAAATTCCAATAAAAGGACACCATACACTCTTAGCTGGAAAGGATATCGTCAGGCGATTTTTTTTTTATTGTTGGGTGCACTAACATGTAAATACCACAAAACACTTGTTATACCATCGAGCTTGCTTGCTGATTGTTGACTGATAGTCAAACACCAATTGATAATTTTTATCTAATCACAGCGTGTCAATTTATCGGACTTTAAAGTTTGTCTATCAATATCGATGATCTTAAAATAGCAATATTCTAATAAATCTCGAGAGGTGTTCTGGAGAACAAAACTTACTTTTCAGAACGGAACAAAATTTTAATTGAAATTATTAAGCAACGTTACGCAATTAGTATTTTTATGAATCACTGAATGGCTTGGGTGGGGGTTACAACACTGAAGAAATTCTTTTCATTCTTAGTAACTATCTTTTTGTTTATTTATTAAAACCAGTCGAAAGAGCAGATAAATAGTTGTTAATGAAGCGAAAAACCACCGTATACAAGTTTGTGGTTCGATCGTTTAGCACCGACTAAACGCTTCCACGTTTTTTCACCAACTGAAGATATTCGAGCCGTGATGGTTGACTAAAAACCCAAATGCAGATAACTTGTACATATCCATCGTGTATGTGTGTGAGTGGTTTAGTGTAATAGCCGAGTTCCTCCGCCTCTAAAATCGGAAACTCTCCAAAGTTCAAAATGAAAACGAAATGTATATGTATGGCTATGATGATGACTACTAATATGAGTAAGAGCATGAATGACGTATGTACTTATGGCACCGGTATGTACTTTCCGAATTGTAGGCCACGGTTCTTTAGGTATATTCAATAGGCAGGCACCCACTCATGCCTCCATATCTGAATAAATAAAATTGTTAATGGTTAGGGATTCATCTAAGATTCAGAGAGTTTAAATAGTTATTTGTACATGTTCACTGTAAATACCGGTTGTGAGTAATAATACGATGTATTCAATGGTTTTTACCGGAAAGTGGGATTGCGCTTAGCATTCCAGCACACACAAACGCTCATAGTATCTTCTGCATTCAAATGCATATGCAACCAAGCATATCAATGCATCTCATTCCACTGCTATAGGCTATTGTACTCTGGTACAAACCTCTTTTACTCTCTCGGAAAATGCCGGTTCGTTTCGTTGTAGATAAGATTCGAAAGGAGAAGTTATTTGTCTGAATGCAGACATATCTTTATATATGTATGTATTACATGGAAAGATACACTACATAAAATTCTATACATAATCGGTTCCCACGGAGGGAGTGGTGGTAACCGCAAACCATTGGTTAACATGGGAATTGACCAGTCATTCCGTTTAAATGTTGAGCGCGTACCTACTCGTGCGTATGGAATGTATCAGGAAGTTTTCCCAAAGCCATCGTTGTCGTGGCCGGGCGTCTTGCCATAACGTAACCACGGCTGATTCATTCAAGAAAACTTTGCAAAAAGATTTCTATGGTTTAGGGCGCAGGCATAAAACAGAGCAGACGTTACCATTTCTTGCTCGCGGCAAGTAGGTATGGAATAAGCTCTTCAGACAATTTTGAAAAAAAAAAGTCAATATAGGATAGGGGGCTCTTTGAATTGCCGTTCATTCATAAAATGGAACTTTTTATATAAGTTTTTACCTATACTGATACATGGCTGTATAAAGCCGGCTACAAACACGTGTTGAACCGGCCCACAGTGCGTCGTTCCATAGGCAAAAATAAAAAAATTGACTATTTTTCCCCGGAATCAAAGTTAGCCAATATCAAAGAGAACATGTTGGAGTATCCGAATATGTAAAAAGAAAATCTTTATTTTTTCGTTTTTTAGTAATTTTATGGACTAAAGTTGAAAAATATAAAAAATTCAAAAAAATAGGTTGTACTTTAACTTCGATTTCCGATCTTTTCGCAAGTTTTTGGCAATCATAATGATATTTTTTAGAATAAGTATGTTCCACTAAAACTCTTCAGATAATTTTTTTTCTAAAAATCTTTTAATTGACCAAAAAATGTAAAAAAAATCATTAAAATATGAAAAAAAAACTTTAAATTGAGATTAAAAAAAAACGTCACAAAACGTTTTGGGGGGTTGATATTTTCCGAAAGATACAAGTGTTTACTTTGATTTAAACTAGTATTGGTTTGCCTTTTTTTGCCTTTTTTTACGCAATTGGCATTTTTACTGAACTAGTTCCTTTAAAAATGGCAACTGGGCTATTTCTAAAGTCACTAAAAGTGATAATTTTACCATAATATTAAGCTTTTACACACTTTTGCGATAGAGGAGATAATAAATTTCAAGCACGAACAAAAAAAATATTATAAATAATTTTAATTAATTAATTAAATCAAAAATTCAATTAATTCAAAAATACCTAAAAAATATAAATATAAATACATAATGCATATGGTTTTCTATGGAATTTGATTTCTGAAGTCCAGTGTAAACCATATCATGTAAAAAATATTTATAATAAAATAATAATAAATTGTTATTAATTGAAAAAATCGTTAAAAATCTATAAAAAACGAACAAACTTTCAAAGTGAGATTTAAAAAATACGCATCGAAAGATTTAGAGTAGCTACAATTATTTTTGCTTTTTTAATGTAATTTGTATTTTTATTCAGCCAAATTTATTAAAATGTTTCGATAATTTTAAGGGTACTGACGAGTGGTTAAAGCATCAATAAAGAAAAAAATGGGGACCTTATAGGTCACACCAAAGGGTTATATTTAGAATTCAGTAGTTTGCTCAAGGTTCTAGTGCACGAAATTGGGGTAATTGATTCTTTCCATTTGCCAATTGGAAATTTATCTGAGGATGCCTAGGAGGCACTGTATTATTTAGTAATGGAAACGCGTGTGGTCAAAGCTACTACTTTATTACAAGTGACTTATTCTAGTTTCTTATTACCAATACTTACATACTAATACTAGTATAACAAATACTACTACATCTCCCCTTTAAAGGATACTGATATGTTAATCTAATTATTTCTGTTTTAATATACATACATATATAATAATACAATTCATTTTTTTTTTCATTTCATTTACAGGTTACTGCTTTGATGTGAGCCCGTGGATCTCTTATTTAATGAGTTTAGTTGTAGTTATTTATTGAATTTTAGTTTCTAAGTTTCATATTTATTTTTATTTATTTTTTTTTTCTTCAATTTACATTATTATATTTTATTTGATAGTTCAATTTATAATTCATTTCATGTTAATTTTAATTTTATTTTTTTCATTTCAAATACAGTTTATTTTCTTCTTATATAACAATCAAGTGTTTTTTCTTTACTTTCTAATTCTTATGAAGCTCGAATTGCGCCTTACAATTTTGCCGTCATCAAATTCAACCCAATATGACCGGGGGGTTTTGTCTTTATTTTTGACTTTCGCCCGCCTCCAAATATTTTTTTCTTTAACCCATATCTCATCCCCATCTTTAAAATCATTTTTAAGCTTAGTGTTCTTATCATAATAAAATTTATTTCTTTTGTTATTTTGTAGTAAAGTTGGATATATTTCGTTATTAATGCTTTCATTTCTCATGAATTTATCTTTGCACGGCAACAATGTTCTGGTACGCCTACCCATTAAAATTTCCACTGGCGACAATTTAGAGTTTTTTACTGGTGTGTTTCTGTACTCAAGTAAAGCTAACCATAAGCATGTTTTTGACTCTTTACATTTAATGACAATGTTTTTGGCTATCCCTACCATTTTCTCTGGAAACCCATTCGATTTTGGGTAAAGAGGGCTACTATTTGTAATTTTGATGTCCCAATTCTGAGCAAACTCTCGAAATGCAAAAGAATTAAACGGCATGTTGTCTGCTACAATTTCTAATGGTATACCATGAGTGGAGAATACAATTTTGAATTTTTCAATTACGGTGTTTGCCGTTTTACTGGTAATTGGGATAATATCCAAATACTTAGAGTAGTAATCGCCTATCACTAAATATGGTTTAGCGGAAATCTCCATTATGTCGGTTCCTAATTTCCTGAAGGGAAATTCAGGAATTGCGTGATTTATTAAAGGCTCCTTAGTTTCAGATGGTTTGAATTTCTCACAAACATTACATTTGAAAATCATTTGCTCAATATCGTTGTTGATTGAAGGCCAAAAAACTAGAGACCTAGCTCTACTTTTAGTTTTTTCTATACCCAGGTGAGGTAGATGAAGTTTTTCCAATACTTCCTTTCTGTATATATTGGGTACGAAAACTCTGTTATTTAAGAAAATCAGGTCATTTTCAACGAAAAGATCATTTTTTAGTTTCCAATATGGTTTTAAATCCTCTGGTAATGCATTTTTGTTTTGAGGCCATCCCTCATGTATAATATTAAAAAGCCTTCCAAGTAATGTGTCTTTTTTAGTCTCAATTTGGTAAAGTTTCTTTTTTTCTTCACTAATACTAATAGTGTGGACAACTTCTTTAAGGCCGTCTATTTCTTCATGGTCGGGATATTCTGGATTAAAGTTCCTAGAGAGAAGATCGGCAACAAACATTAGGTGACCTGGAGAGTATCTAAGTTTCAATTTATATTTTTCTAGTTTTAGTTTAAGTCTTTGAAGTCTCACTGATGGTATGCTAGAGTATTTCTTAGACATTATTCCTAGTAGTGGTTTATGATCAGTTATAATTTCAACCTCTCTACCCAGGGCCAGCTCTACTATATGAGCAGACTGTGCACTTGAACAGGGCGCCAACCGAAAGGGGCGCCAAAATGACAAATTCATTATGCCTTTAAGATCAAGACTTCCTTTAATGACAACTATGCATGATGATCACATCAATTCTCTTCTCTGTTGTATAGCTTTTATTTATACATATTTATATTGATTGATACCTACACGTCGTCCACGTATTGTACATATTAAACGAACTAGAACTGATTCAATTTATTATTTAAGAGTGTGTTTTTCCAAAGATCCGCTGCTATCGCGACTCAAGAAATTACATACTCCACTAACAACCAAACTCAATTCGCATGCTAATCGTATTCCATTCTATTTGACGCAGTCGCGACTCGTGAAACCTTGAAAGACACATCTTCAAACTTTTCCGCATTGTATCTACGCGAGAGGAAGAGCGAGAGACGTGTTTCCATCCGTCCGCGTTCAAAAATGCTTCGCGTATCTCGTATTTGTGCATCACTGCAAACATGCTCCAATTAATCCATACACTTCATATGCGGGATGGGCGCCCTATGGGCGCTAGATTTCATAGATTGTATGCTTGGCAGAAGTGAAGAGCTGTGCATTGCAGCAATTGTGCACATAAGAAATTGTTGTAGCGTACACCCCTATATTCTGCAAAAGAGGAGAATAGCTGCTTTGCAGGCTCGTTGTAGGTGAGATGTGCGTATTCACTTGATGGCTCATTCTCGTAGTATCAGCTCGTAATACATGTTTGAATTGTAATGAGAGTGGACCATAGAGGAGTTTTGTAGGATGTATAGTTTTTAGGAAGAGATTTTACCGCGTAAAAGAGTGAGTGAAATGTTTGTCCGCTACGATTTTCTTTATGAAAATGTATGCTTACGGTCGTGGAATAGGTATGAGGCAAATGCAGTGGAATTCCCTACGCTACAGTCCGAAAATGGTTTCATAATTTTTCTCGGCCATTTTATGTATTTTTTTCCATTTCCCGGTAATTCCCGTGAAAAATATCTAATGACCGGGGTATCGAAAAATACTTAACATGGGCGAGAAAAATTATGGGACCATTTTCGAATATAGCTTATGGAATTCCCCAGCATTTCCCACATATTCCAGTAAGTAAGCATACATTTTCATTGAGAAAATCGCAGCGGACAAAAATTTCACTCTCGGGTCCTATTCTGCAGTTTAGATTTGAATTACATTTCCCCTGCAGTGCGGACTACGGTCAGTTCCATTTTCGGTGCCAACGGTTTTTATCGTATTCTGCGTTTTAATCTGAAAAATGAACCATGTTAGGTAGGAATTTAAAAAGAAAGTTGTCAGGAGTGGATAATATGAACAATTATTTTGCATATATTTTGTGGTCTGGCTGGTCGAGCGGTTAGTGCGCGCACCTTCGGTGCACAGGCTCATGAGTTCGAATCTCACCGTGTTCCATTGTGTTTTTCGAACTCACGAGCTTGTGACAGACTATGATCTCACTCAGATGTTAAACGAGTACCCATTTATGGGGATAAATAACACTGCTGAGCGTGATGCTGATCTCATTACCTCATCAAAAAGCAGATAAGATCTTGGAAATAGGATGTCACTAACACATCCTGCGGCCTTAGTCCAATGTTGGATTGTCGCGCCTGTTATTTATTTATTTTATTTTTATTTTGCATAACATATTTAGGCCTCGTATATTTTCTTATAAATGACTTTTCTATCGAAATCTGACATCATACACTGTTCAATTCATCTGCAGGCCATAGTATAGTTACATAATTTGACGATGATTGAATACCGGCTCTAAGAATTACTATTTTATCACAAAATCTAGTGACCGGTCGCAGTGACAGCCATCTTCCATACAAATTCAAAGTGTCAGCCATACAGCCACAAAATTCGCAAATGACTGTGGCCGGGTTTCTGATAGCTCTTATTCAGTACCTGTCGGCTGATTAGTCTTATCGCGTAGAGAAGACACACACCATATTTAGAAAGCTTTTCCCAGGGCCGGATTTACCCTCTGTAGCGCCCCTGGGCAGTAGTCGAGCTGCCGCCCTCCGCCACTAGTTTAAGCTGAAAGCAGATCAATCGCATTCATGTGAGGTGTAAATTTTTTAAACATGTTGGTTTCCGGCGTTTTCGGAAGTTCCAGAACTGTGGTGTTGGGAGTGAACTTCTAATCAAAGTGAATGTTCAGAAGTATTGGTATAGGTATACCTATGAAGTATTGGTATAGGTATACCTATACCAATACTTCTGAACATTCACTTTGATTAGAAGTTCACTCCCAACACCACAGTTCTGGAACTTCCGAAAACGCCGGAAACCAACATGTTTAAAAAATTTACACCTCACATGAGAATGCGATTGATCTGCTTGCAGCTTAAACTAGTGGCGGAGGGCGGCAGCTCGACCTATAGGTTAAGCTGACCAGACCAGCATTTTGACCTGTCGTACAGCAAAATGTACAGCATTCCCAATGCCACACAAAAGCAACGTAAATCACTGCATAATAAGCTCCTCGGTGAGGCCTGTGGTCAATCTTGTCTGTTTTTTTTTATCAAGATATTTGCACTTTCATTTGGCAAACGAAAATTTTGACAACTCGGGAACTCTTTGATCGATCGTTAAACCTTACACACTTATAGCTACTTGGAGCTCATATTTCCTTCATATTTTATGGTCCTATCTATCCGGGTTCGACAGTTACAGCTACCTAAATCGCGCTTTTGTCTATTCTAATCAAAAATTGTCCATAACATTTGAAATTTCGCAGTTTTTTTAGCACCGCACTGTCCGTATTTGTTGAAATTTTCAAGGCACTAGCTGTCAAGGCTCAGAAGTTACAACCGTCAAAAGATGAGATTTAAGATGAAAAGTTTGACTGCTGTACGAAATATATTTTGCGAGATAATCGTACTTTTATATTTGGCAATCGTTTATTTTCGATAATTCAGGAACGCTTTTACCGACTTTTCTGAATTGGAACACTTAAGCTACTTGGCACTGACATTTCCGATCCGCGTTCGGGAGTTACAGCTGCCAAACACTTGTGTTTTCTAATCGAAAAATGTCATTAACTCGCAAATTTTTAAGCGGAAAATTTTGAAATTTGACATACTTGTATCGAGCACCGCACTACTCAAGGTAGAAAGTTCAAGCATGTAGAGCTGCTAAGATCCAGAACTGGAAAGATGCGATTTTAATTATTCACAAAACGATGGAGAAATCACTGTACTACATCCCATTCCCCTTCCCCAACCATTATAGAAAAATGCATACTACAGGACTCTGCTAGGATGTCCAGATAAAGTTTTTTCCCACAATATGTCCATCAAATCCAATAAGAGCCCAGGGGACCATATATGGTCTCCATGGTATCCATGGAGAAATACATTCTCTCTCCCTGGAACATCGCAACCAAGATAAGCCATCCTTCCACCGGTCTGGGAGGTTCTCCACGAACTCCACTCCGTAGATTGCCAGGACCGCCGCCAACCGCTTAAGAATTCTCTGCTCAATGGTGTATCAGCTTATCTACTGCAATAAATGAAACGAAACGAAGTTTTTAAATAAAAAAGGGAGGGGTGTTTGAACACCTTCGCTGGCTGTTTATCAAGGCATATTTTACTTCTGTACCATCTATGAGAAATCACTACGATATTAGAGAGCGTGAAAATGCGGGTTCGACTTCTAGCAAGGCACAAAAATGTCCGTACTTCAAATAAACAACTACATGATTTCTGTCTTGGGGCTTCGGATAGTCAGGGATAGGGAAAGAGTTATCATCATCCGCACAAGGCTGCTGAGACTGCAGTCTCGAACACTGAAATTCAGAAGTTGAAAAAGCACTGAGTATCGACTGTCTTAAAATCGTAGGCGAATTCGATATAACGAAGCGGTAAAGGCTAAACATATGCATGAGGTAATTTATCGTTAAAACGTAACAATTGTCCTTTCTTGAAATATTGTTTTAAAATGTGTAAAATCTTTTCTAAGAAGATTGGACCGCCAATTTAAACTGACGGGAAATCTTACTTTTTGTCTTAGATTTGACTTATATACCTACCCCAACTCCCCAAGGAAATTCCGGGCCCATGGTCTTAAAAATTAAAAAATTTTGGGCTTGTCCCTTCTGATCCTGGCTACGCAGTCCTTACTTGTTATAGCTTACATTTTCTACTTCACATGCTGATGATATTTTGTAAATGTGAAAGTATTGAGAACTTGAGGGCTCCTTTATGGGTCCTGTTTAGTATCAAGAGAACCTTGCTTTCTGAAGTTACGTCACCACAAATAGTATGATTGAGGGTTTGTCTGAAAGCCAAATTCCGCAACGTGTATAGCATTGGGCCTTCGGGAGTCTGGTCACCTTAAGGTAGGTACACCATTGATGGTGAAATTATATGTTTATGGAGGAGCGAATACCTACTCCATAGAGCTCAAAAGAATATTTGAAAATAAATATTTTGTTGAAGTTACGCGTTGGATGCATAAGCAACCCCTAAAGCTACCACATGATGGGACATACATAATTCGCTTGCTTAGAGCTGGCAATATGAAACTAAATACATACACTCGGTGCCAAAAACGTGCACTTTTTATTCGATATTTATTATTTTATTATTGCGGAAGGTCTTGACGCCCTAGGAGCGGATCTGAACTGTTTTTCCTCGGGGTTCTCCCGAATTGGCCCACTAAATTGTTTTAGTACGGTATGCGTTTCCGTAACGTTTAGTGGCATTTAAGTCAATCGAAAGGTCTCCCGAGCAATGGGTATTAAGTAGTTTTTTTCTTAGTCACAACCGTTCTCCAGCTGCAGCCCCACGAAATGGTCGTTTTCAATACTTAATGAAACCAGCCCGAAATTGTAGTTTCCGGGAGGAGGCAGGGTATGCTATACAAGGAGAAAGAAAGTGGATCCAGGGAACATATCCGTTCATTGGTTATAATAGGGTAGAAGCAAAAAAAGTAAGTGTCCGGTTTTCTTGGTTCCAAGTGTATGTTACTTCTCCCACGTGCGATTCCCAAAGCTATAGTGGTAAACTGGCGGACTGAAGCCTTCGGCGGTATTTTTAACGCCCCGTGCACAGATAAAAAAAAATGTTTACTGATCAGACTTTATTCCCATTTTAGAAGTGTTCGCTTAATTCGTTAGCCAGCTATATTGAAACAAATTGGGAGTCAAGTATCAATCGATTAGTCGTTGGATTGTAAAAATAAGGGGCAAGGTCGGTAGAGCGGAAAAAGTCGAATCGCCCACTGACATCAGATATGTAAGTCACTGACCAAAGAAACGACTTTTGCAGAGTTTTCATTTTTTTTTTTCTAATTTTAATTTGCGGCCTTAGTCCAATGCTGGATTGTCGCGCCTGTTATTTATTTAATTTTAATTTATTTAAATTGCCTCCTCAAATACGGATATCGAAATGTGTATATTTCACAGAAGAATGAAAGTTTCAGAAATATACCGCCCTTTAAAATTTGCCGCCCCGGGCAACTGCCCAGGTTGCCCATATGGGAAATCCGGCCCTGGCTTTTCCATTGTATTGAATGGAATTTTTGTTTATTTTGCATAGCTACGCCATATTTTGCTTGTTTAAGCCATCATCTTAGATTGAGAAAATCATTGCGCACTTTCATCCAACAGCGTAAATAAGCAAAAGATAACATAACTATGCAAAATTAACAAAAAATCAATTCAATATAATGGAGAAGCTTTTTGAATATTGTGTGTGTCTTCTCTGGGCGATAAGACTAACCATTCTATAAGATCTACGAGAGAATGGGCCTATGGCAGATTACTTAATTCCATTCCTGATTAATAAATAGAAGGGCGACTTTTCAGTATATGAACAGGGCGCCATAATACCTAGGACCGGCGCTGTCTCTACCATAAATGTAATGGTGAAATTTATTACATGCAAAGAAAACCGCGAGAAATTCCTTATCTATTTGGGGATACCCTATTTCTGTCTCTGTAAGACTACGCGATGCGAAACACACAGGCCTTCCTTTTTGCATTAAACATGCCCTAATCCATTTTTTGACGCGTCAGTCTGTAAGGAGATCGTTTCACCAGGATCAAAATGTGCTAGTGTAGGTGAACTTTTAATAGCGCCCTTAATCCTATCCAAACAATTAGACTCATGTTGTCCCCATTTAAATACAGTATCTTTTTTTAAAAGTAATCTCAAAGGTGTTGCTATTTCCGCTAAATTTGGTATATAACTTCTTACATAATTTATAAACCCAAGTAGTTTCTGAAGATCTTTTTTCGTTTTAGGAACTTCTAAGAATTCAATCGCCTTTACTCTGTTGCTATCACACGATATGCCTTTTGAGTTTATAGTATGTCCTAAGAAACCTATTTGAGTTTTACTATATTGAAGCTTATCCTTATTAAATTTGACATTTAGGCTCCTTGCCCTTTCCATAAGTAAATTCACAGACTTATCATGTTCTTCTTTATTTGCAGCTGCAATACATATATCGTCTATGTAAATAATAACATTTGGAATGTCTTTGAAATTGTCCTCGTTAACTTTTTGAAACACCTCCGGAGCTATCTTCAACCCAAAAGGCATCTTCTTAAATCTGAAAAGTCCAAATGGAGTGCTAAAAGTACATAGTTTTCTTGATTCTTCGCTTAGTTCGATTTGGTAAAATCCCTCCCTACAATCAAATACCGAAAATATTTCTTTGTGACAAAATTTTGGCTTAATGTCTTCAAAAGACGGTATTTCATAAAATTCTTCTTTAATATTCTTATTTAAATCTTGGGGATCCA